>JBBGZY010000322.1:532500-917500 GCA_037952925.1 Lithobates clamitans | reverse complement strand
ATGACGTCATGAGTCGAGCGACGCGTTGCAGGGCGTACGGGCTGTGATGACGTGACAGCCGCGCCCCTTCATCAGGCTCGGTTTGCAGAGCATTGCGACCCGAGCCCACCCAGTTGTGTGGCAATAGCGAATGAACATTCGCTATTCTCACAGTAAATCTCCTCCCGCCAATCAAGTAGCGATCTGAGACCCGTTTCCCGATTGGCCAAAGGGAGAAGCAATCTGATTGGCTGCCGAGGAGGAGGGAGAAGACAGAAGCTGCCAAGCAGGGGAAGCCGCTCTGCCTGCGGAGGAGAGAAGGGGAAAAGGCCGTGATGACCGCCGCCCGTGATGCCCATCGCCGTGATGCCCATCATAGATGGAGTAAATGCTCTGGACCCAGCCGACCAGATCAGGTGGCTGTGGGTGCACTGTTTGCCGCCCCTCCACCCCAAAAAAAAATTACCACCAGGTGCCACTGGTTCAGTCTCATGATGAGCAGCCTCTGGTGTGTGTAGACTATTACAGGGAATTTATAGACTTTATGGACTTTTTATCATAAGGACCACTAAGCTGCTACTATATGTGAGCTGCCTATATGGTTTTGTACATTGTATACCTACTGTTTTTTTATAGTAGCAGTGTTGTGCTGTTCCGTCATTGCGTCATTTATTTGTTTTACGGCTTTTATCACCATGCTTCACAGTTGTTGTGAGGTTCTTCCCCTGAAATGCTGTCTTCAATTTTAACCAAATATATCTTCTGTTACTGTGACCAAATAATTGTCTTTGATTCATCCGTCTGCAGCACATTGGGGTTTATTTAATAAAGCTGGAGAGCACAAAACCACATTCACTGCTGCATAGAAACCAATCAGCTTCCAGGTTTTATTTCCAAAGCCTAATTGAACAAGCTGAGGTTAGAGGCTGATTTTGCACTCTCCAGCTTTAGTAAATAAACCCCCTTGCTCCAGAAAGCCTGCTCTTTGCCGATATGTTCAGTGGAAAACTGTAGTCTGGTTTTAAAGGTTTTGTTTGGACAGCAAAGGCTTTTTCCTGGCGCACCTCCCATGCAAGGTCAATTTCTTTCCGTATGTAGATGCATGCACTTTCACACCAACTATTGCAAGATTTACAGTGGGGAAAAAATTATTTGATCCCCTGCAGATTTTGTAAGTTTGTCCACTTATAAAGAAATTAAGAATCTATCATTTTAATCATAGGTGTATTTTAAATGCTAGAGACAGAATATCAACCAACAATGCTAAAAAAAACACATGATACAAATGTTATGTAGCCCCCCCTTGGTCTACTGGGAGCAAAGAGGTACCTCCAGAGGCAGGGAGTGAGTCAACATTCACCCCAGGGCTTAGTCCATGGCTATAATGGGGAGTTAGAACAGAAATTGGGCGCCAGTCACTTTAGATATTTTTCAATGCTTTAATGAGGAACTTGAAAGTAGTAATAGGACAGAGGGTTAGGGGAGGTTTCAGATATCATTTGCAGATTACTTACAGACTCCTTGAATCCAAAGGTAAGACAACTTATGCCGCGTACACATGAGCAGACTTTACGGCAGACTTTTCGACGGACTTTATGACGGACTTTCCGAATGAACAGACTTGCCTACACACGATCAACCAAAGTCCGACAGATTCGTACGTGATGACGTATGACCGGACTAAAACAAGGAAGTTCATAGCCAGTAGCCAATAGCTGCCCTAGCGTCGGTTTTTGTCCGTCGGACTAGCATACAGACGAGTGGATTTTTCAGCCGGACTCGAGTCCGTCGGACAGATTTGAAACATGTTTCATTTCTAGGTCCGTCAAACTTTTGAGAAAAAAAAGTCCGCTGGAGCCCACACACGATCGAATTGTCCGACGGACTCCGGTTCGCCGGACCAAGTATGCCGTGAAGTCCGGTCGTGTGTACGCGGCATTAGTCGTTTAGCAGATCTTGAATACCTGGATAGGTCTCTCACATAGACCTAGTAGCCGGTAGAATTTCTGGGCAAGCCTCTCTCACAGACTTAGCAGCCAGTAGAACTCCTGGATAAGCCCCTCTCACAGACTTAGCAGCCAGAAGCTAGCAGCCAGGAAAGGTGTATTTAGTGGGCAGGGCCATATGCTCTTTTTTTTCTCTGCCCGGGCCCTCCTGGCCTGTGGATGTGCTACAGATGTTGTGAGGTTCTTCCCCTGAAATGCTGTCTTCAATTTGAACCAAATATATCTTCTGTTACTGTGACCAAATAACTGTCTTTGGAGGGCCTGTTGACTCGTTTGGAGGACGCACCTATAATTAACTGCTCTTACAGTATTGCCAGATGGCTCAAAGGTTCTGACACTGTGAAGCTGAATCCTATTTTACAATCTATACCATGGTAAGTCAACAGGCCCTCCTGAGAGACCAGCCTTCTTCCTGGCTCTCTCCAGCAAGGGTCCTCCCTGGATCTCCTCAGCTTGGCTCGGCTTCTTCCACACAGGCAAGACAGCCTAAGGACCACCACAGGATTAGTAGGCCCCAGCCAGGCTTCTGAGCCTACTTGCAGAACTCGCAGCAGCACATCCACAGGCCAGGAGGGCCCGGGCAGAGAAGAAAAAGAGCATATGGCCCTGCCCACTAAATACACCTTTCCCAGAATGCACAGCGGCCAGGCTCAACCTTGCTGAATTTTCTCATACTGGCCTGTGGCACCAGTGACACCTACTGGCAACAGTGAGAAATGCACAACTCAATTGCGTTTAGAGCAGAACCAAATAAACTATTCAATCAGTCTGTGCTGTTTACAGCTCAGCCAAAAACTAAATTTACACTATAGCCCGAATTTTAGGAACAGGGGGCTACAGTTATAAATTGAGTTGCAGTTCAGTGAGTAAAATAGGTATTTGATCCGCAAGAAAAACATGACTTACTATTTGGTGAAGAAACCCTTGTTGGCAAGCACAGGGGTTAGACATTTCTTGTAGTTGGTTTCAAGGTTTGCACATGGAGCACTAACTCACGGTGGAGCTGCAAACCTTCAGGATTTCTAAGGGCGTACATTTTTGATTTTACTCCTCACTGCCTATCACAGTTTCGGAGGCCATGGAATGCCCAGGTGGCACAAACCCCCCCCAAATGACCCCATTTTGGAAAGTAGACACCCCAAGCTATTTGCTGAGAGGCATGGTGAGTATTTTGCAGCTCTCATTTGTTTTTGAAAATAAAGAAAGACGAGAAAAAAAAATTTTTTTTTTCTTTTTTCAATTTTCAAAACTTTGTGACAAAAAGTGAGGTCTGCAAAATACTCACTATACCTCTCATCAAATAGCTTGGGGTGTCTACTTTCCAAAATGGGGTCATTTGGGGGGGTTTTGTGCCACCTGGGCATTCCATGGCCTCCGAAACTGTGATAGGCAGTGAAGAGTGAAATCAAAAATTTACGGCCTTAGAAAGCCTGAAGGCGGTGCTTGGTTTTCGGGGTCCCGTACGCGGCTAGGCTCCCAAAAAGTCCCACACATGTGGTATCCCCGTACTCAGGAGAAGCAGCAGAATGTATTTTGGGGTGTAATTTCACATATTCCCATGGCATGTTTGAGCAATATATCATTTAGTGACAACTTTGCGCAAAAAAAAATAAAAAAAATAAAAAATTGTCTCTTTCCCGCAACTTGTGTCACAATATAAATTATTCCATGGACTCAACATGACTCTCAGCAAATAGCTTGGGGTGTCTACTTTCCAAAATGGGGTCATTTGGGGGGGGTTTGAACTGTCCTGGCATTTTATGCACAACATCTAGAGGCTTATGTCACACATCACCCACTCTTCTAACCACTTGAAGACAAAGCCCTTTCTGACACTTATTGTTTACATAAAAAAATAATTTTTTTTTGCAAGAAAATTACTTTGAACCCCCAAACATTATATATTTTTTTTAAAGCAAATGCCCTACAGATTAAAATGGTGGGTGTTTCATTTTTTTTTTTCACACAGTATTTGCGCAGCGATTTTTCAAACGCATTTTTTGGGGAAAAAACACACTTTTTTACATTTTAATGCACTAAAACACACTATATTGCCCAAATGTTTGATGAGATAAAAAAGATGATCTTAGGCCGAGTACATGGATACCAAACATGACATGCTTTAAAATTGCGCACAAACGTGCAGTGGCGACAAACTAAATACATTTTTAAAAGCCTTTAAAAGCCTTTACAGGTTACCACTTTAGATTTACAGAGGAGGTCTACTGCTAAACTTACTGCCCTCGATCTGACCTTCGCGGCGATACCTCACATGCATGGTGCAATTGCTGTTTACATTTGACGCCAGACCAACGCTTGCGTTCACCTTAGCGCGAGAGCAGGGGGGACAGGGGTGCTTTTTTTTTTTTTTTTTTTTTTTTTCTTTATTATTATTATTTTTTTATCTTATTTTTAAACTGTTCCTTTCATTTTTTTTTTTAAATCATTTTTATTGTTATCTCAGGGAATGTAAATATCCCCTATGATAGCAATAGGTAGTGACAGGTACTCTTTTTTGCAAAAATTGGGGTCTATTAGACCCTAGATTTCTCCTCTGCCCTCAAAGCATCTGATCACACCAAGATCGGTGTGATAAAATGCTTTCCCAATTTCCCAATGGCGCTGTTTACATCCGGCGAAATCTACGTCATAAAATGCTCGTAGCTTCCGGTTTCTTAGGTCATAGAGATGTTTGGAGCCACTCTGGTCTCTGATCAGCTCTATGGTCAGCTGGCTGAATCACCGGCTGCATTTTCAGGTTCCCTGTTGAGACAGGAGAGCCAGAGAAAAACACGGAAGATGTTGGGGGGGGGGGCATTCCCTCCCACTGCTTGTAAAAGCAGTCTAGAGGCTAATTAGCCACTAGGATTGCTTTTACATGAAAGCCGACCGCTGGCTGAAAAGAATGATACCAAGATGATACCTAAACCTGCCGGCATCATTCTGGTATAACCACTCAAAGTCGTGAATGGCATACCTGAAGACAAAAAAATGGTTAACAATAAAGCACAGTAAACGGTAAGGTATAAAAAATTGCATACCTGAAAAGCAAACATGATAAAACATAATAACAATAAAACATTGCAGAATAGAATACAGTAAAAAAGAGCAGAACAATAGAGAGAGAATAGAGAGAGAGAGAACAATAATACGACAACTATTTTTATTTTATATTTTTGTTTGTGTTTTTTTTTTTTTTTTTTTTACACTTTTTTTGTAACTAACTTTTATAACTGTAACCGGTTCCAGGTTCGGGTCTATCAAAATGCGATGGCATCTCGGGAGACCCTGTGAAAGTGTGTCCTAGTCTGTGGAATGCTGTACCCTACGCTAATACTCAACTAGTGAATGGTAGCGTTCAAAACATTCACCAATGCAAAGACCAGGATTGTCAGGACAGGAGGGACAATAATAGCGGGTGTCACGCCTATATCCGCGCTAGCTGCAGACACAACATCTTTTTTGGGGGGTTCGCTGGGTAGGGGTACTCGGGAGGACATAAAGAAAATGCCTCTCATGCAGCCGACTGCATTTGGTTGGGGATGTGAATGGGGGAAGTACAGGCGCTGCAGAAGTGGTGGGCTCCCAATTAGGATTGGCGAATGCAGCAGGAAGGGCACTATGGGCATGACGGGCCTGTGTTTGTCTTCTTCTTGGTGGCAGCGGGACACTACTTGTGCTTGCCACCTCACCAGCTTGAACTGCACTTATGTGACTCGCCACGTCACCACGTGTTACTGCAGTGCTGGTTTGACTACGACCGGGGTGTACTAGGCCGCTGGCGCTTGCCAGTTCACCAAAACGCTACAAAAAAAACTGTTAGCGATCACAGGGATCAGGCCTGACTCTGCGAACGCTGCAGTTATGCGTTTAGTGTTTTGTAAGTGACAGTGATCGATCGATACTGCACTTGGGTGGGCTGGGCCGGGCCGGGCGGAGGGGCAAAACGCAGGTGCTAGCAGGTATCTGGGCTGATCCCGCTAACACTGCGTTTTTGGGAACCCTAAACTGCTGGGGACGCTAGTATAGATCTGATCGGATCAGATATTGATCCGATCAGATACTATACCACTAAGGGAGGTATACGGTGCGTGCGTGGGTGTTAGCGGTACTGGCGCTAACCTGACGCTGCCTGGGGCTGGTGCTTGCCAGTTCACCAAAACGCTACCAAAAAAACTGTTAGCGATCGCAGGGATCAGGCCTGACTCTGCGAACGCTGCAGTTATGCGTTTAGTGTTTTGAAAGTGACAGTGATCGATCGATACTGCACTTGGGTGGGCTGGGCTGGGCGGAGGGGCAAAACGCAGGTGCTAGCAGGTATCTGGGCTGATCCCACTAACACTGCGTTTTCGGGAACCCTAAACTGCTGGGGACGCTAGTATAGATCTGATCGGATCAGATATTGATCCAATCAGATACTATACCACTAAGGGAGGCATATGCTGCGTGCGTGGGTGTTAGCGGTACTGGCGCTAATCTGACGCTGCCTGGGGCGACGCATATCACCGCCGGGCGATCAGGGGGCTAAACCTTTATTCGGTAATAAACGGCGGGTTCCCTGACACTATAAAAAATAAACGAACTAACCAGTGTCACCCGTAACAGTTATACGGTGATCAGTGGTGAAAGGGTTAACTAGGGGGCAATCAAGGGGTTAAAACATTTATTAGATAGTATATGGGGGTCCCTGTCGCTATAAAATGCTGACGGCGAACCTAAATATTTACGTTCCTAACTAGCGTCACCAGCGACACTAATACAGCGATCAGAAAAATGATCGCTTAGCGACACTGGTGAGGGGGGGTGATCAAGGGGTTAAAACTTTATTAGGGGGGGTTAGGGGGGTATCCTAGACCTAAAGGGGGGTAATACTCACTGCCCTAACACTAACTGTCACAAACTGACACTATGCAGTAATCAGAAAAAAAAAAAAAAAAAAAATACTGCTAATGTCAGTTTGTGACAGGGGGGGGGGGGTGATTGGGGGGGGATCGGGGGGCGATCGGGGGGGGGATCGGGGTGTAAGGTATGCCTGGCATGTTCTACTGTGTGTGTGTGTGTTGTGTGCACTTACATGTCATCTCTCCTCGGCGCTGGAACGGAAACTGCCAGACCGAGGAGAGATGACATCACATCCTCTGCCTGTGTGAAACGACACACAGGCAGAGGAGGATTCCCATTGGCTGGGAGCGATCGCGAGGGGGGGGCCACGATCGGATGGTCTCCCCCTCGCCTCCCGACGCTCCCAGTCAAATGCCGAACGCCGATGGCACCGGGGGGGGGTCCGATCGGACCCCCCGCCCGCGGGAGGCAGATCACGTACGGGTACGTGATTTTGCCTGCCCGTGCCGCTCTGCCGCAGTATATATGCGGTAGGCGGTCGGCAAGTGGTTAACGCATACCTGTCGACCAGGAGGGCCAGCAGGTGGCTGTAAAACGAACCCCAAAATATGGCGTCTGTCCCATAAATACCCTCGCCCAGAATGCAACTCGGAGGACCACCTCCACCGAGTTGTCTCCGGGACAGAGGAGCATCCATTCGCTTCAACACGTTGCCTTTCCAACCCTGACCAGTGGCAACAGCGACACCCACCGGTCAGCACGGAAACACACACAACGTCAGCCAAGCTGGAACAGAGGCAAACTTTAACCTTCCTAATGCACAATTTACTAAATTTACCTAACATGCGGTAGATTGCAAAATCTACCAGCGCTACACACACATCTCAGGAGGGATTCTGGTCCACTCTTCTTTACAGACCCATAAGAAGTGGATGTAAACCTTAAAAAAAATATTTAATTAAGACTTGTACCTTGTAGAGTATAGCATGCCATGTCATCTGTACCCAGTTTTGCCACAAAGCGTTAATCCAGCTCTGAGCAATCCTCCTATCTTGTTTCAGTAAGATAAAAACAGACACACAGAGAAATAGGTGTCCATTCTTCCCCCTGGCTATGACAGACAGGTGATTTCCTTATCTCATGCAGGATCGTGAGAGAGACATTCTGTGTACGTCACATCCCCCCTCCTTTCTTCTCCAGCTCTCCCAGGATTGGCTGCTCCACACCTCGGTATGATCATACTTACGTCTACTGTGCAGCTCGTTTGTTGTACGAGAAGGCCTGGCTCGCAGTCTTCACTCCAACTCATCCCAAAGATGTTCTATAGGGTTGAGATCAGGACTCTGTGCAGGCCAGTCAATTTCCCCCACCCCAAACTCGCTCATCCGTCTTTATTGACCTTGCTTTGTGCACTGGTCCAAATCATTTGGTGGAGGGGGGATTATGGTGTGGGTTTTTTTTCAGTGGTTGGGCTTGGCCCCTTAGTTCCAGTGAAGTGAACTCTTAAAGCGTCAGCATACCAAGACATTTTGGACATTTTCATGCTCCCAACTTTGTGGGAACAGTTTGGGGATGGCCCCTTCCTGTTCCAACATGACTGCACCCCAGTGCACAAAGCAAGGTCTATAAAGACACAGATAAGTGTTTGGGGTGGAGGAACTTAACTGACCTCAACCCAATAGAACACCTTTGGGATGAATTAGAGCAGAGACTGCGAGCCAGGCCTTCTCGTCCACATCAGTACCTAATCTCACAAATGCATTTCTGGAAGAATGGTCAAACATTCCCATAGATACATTCCTAAACCTTGTGGACAGCCTTCCCAGAAGAGTTGAAGCTGTTAAAGGCTGCAACTCAATATTGAACCCTACGGACTAAGACTGGGATGCCATTAAAGTTCTTGTGCGTGTAAAGGCAGGCGTCCTAATACTTTTGACAGTATAGTGTATCTTTGGATCACAAATGTTTTTATTCTTTTTTGTCAGCTGACCCTCACTAGCGATTTCAGAAGAACCCACAAACTTAAGACATAGTGAGTGCAAAATCTGGTGCTGCTCTGCACAAAAACCAATGAGCTTCCAGGTTTTATTGTTAAATCTTAATTCCTGCAGGCAGCATCAGCTTTAACATAGGAAGCAGAATGGAAGCGCTAAGAGATATATTAAGGATCCTAAACGAAAGATGCCTATTGGCCATCATCAGAGGTGTGGACGCTAACACGCCACTACTGCAGTATTTTTTGATTTACATGCTTGTATTCATCTTTCTTTTAGGATCCTTATTTCTCTTAGAGCTTCCATTCTGCTTCCTATGTGAAAGCTGATGATGATGCTGCCTGCAGGAGTTATTGGATGTGGCATATACCCCAATGCTTGATTTTACATGACATCTGGTAATAAGATATATTTGTCAGTGTGGTGGTGTCTGTTTCATTACATTTTGAAGTTGGTGTGAGGTGTTTTGTCCCTACGTCCATCTATACCCACCGTCTCCTCATTTATCTCCTACCTTCAGCGCTGCATTTGGACTTTAAGTAATCTACTCAGGCCTTATGGGGTACATTTAAATGATATTGGCCTCGATATTTTTAATTTGGGCCTCATCGGTGGTATTGAGCGGGCACTGGCTGTGGTGGGGCGCTTATCAGTGTACCACTGGCGTGTGTGTGGCGGTTTTACCTTGCCGGCGACGGATAAATCAATATTAATTAGTCTGGTGTCTTTTTTGTCTGAGGGGCTAGGTATTGGTGTATAATAGCTGGTCAAACAGCACCTAAGCTTCTCGGCAGTAATGAAGGCCCCATGACCACCCCCACCTCCTAGGGTAAGGGAGCCCTGACTGCTGGAAGCTTGGCAGCTACGTGGGGCCTGATCCAAAACAGAGAGTTTAAGTGGCTCCAATGGGATTGGCCACCAAGGCACGAGGTGACTGGGTGGAGCCTGAACTCTATAAAAGGGCTACGCAAGGGCACATTCCATTACTGAAGAGATCTTGACGTCACAAAAGTTGACCACTCACCCACTCTTGTGAGTTTTGTCACAGCTTTATTGGCGGTTTTACCTTGCCAGCGATGGATAATGATTTATGGGCCATGCCCTCAAGTTTAAGTCTGGGATCGGTTTAATGCCTGTCGTGCACTGATGGTGGAGACAGGCCTCTTAGACTGTTGGTGTTTTCTTATTGATGCTCACGGTATAACCTTGACTGGCATTGGTCAAACTGGTCAAACTGCACCTAAGCTTCTCGGCAGTCTTTGTGGAAAGTCCTATTCTCAAAAATTTGCTTTTTCTTAGTTAAATGTGGGGGGATGTGATGTATTGACCACTCATCATTCTGGAAGTGCAAAGATAGATTAGATAGATTAGATAGAATAGATAGATCTAAAAATAACGCATATATAGATACTGATAGGAAACTACTGTTGACTTCTTTTTCCATGTTCTGCTGCAAAAAGGTGCAGTTTCACTTTAAAGCTAAATTCTGGGGAAAAGTAAAATATAATCGCGTAGCGGGGTTCCCCCTGTGCTGTGTTTGTTTTTCCTAGGGTATGAGGAAAAAGTATTTTTATTTACCTTACCCCTTGCTGCCCCGGCAGCCGGGAGGCATCTTTTCTCTCTGACATGCTGGGTTGTGGGCAGGCTCTCGGAGTCCTCACTTACAGTCCAGGACTGCTAGTCCTGTGTTGTAGTTGATAACTTCAGAGCTGCGACTGCTGGCCAGAATTTCTTTGAGGGACCAATCACATGGAAGTAGGAGCATGAGGGAGTGTGGGGTATTGTAAGTAAAAGTACTTTTTCCTGGTACCCTATGCAAACACCAGCATTGTTGCTATGGACAATCTCCAGTTTCCAGGCAGAAAGAACAGTATATACCCTGTTTCCCCGAAAATAAGACCTAGCGTGATTGTCAGTGATGGCTGCAATATAAGCCCTACCCCCCAAATGAGCCCTAGTTAAAGTCCTTGTAGGTCTTATTTTCAGGGTAGGGCTTATTTTTGGGGAAACAGGGTAGGGCTTATTTGTGGGGTAGGGCTTATATTGCAGCCATCACTGACAATCACGCTAGGTCTTATTTTCGGGGAAACAGGGTATATAATATAAAACTGCATGCAGGGCACTGGAGAAACCACTAGGGACAAAAGGGATGTGAATTAATTTCATACAGTAATGTAATCTGTAAGATTACAGTGTACTGTATGTATTGTGTGTGTTTCACTTTTTGAATTTGGCGCCGTTCTCCGTCCCCGTGCGTCGCAACGCTCGCAGGGAATGGAGCTCGGCTCTGTGATGAATTGAGCGGAGGACGAGCTGCTCACACTGCAGGGAGACATCGCAGGATCCAGGGGACAAGGTAAGTAAGCTCTTCCTGGATCCTGCGATGCGATCCCGAGTCTGGTTCAGGGTTACCGCTTTTTTTTCTGAAGTTCCACCCCGAGCCAGACTCGGGAATACCGCCAGGGAGGTTAAGCTCATAAACCAGACTTGCATTCAAATCTACTAAAACTAGAGAGTTAAAATGAGAGAAAAATCCTAAAAGTTATTCTGTTTGCAATTCTCCAATTTCAAAAAATTGCTCTAGTTGGAAAAATGAAAGTCCACAGCACAGACTCCATAGCAAAATTATATTCTGATTTTGGTTAGACAGCAGCGGGTTGAATCACCCAACAGCTTGTTATATTGCTTGAGGATTCCAGCAGAGAGATGCTCTCGATTTTCTGGATCCCTGGACCACTGTTTGGACCACTATGAGGGGACACTATTCTTCATGTTGTATTGTAGTACTGAACCATGATGGCATCTTTCAATCAAATGGCATTTCAATCAAATCCCCGGAGCAGAGTTGCCAACCTCCCGCTGCATTTTTTACTGACAAAACATAGGAAATTTACTTTTTACAAAATTTACTGAATTTGACTGAGCACATATTTACTGACAACCTGAACTCTCATTAAAAACAAAGACAATCAATATTTAAACAGTTTAACTGCTTCTGGACCACCCCATGTACATGTACTGCGGCAGGACCGCCCTTCAGTGCGAAATCACATACCTGTACATCATCTTTATTTCTGGGTCTGGGGTGGGCGTGCCTGCCGCCAGGGCCCAGGACAAGGGGTGGGCAGAAGGAACGGCTGCTCTGGGCACAGCGTGTATTGTAGGGATGGAGGCACTGCAAGTTCCTTCTACTATAAGGCTGACAGGAGTAGTGACAGTGGCATCACTACTTCTGTCAGCCCAGTGCTGGAAGTGGCAAGGAGAAGAGGAGAGAACCGGGAGGAGGTGCGGGCTGTGCTCTCTTTCCCCTTCCTAAGCTCACACATAATAAAGGGGGGTGAAATTTGGCATCTTTGCCCTGGGCACTGGATGATCTTGTCCCAGCACTGCGTGCTGCCAGCGACCCGCTTCCGCTGTGATTGGACGCAGCGGGAGCTAATCAGCGGGTCCAGCGATCGTTCCCGAGAGAGGCAGAATGGTGGTTTGCCTATGTAAACAAGGCAGATCACCGTTCTGTGAGAGGGGAAGATGGAGATCCTGTCACAGATCTCTGTCTTCACCCAGTCAAACCACCCCCCACACAGTTAGTAAGCACTCCCAGGGAACATGTTTAACCCTTTAATCGCCCCTGATCTTAAACCCTTCCCTGCCAGTGTCACTAGAACATTTATTTTTTTTAGCACTGATCACTGTATTAGTGTCACTGGTCCCCAAAAAAGTGTCAAAAGTGCCCGATTTGTCCGCCGCAATGTCGCTGATCGCTGCCATTACTAGTAAAAATAAATAAATAAAAATTCCATAAAAATGTCCCATAGTTTGTAGATGCAATAACTTTTGCGCAAACCAATCATTATATACTTATTGGGATTTTTTTACCAAAAAGATGTAGCAGAATACATATTGGCCTAAACCTATGAAGAAATTTGATTGCTTTCATTTTTTTTTAATTTGATGTGTTTTATAGCGGAAAGTAAAAAATATTGTTTTCTTTTTCAAAATTATCGGTCTTATTTTGTTTATAGCGCAAATAATTAAAACTGCAGAGGTGATCAAATACCACCAAAAGAAAGCTCTATTTGTGGGAAAAAAGGACATCTTTTTGGGGGACAGCATCACACAACCGCGCAATTGTCAGTTAAAATAACGCAGTGCCGTATAGCAAAAAATGGCCTGGTTATGAAGGGGGAGGGGGTAAACCTTTCAGAGCTGAAGAGGATAAACATGATATGGAAACACCGACAATACACATAACAAGTAATTTGCATGGTTTATATTTACAAAAGTCAACACAGCATGGCAAATTATAAACCCCTGAAATTTACGGACAGTTGTAAAAGTCAATTGATTTTTACAAACTGTCAGTAAATTTACTGGCGATTGGCAACCCTGGCCTGTAGCCCATGTGCTATAAGTAGCAGACCTGTGTTCAGAGGCCTGGGTGCCTGTAGCTAATGGCACTAGTATGTTAGAACAAATCTAATGTTTTTATTTATTCAATAATTTAAAAAAATGTAATTGCATTAAAATATCGGCTCTTTTGATCCAGACCTTTAGCAGACCAGGCTTCTACAAGCACAGACTTATCAATAAGGTGTTGTCAGGGTCACTGCCATAATTGGAGATAACCACCAGAACACCATGACAGATGAGATGAGGTGGCAGAGATGAGGTGGCATCAGTGGTCAGTAGTGGGAAAAGTGGACTATTGTACTCTGTATGGGGGCGAGGTCTGGCACTGGTACTTTGTGGATAGTGATGGACTACTGATTCTTGAGGGGGGGGGGGCAGTGTACTCTATCCAAAAAACAAGTTTTGCATTTAGCATTTTTTTAAACTTTAATCTTTACCTACGCTCACTTAAAATACTTAGTAAGGTTTTCGAGGCCTAGACTAGGAAGACCATAGTCCATCGGTAATTTACCATGGTATGTTTCTTTTCCCTAAACTCCCACTCCAGTGTCAGCAAAACTGAGGATGGATCCAATCCTCTGGGCTCTCCTGTGCCTCCATGGGATGGAAAGGTAAGGGACCATTAGCCCCCCACCATCATACCTGACCCCTATTCCCTACTGTAACGAAATGTCCCACACTCCCGCTGAGTGCTTTCGTCATATACTGCTTCCAGTCTGAATATAGATATCAGCCAATCCAGAGTCCTAACCGAATCTGCTGCCTGAGCTCCAGGTATTCATCCGCAGACACAGTCCTGAAGTATGCTGAAAGGACGATCCGCAGCAGCCCCAGGAACTCTGATGCCAGATCTATATCTCTGCTGGGGTGACCGAAGTAGACATCGGCACTGTATGGATGGCAACAGCTGACGTTCCGTCATTGTATACGATCATACCCCACTTTGCGGCATGTGAGGCCGCGAAGTGGGGTCTGAGACAATATACCGAACTTTCCCGGTTACAGAGGAAATTTCTCGTTAAGTGCCTCGATTTCTGTCTGAAACACAGCCATTTTTGGTACTGTAAACAATTTTACCATCAGAAAACAGGAGTAGCTATGGGGGCTAAATTTGCCCCCAGTGTCGCAGGGCTATTCATGTCCCAATGGGAAGAGGAAGCGGTGTTTACAGATCCCCCGAAGAACTACGACTGTATAAAAGATACATCGACGACATTTTTATTATATGGGTAGGAGATCGCGATCTCCTAACCCCTTTTTTCCTCAAACTAAACAATAACATCAAAAACATCGTATTAACCTGGCAGATTGAGGAACAGTCCATTTCTTTCCTCGATCTAGCGATCTCACGTACTAACAATCAATACACCACTAAAACATTCTTTAAAAATGTCGATCGCAACAGTTATTTACCTCTAAGTAGTTGCCATCACAGTAACTGGCTATTTAACATCCCTAAAGGCCAGTTAATGCGACTAAGACGCAATTGTACTTTGGAAGAAGACTTTTATATGCAGGCCAGAATGATTGGAGAGAGATTTACCAGCAAAGGATACGATCAAGAGTTTATAAAAGATAAAATAGTAGAAGTCGGACAAATGCAAAGAAAAGAACTGCTTGAAGATAAAACACCCATGTGCCAGCAAGACCAGGTACCCCTGGTGTTTGATTACAACTTTCAACACAAAAAGATTGAAAGCATTATATCTCGCCATTGGCATATTCTAAAATCCGATACTGGCCTAAGAGAGGTACTACCAGATAGACCAAAGTTCATCTATAAAAGAGCACCCACCCTGAGAGATCGGCTAGTGAAAAGCATGATTGATCCCCCAAAAAAACATTTTTCTTTCTTTACGGGTAAAGGGTTTTACCCTTGTAAACGCTGTTATGCCTGTACCCGCACCAAACGTCCGAATGAAAAAGTATTCTCTTTTAAATCAAACAGTAATGGCACCCAATATGATGTCAACGAGCTCATCGGGTGCAACACAGAGGGAGCGGTCTATGTATTGGAGTGTAGCTGTGGCCTCCAGTATGTGGGCCGCACCAAAAGGCTATTGAGAATCCGTATAAAGGAGCATGTGCAAAACATCCAAAAGGGTTTCGACAAACACAATGTGTCCAGGCATTTCGACAAATACCATAAAAGGGACCCCAGTCATTTGAAATTTTGGGGTATCGTACCCTACGCCAGACCATGGCGTGGGGGACACAAAGTAAGGATTTTGAGTCAAAAAGTCCAAATGGATTTTTTCCATGGACACCCTTGTGCCGAAGGGACTCAACATCGAGTTTGACGTAAATTGTTTCCTTAGTGATTTTTAGGCTTCAATATTCTTCTAAGTGTTCTTCCTCGTTTAGTGGTTTTTTCCTTTCATCAAGTCAGCCACTCTCTGCTTCTAGTTGCACTAGTTTACTAGATCACATTGGTTGTAATGTTATATATTTATACATATTTTTTATATTTGTATTTTTGTACATTTTTATTATTCATTTAGTAGGTCTGTGACACGTCCCGAGCTCAGGCTTCCTCTTTTTATTTTTTTTTATTTTTTCTTGCATTAGGTCGGTTTTTCCGTCTTCCCCGTCGTGCTACTTTCATTCTTTATTCCTTTTTCTTTTTATTTTCACTCATTTTTTTTTCTATTATTTTTAATTTTATTTGTATATGTAATTTTATTTTATTATTTTCATTGTGTTTTTATTTATTTTTTTATTTACGTTTTTGTGTTTTCCGCATACCTCACATGTTATGCATTTTCAGTACAATTCCATATATGTGATAGTGCGTCTCGGTAGGGCGTTGCATTGTGGTTTTTATTTTTCGGTTTCTAAAATCAAGTTTGAGATTATGTTCTAGCTGATCTGGTCTGCGGCTAAGTACATTCGTTCCAACCTGACCTGTTAGAGCCATCCTGACAACAGGCAACAGCACTGTGTGCTATCCTTTGTATTGATGGGCTTTGAAAAAATGGCCGCCGGACACCCATTAACATTAGAGCAGGCTTTGGGAAAATGGCCGCCGTGCGCCCATTACAAGGGGACTATATATAAGCATTAGCTTTCTATCCCGTGTTATCCTCTGAAGAAGTCACGTGACGTCACAATATGCATTATGATTGGAGCACGGGACGCTGCCACAGACAGACAACAGAAGACGAGCTCGGCGCTCGTAGTTACTACACACTGCAGCATTGTTTTAAATGTAAGTTGATTGGACTTGTTTTATTAAATAAATATACCTTTTATATGGGATCACGCTATGTGCGTCTCTTTCCCCCTCACACTGTACATCACTACTCTACCTGACGAACACTGAGGAGAGAGGCACGGGGACATATTCCAGTTTCCAGGCACGGGGACAGATTCCAGATTGGTGATACCCCTGGAGGGATACGAGCTCGGCGCTCGTGGATTAATGCCCACACTGACTTCATGAAAGTGAGTGCAACCTCCCCCCCCCGTGTGTGTCTTGCCCCCCCTCCACTGTGGTCGTCGCAGAGTTATTTTACATGCTGTATACTTTTTATTTTTTATATTTCGCTTGGCATGTTCATCATTGTCACTACCTTATACACGGAACGTCTACACCTGCGGGTCATTTGCAATACAGGCTGTACACCTTACAGCTGTAAGGTAAGCGGCTTGCAAACACGGAGGTGTCCTCACTGAAGATCCCCCTTCCCTTCACGATTGGAATTGTTTTGTGTCTCTCATCACGAGTTTTTGTTTTTTGGACTGGATGATAGAACTAATATTCATGTTTGTCCTAGGCATTTGTCACTTGTAGTTCACCAGGATTTGGCACGTTTTTGGTAATGGGGCAATAGCCCACATATAGATTTTTTTTTTTTTTGCATTGTGTCATTATGCATCCTATTTGTGTTAGTATATGCATTTTTGCTTTGCTATATTCAAGCAGTCACTGTTTCACAATTACCTTTATATATTAGGCTTTGTCTGCCTGCAACATTATAGTCATGTTGATCAGCTACGTTGCACTGCACTGCATCCCCACCATGTTCTTTTAGCATGTAGGATCCATTCATGCATTGGCCCGTTTCTTCTTTTTTAGTTCACTTTGCCACTGTAGTCATCTTTGTAGCTTCCCCCCCCCCCCTTCATCACAGCGCAACTACCATCTTTTGTCTTATTTGTCCTGCCTTGGATCAGTACTTAGGTGTTGCAGCAGTGTCCTTTTAGCGTAGCCCCCCCCCCGACAGCGTAGGAGTTTCCACTTTCACATTGACCGAAGTTTGCTATCTTGATCTTGGATCCAGGTGGAGGTTTGGATGTCCCAGACTGCAGGAAGTGTCCCACTGCTTGCCACCAATGTAACGAAACGTCCCACACTCCCGCTGAGTGCTTTCGTCGTATACCGCTTCCTACAGTCTGAATATAGATATTATATCTTCCAACCGCTTACAACCAATAACTAGGCAGTACTCATTTTGGCTGCTGAACATGAACTGTTTATTGAAACACAGGTTCACAGAGGTAACACTCGAGACAAATTCACCCCCCCCCCCCCCTTTGCATTCCGGGCGGGGTAGACTGTCCAATCAGCAGGAAGAGCTGTTGGAGGAATTCACCCCTCCCTCCTCACAGCAAACACACATACACATCCCATAATACCTACATAAGGCAGGCAGACACAATAGAACAATGGAATACAGCCACACCCCAAACGACCCAACAGAGAGCACACCATAGTATGCGACAATATACAATACTGTATATAGACTTACTCAGAGGGGAAGAGAGGGAAGCCGGTGGCTGGATGATCACAGCATGGGGGGAACATAACAGCTTTAATTTCAATAGCTGTGTGTTCCCCCGCCATGCGCTGTCACATACAGCCCCTCCTCTTTTTCCGGGACTTTGATAGACAGATCACCCGTCCAATCCTAGGATGGGTGATGTATATCAAAACTCCCCGGACAAGGGGAGGGGCTTATGTGACGGCACATGGCGGGGGAACACACAGCTATTGAAATTAAAGCTGTGCTGTTCCCTGCTCTGATCATCCAGCTGGCGGCTCCCCTCTCTTCCCCTCCACAGGTAGGCTGCATTGGACACAGGCTGCATGTTGGGCACAGGCTGCATGGTGGGCACAGGCTGCATTGCACACAGGCTGCATGGGACACAGGCTGCATGGTGGGCACAGACTGCATTGGACACAGGCTTCATGGTGGGCACAGGCTGCATGGGGCACAGGCTGCATGGGGCACAGGCTGCATGGTGGGCACAGGTTGCATTGGTGGGCACAGGCTGCATTGGCAGGCACAGGCTGCATTGCTGGACACGGGCAGGCTGCATTGGTGGGCACAGATAAAGTTGATAATATTTTTATAACTTAATTCTGCATAAAACAGTTAAGCGTAATTTCATGAGATAATTTATGAGGGCAGGTTTGGGGGCGGGATTAGGGGTGGGGCAGCGTAGGGGTTGGGCGGGGCAACTAGTGGCGAGTAACCCTTGAGGCCTGGCTAGTAGCTCAGGACTTGAAATTTTAAGCCCTGCCGTATATATATATATATATATATATATATATATATATATATATATATATATATATATATATATATATATACACACACACACACACACACACACACACACACACACACACACACACACAAACATTCCAGTTTGGTTGTACAGCGAGTCCGATTGAGAAACCCCTGTCATTACCCTTACTATGTCATTGTTGCCCCCCAACTCCATCTTTTCTGTCTTCTCTTTTCCCCTTATCTGGTCATCAGCTGTAGCTCAGAATGTTATTATTATTATTATACAGGATTTATATAACGCTAACAGTTTACGCAGCGCTTTACAATATAAAAGGGAGACAATACAGTTATTATACAATAAAATACAAGAGGATTAAGAGGGCCCTGCTCAGAAGAGCTTACAATCTAATAATATAGACCCCTATTACTATTGCCATGTCACCCTTGCTGTCCATTACCATAATTCCAATGTCACCCCTTCCATATACCAGCCATTGTATGCCTTAACTGCCAGCTTATATCCTCATTTTACCTGTTCTACCCCAACCCCCAATACCTGGATATCAATATGCAGCTTGAGTAGTGAGTAGGCCCATTCACACTAATGTAGAGTGACAATTCATGCCTAATTGTGCAATTTTCATGCATACATGAAATGCTGAAAAAAACACTTGTGGTACTTTCGGGGTGCCATTAATTGTTAGTAGCACCCCAAACGCAGGAAGAAAGAAGAGCATGCAAAAACGCACAAGAACGCATAGTAATTAAAGCGTGGAGCAAGCGATGCTCAAAAAGGTACATGAACTTCATTGCCATGTTTGTCGCACATAGGGCAGCCCATTGAAATAAATGGGCTGTCCTACTGGTGAACTGTGTAAATGAGCTGTCTGTTGTAGTGCTATACTAGTGTAAACTAGTGCGTGTACTCTCAAGCCTGTGCACCCAGCATGGGCAGAAGGGGGGGGCACATTTGCTGGGCCACAGTGCACGCCGGATATTGTAGTCTTCAGGCAGAGCTGCAGGAACTTATGAGGTGTGCAGGAACTACAACTTCTCTTCCTGAGGGGCTCTCTTCCATGGATGGGCCATCTGCTTGGCATTTTGTAGTTGCACTGTAGCATTATGTACAATCACCTGTACAAGACCTAAATAGTGCGTTTGTGAGCAATGCTGGGCTGGGCCAGCAGCAGGACACAATGAGGTTGATTTACTAAAGCTGTAGAGTGCAACATCTGGTGCAGCTGTGGATAGAAACTCATCAACTTCCAGGTTTTATTGCCGAACCTTAATTGAACAAGCTAAATTTAGACGCTGATTGGCCACCATGCACAGCTGCACCAGATTTGGCTCTCTCCAGTTTTAGTAAATCAACCCCAATGTGGATCTGCGGAAAACCAGTATTTTGTTAAATTCCAGAGCCACCTCCGTGGAATCTGTGACTGTTGTGAGCTATTCTGGTGTTGCTTTGGGTGAAAAAGGTTGCGTGTATTCAGGCTCCAGAAATGACAGTCAGCCCTAAATGTGACTTCATAAGTGACAATGTATATGAGCTATCACTGGGAGGACCAGTTTCTTTATCTGCTGGATTATTTTTGTGAAATTTGTGATATGTGTAATCCAGGAAAGATTTCTTAAAGAGAATCCTGTGAGTCACTTTTTCTAGTTATTTTTAGCTTCCCTTCTCTATAACCTAATTTTATGTAAAAATTATTTTTTTGTGGCTTCCAGTGATTTGTCATAAATACCCTGTCATAACCTAATCAGCTGGATGCATGTTATAGGACAGGAAGTGAAGGGAAATTTCTCCAATGAGACTCCGTTGTCAAAAATAAAAAATCTCAGAAGGGTTGTAAACCCTCCTTACTATCCAAAAAAAATAAAAAAAATAAATAAAAGTTACCTTTAGTTTTTTTTTTTAACTCTAAGTCCTCATGCACACGGACGTTTTTACAGCTGCTTTTTTGAGCTTTTTTTGCTGCTTAAAAAGGCCTGTCTATGTTAGTCTATGGCTTCATGCCCACCTAGGCGTTTTTGAGCTGCAAGTGGCATAGGCGTTTTTAAGCTGTAAAAAAAACCCAGGACCAGTGGGTTCTGAGAGATGTTTTTCAGCTGTAAAAACGCTCTAACGCTGAAAAACGCTCAAAAACGCTATTGCAAAAACGCTGAAAAAAGCTGAAAAAAGTTTTAAAAAATCACTGCAAAGATACTGGCGTTTTCATAACCTTTTTTTAACAGCCTGTGTGCATGAGGGCTAATTATTACCTACACTCATTTAAAATACTTAATAAGGTTTTGGAGACACAAACTAGGATGAACATATCCCATCAATGTTTTTTTTTTTCCTAAACTCCCACTTCTAAAAGTAGAACTATAGGCAAAATATTTTTTTTTTACATTTTGGATAGAGTAAGGGAGGGGGTTTTTTTTCGCCATCTGTGTCTCAATTGGGACATTTCCTTCACTTCCTGTCCAATATCCAAACAGGAAGTGAGAAAAAAATCCTTGAAAATTAATATAATTCATTGGGGATCCCCAGGCCAACCGAAACTGGTGTCCTCATTGGAATATTTCCCCTCTATTACTTTTCTGTGGACAACCCAAAATTTGGGATTTTCTTTTACTTTCACTTTCCATAATAATGGTAAACAGGACAAATAAGGAGGGTGAATCTCCTTAACAGGGGCACAGACAGCAATATAAACTGGCAGGTGTTCTAACCCCTCTACTCTCTATCCAAAATGTTAAAAAAAAAAAGTTTTGCCTTTAGTTGTACTTTAAAATGTTAATAAACCCCCAACCCATCTGCAGTAATAGATACCACCCACTAACATTATCTATGGGAAAAATCTATAGCTCTTCAACAAAAATCCTTCCACTCCTTTGACTTTATTTGGAAACAATGGTCCCTCTGGCATCCACCATAGGATAGCAGAGATTTATGCTCACCTATCCTTCTCTCCGTAATTCTTATTTCATGCCTTCTACTGGAATAGATTCCTATCTCTGACATATGAGTTGTTAGTGCCTTGTACTCTTGTATTTTTGTTTTTTTGTATTTTTGTATTTCTGTATTTTTGTTTTTTTGTATTTCTGTATTTCTGTATTTTTGTTTTTTTGTATTTTTGTATTTCTGTATTTTTGTTTTTTTGTATTTTGTATTTCTGTATTTTTGTTTTTTTGTATTTTTGTATTTCTGTGTTTCTGTACCCTTTGTATATTGAATTTCTAGAATCCTGGAATATCAGCAAGAGACTAATGTAACCCCAGTTACTATCACATCTTCTTCTGTTTTACCAATTCTTGTCTATCCTTTTGTTAAGGTGTCTGTGTCCACGTTACCACTAAAGTTGTACGCTATTTGACCACTTCAATACAGGGCATTTTCACCCCCTTCCTGCCCAGGCCAATTTTCAGTTTTCAGCGCTGTCGCATTTTGAATGACAATTGCGCGGTCATGCAACACTGTACCAGTATGAAATTTTTATAATTTCCCCCCCCCCCCCCACAAATAGAGCTTTCGTTTGGTGGTCACCTCTGCGGTTTTTATTTTTTGCGCTATAAACAAAAGAGGAGTGACAAGTTTAAAAAAGAAAAATTTTTTACTTTTTGCTATAATAAATATCCCAATTTAAAAAAAAAAAAAATCCTCAGTTTAGGCCGATATGCATTCTTCTACATATGTTTGGTAAAAAAACCCAAAAAAACGCAATAAGCGTATATTGATTGGTTTGCGCAAAAGTTATAGCATCTACAAAATAGGGGATAGATTTATGGAATTTTTATTTTATTTTTTACTAGTAATGGCGGCGATCCGTGACTGTGACATTGCGGCGAACACATTGGACACTTTTGACACTATTTTGGAACCATTCACATTTATACAACGATCAGTGCTATAAAAATGCACTATAATATAATCAGGTATTTTAGATTGATAAACCGCCCTTCAAATCAAAAAACACCTCCACCGCGCTCCCTATCTTCCACAGATACAGTAAAAGAAATATAAAATAATTGTGAGTATAGTGAACCTTGTGGTGAAATATCTCCACAATCAATGTGAAGCAGCCCCTTTAAACTTATGGTACAACAACTAAATATTTAATCTAGGGTGCCTGTGACTAACACACTCCACACACAGGCATCCAGGAAAAAATAAGAGGCGCTTTAGTATAATGTGCTAGTGCCTTTAACACAGTGATGGTGTGACCCTCTATATGTGTTCTATACACTATCTCAAAGTTATCTGATTTCACTCTGAGCAAATCTATAACTATGTATGATACGTGTACATATCATAACCCTATAAGGGTGCAAGTGTCCTAAACACAGTGATGGTGTGACCCTCTAGATATATATTTTTGAACACACACACGCATAGACAATTAACTATACGTCTCCAGTGTTGTGTAAATGGAGTCACCACATGTACAATCTGTATAACAAAGTGCAAATGAATCACATCATAATCAAAAATAATAATCAGTCCAAAATTAAACGTGACATCACGCGTGATAAAAAAATGTGTCCAAAGCAGGTGATATCAACTCTTGATCTAGGTGAAGGTGATACTGTGTCTCTTCCACCTTTCCCCTCGTGAACAGTGATTCCACTCCCTCAAGAATTGCACTCACCGACTAGTTTTGCCAGCATTCTCATGCAAGGCAAAAATCGCTTAATTACCACTCATCAGGGTAAAAGGATCAATCGTTGTTCCATAGTGAATGTATAACATGAGGTCCACATGAAAAAAATAATAGCTCCAATAGTGTAAACCAGCAACACACATTTATTAAATAATATTAATATTAATATTGATCCTTTTACCCTGATGAGTGGTAATTAAGCGATTTTTGCCTTGCATGAGAATGCTGGCAAAACTAGTCGGTGAGTGCAATTCTTGAGGGAGTGGAATCACTGTTCACGAGGGGAAAGGTGGAAGAGACATACCCTGTTTCCCCAAAAATAAGACCTAGCGTGATTGTCGGTGATGGCTGCAATATAAGCCCTACCCCATAAATAAGCCCTACCCTGTTTCCCCGAAAATAAGCCCTACCCTGAAAATAAGACCTACAGGGACTTTAACTAGGGCTTATTTGGGGGGTAGGTCTTATATTGCAGCCATCACCGACAATCACGCTAGGTCTTATTTTCGGGGAAACAGGGTAGTATCACCTTCACCTAGATCAAGAGTTGATATCACCTGCTTTGGACACATTTTTTTATCACGTGTGATGTCACGTTTAATTTTGGACTGATTATTATTTTTGATTATGATGTGATTCATTTGCACTTTATTATACAGATTGTACATGTGGTGACTCCATTTACACAACACTGGAGACGTATAGTTAATTGTCTATGCGTGTGTGTGTTAAAAAATATATATCTAGAGGGTCACACCATCACTGTGTTTAGGACACTTGCACCCTTATAGGGTTATGATATGTACACGTATCATACATAGTTATAGATTTGCTCAGAGTGAAATCAGATAACTTTGAGATAGTGTATAGAACACCTATAGAGGGTCTCACCATCACTGTGTTAAAGGCACTAGCACATTATACTAAAGCGCCTCTTATTTTTTCCTGGATGCCTGTGTGTGGAGTGTGTTAGTCACAGGCACCCTAGATTAAATATTTAGTTGTTATAAAAATGCATTGATTACAGTATAAATGTTACTGGCATGGAAAGCGGTTAACACTAGGGGGCGATCAAGGGGTTAAATGTGTTACCTAGGGAGTGATTCTAATGCCCCGTACACACGGTCGGATTTTCCGATGGAAAATGTGTGATAGGACCTTGTTGTCGGAAATTCCGACCGTGTGTAGGCTCCATCACACATTTTCCATCGGATTTTCCGACACACAAAGTTTGAGAGCAGGATATAAAATTTTCCGACAACAAAATCCGTTGTCGGCAATTCCGATCGTGTGTACACAAATCTGACGGACAAAGTGCCACGCATGCTCAGAGTAAATAAAGAGATGAAAGCTATTGGCCACTGCCCCGTTTATAGTCCCGACGTACGTGTTTTACGTCACCGCGTTCAGAATGATTGGATTTTCCGACAACTTTGTGTGACCGTGTGTATGCAAGACAAGTTTGAGCCAACATCCGTCGGAAAAAATCCTAGGATTTTGTTGTCGGAATGTCCGATCAATGTACGACCGTGTGTACGCCCTATAACTGTAGGGGGATGGGACTGACTAGGGGAGGAGACCGACCAGTGTTCCTCTGTACTGGAGGACGTCCTGTCCTCTCACTGGACAGGACGTGGATCTGTGTGTTTACACACACAGATCCACGATCCGGCTCTGTTACAGGCAATCGCGGGTGCCCGGCGGACATAAAAATATATTGAAAAAAAAAATGTTAATAAACCCAAAAATTTAAATCGTAATATTGTAGAGCTCACAATCCCTAAAGCCGTAATCAACCCAAAAGCCAAGAATTGTTTTATTGCAGTTTACCAATTCTAAGATGTGATGGCTGCATTATTTCTGTTTTTAGACCTTCATCCTTCTATTTTTATCTGGTGATCCAGCCAGCAAGTCTTGCCGTTTTTAAAAAAAGCTCAAGCTCTCCAGCAGAAGGTATCAGTTTACATGAATGAGACAACACTGAAAGGGGTGATTACAATGATCAGCTTTTATTTATTCATGCAAAACCTTTATCCCAAAAGGAAATAAAAACTGTTTGCTGTAACTGATTTTAAAGTGCAAGCTGGAGTTTGACTTCAATTTGTGAGTGTATCTTAATCTGCTAATACATTTAACGCTCCCCTCCCCCGCTAGACTGACAATGCCACTGTTTGCTGTTCTTCCTGTGCTTCTTTATCCAGAGTTGTGTCTGATTAATACAGGAGATGTGTTACTGGCCAGATCACCGGGTGAAAAATGGCTGGTAAGCTGCAATATAATACCATTTTGGTTTTGGGTTTAATACCGCATTAAATATGGTGGCTGCATTTGTTTTCTTTATTAGGCCTTTTCCCTTTATTTTCACCTGCTGATCCAGCCAATAACACACCTCCTGTCTTGGAGTGTCTTCATTATCTATTGAGAAGCAATAGAGACATCCTATTGTCTGGAGAGGGCAATAGAGCAGTGTAAATTTTGGCAGCAAATTTCGATTTAGTTTTAGTCTCATGCCCCGTACACACGGTCGGACTTTCCTGACGGAATATGTGCGATCGGAGCTTGTTGTGGGAAATTCCGACCGTGTGTGGGCTCCATCGGACTATTTCCATTGGAATTTCCGACACACAAAGTTTGAGAGCAGGCTATAAAATTTTCCGACAACAAAATCCGATCCTTTAAACTCCGATCGTGTGTAGACAAATCCGACGCACAAAGTGCCACTCATGCTCAGAATAAATAAAGAGATGAAAGCTATTGGCTACTGCCCCGTTTTATAGTCCCAACGTACGTGTTTTACATCACCGCGTTCGGAACGATCGGATTTTCCGACAACTTTGTGTGACCGTGTGTATGCAAGACAAGTTTGAGCCAACATCCGTCGGAAAAAATACATGGATTTTAGTTTTAGTCCCATTTTAGTCTTCTGCAATTGTTTTAGTATTAGTCATATTTAGTCGACTAAAATCTCCAGTACATTTAGGTCGACTAAAATTACATTTTAGTCGACTAAAATCGAATGGGTGCAATTAAATTGTAATGCATTAAGTTAACATTTCTCTACAATTTCCAAACTCATTATATATTGCTGGAGCGAAAAATCGAATATGTTATTATTTATGGAATTCAATGTATGAATATGCACTACAGACCAGTGTTAATTTTGAAGTCAAATTTCAATTCAGTTTTAGTCCATAGTCTTTTGACTAAAATGGCGTTTTAGTTTTAGTCGTATTTTAGTCGTCTCAATTGTTTTAGTTTTAGTCGTATTTTAGTCGACTAAAATAGTATTCATTTAGTCGACTAAAATGTTTTAGTCGTTTTAGCCGACGAAATTAACACTGCAATAGAGACAGCAACATTGTCTGGAGAGGGTGGTGTTATATGGACTAGTATATTTAGATGGACTTTACATGAGTGACTCCAGCTAACTGTTTTTTAGCAGTTACAGCAATATTATTTTTATCATTTAGAGATAATAAAAGCTGACCATTTTTTTCCCAGTAATTTGTATTGAAAGTTTTTGTTTTTTTTAAAAAAGATCAAAACACATAAAACACACAAAAAACAAAAACAAAGTAGAAAACAAAATAAAATGTGAGCACAGTTGCACACTGGTAAAGCTTCCTAAAACATACAAGACATCCTCCAAATGTATAATAAACATATTTTTCACCGGTTTGCAGGTATGACAACCAACTTATGCCTCGTACACACGATCGGATTTTCAGACAGGAAATGTTCCATGACAGGCTGTTGGCGGAAAATCCGACCGTGTGTATGCTCCATCGGACAATTGTTGTCAGACTTTCCGCCAACAAATGTTGGATAGCATGTCTTCAAATTTTCCGCCAACAAATGTCTGTTGTCGGATTTTCCGATCGTGTGCACACAAGTCCGTCGGACAAAAGTCCAAAGTACAGACACGCATGCTCGGAAGCAGAAGCGGTCGGTCTTGTAAACTAGCGTTCGTAATGGAGAATTAATCTTCTTCTTTAATGGGATAATAATGACGCTGCTTTGCTGGTGATACTGATGGAGTTATTGCGAAAAGAAAACAAATTTTCGAAGGCTTTTTTTTTTTCTAGTGATATCAAGAATAATATTATTATGCTTTTTTTTTTTTTTTAATTTGTGCAAGTTACCACAACACCATTATCTAAGACCTCTTTCACACCGAGGGCGTTTTGCAGGCGCTATAGCGTTAAAAATAGCGCCTGCAATCCGCCCTCAAACAGCTGCAGCATTGTCTCCATTGTGAAAGCCCCGAGGACTTCACATTACTCTACCCGAGGGCTTTCACACCGGAGCGCTGCGCTGGCAGGACGGGAAAAAAAGTCCTGCCAGCAGCTTCTTTGGAGTGGCGAAGGAGCGGTGTGTTTACTGCTCCTCCACCGCTGCTCCCCATTGAAATCAATGGAGCAGCGCTGGGATACCGCCGGCAAAACGCCGCTATCGCGGCGCATTGCGGGCGATTTTAACCCTTTATCGGCCGCTAGCGGGGGGGTGTAAAAGTGCCCCGCTAGCGGCTGAAATGCGCCGCTAACCCGACGGTAAAACGCTGCTATAAAATAGCTGCGTTTTACCGCCGACGCTGTGGGCGGCCCGGTGTGAAAGGGCTCTTAGAGCTGCACGATTCTGGCCAAAATGAGAATCACGATTTTTTTGCTTAGAATAAAAAGATCACGATTCTCGCGACGTAAAATCTTTCACGTTATACAAAAAAAAAAAAAAAATGGGCTAACTTTACTGGTTAGATTTTTTTTTTTTTTTAAATTCATTAACCCCCCCTGGCGATATTCCCGAGTCTGGCTCGGGGTGAGATTTTAGTTCCAAAAGCGGTAACCCCGAGCCAGACTCGGGATCGCATCGCTGAATCCTGGAAGACGCGACTCACCCTGTCTCCGGGATCCCGCGATGTTCTCACGCTGTGTTCGGCGGCCGGATCTTCCGCCCAATGCACTGTGTGCTCTGTGTGCCCTGGCTTCCGTTCCCTGCGAACGTAGCAACGCAGGGGGTGGAACCGGTGGAAAATTCAAATAGTATATAACACAAACACACTGATACATTGTAATCCTATTGGATTACATTACTAAATAGAATAAAATTGACCTCAGATTGCCCCCCAGTGCTTTGTCCAGTGCCCCTGCCTGCAGTTTTACTGTACTTTCTGTATGGAAACTGCAGAGCGACCATGGCATCCAAAAAGCGCGCTTCAACCTCAAAAGCGACATATGACCTGCTGGAAAACAGCGACAGCGAGACAGAATCGCTTGCAGAAGTGAGTGATAGCGAATCATGGGAAGTTCGTCATCAAGCACACAAAGCGATTTCAGCGATGATCCTGCGACTGTGCCCAGCGATGTGCGGACTTGGTGCTCGATTGATTGCGGTACGGAGCACACAGCATCCCCCAAGATTCCCGTTTACCGGAGCGCCTGGTATCAAAGTGGAGGTTGAAGATGACAGCCCCTTGGGATACCTCCAACTCTTTTTGACTGATGAGGTCATAGAAAGAATTGTTACGGAGACAAACCGATACCAGGAGCAACAAGCTGCTATACCTCAGAGGTTTTCAAGGAGCAGAAAATGGGAACCAGTGACCAGGGAGGACATCTGGAAGTTTCTGGGCCTAATTATTCTCCAGGGAGTGGTGGGGAAACCCCTACAGAAATGGTACTGGACAACCAACAAAATATTAGCCACTCCTTTTTTTGGCAGCATCATGTCGGAATACAAATTTTCTCTCATAATGAAATATCTGCATTTTCAAAATAATGAAGAATTTGATGAGACTTCTCATCCAGCTCCAAAACTGAAAAAAATTTGGGACCTATATCAAATTATTCAGAAAAATTTCCAGCAGACCTATGTACCAGACAGAGACGTCAGTATCGACGAAAGTCTTATGGCCTACAAAGGAAGACTTAGCTGGATACAGTACATCGCATCTAAGAGAGCGCGATTCGGCATAAAATCATTCATGCTTTATGAAGCCAGCACTGGTTATATATGGAATTCGGTCCTTTACACCGGGAAAGGGACCAAATTCAACGACAGATTCAGTCAATATGGAATGGCAACCGCTTCTGTTCTCACTTTGATTGAGCCATTGCTGAATCAGGGGTACTGTGTAACCACAGATCATTTTTATACTTCTCCAGAACTCTATTGCCCCATACACACGGTCGGATTTTCCAATGGAAAATGTCCGATCGGAGCGTGTTGTCGGAAATTCCGACCGTGTGTGGGCTCCATCGGACATTTTCCATTGGATTTTCCGACACACAAAGTTGGAGAGCAGGAGATACAATTTTCCGACAACAAAATCCGTTGTCGGAAATTCCGATCGTGTGTACACAAATCCGACGGACAAAGTGCCACGCATGCTCAGAATAAATAAAGAGATGAAAGCTATTGGCCACTGCCCCGTTTATAGTCCCGACGTACGTGTTTTACGTCACCGCGTTTAGAACGATCGGATTTTCCGACAACTTTGTGCGCCCGTGTGTAGACAAAACAAGTTTGAGCCAACATCCGTCGGAAAAAATCCTAGGATTTTGTTGTTGGAATGTCCGAACAAAGTCCGACCGTGTGTACGCCCTATATGAGTTCCTTCTACAACACAAGACGGATGCATACGGGACTGTTAGAGCTAACCGGCGTGACATGCTGCCAACCTTTGCCAATAAAAAGCTCACGGCAGGAGAAATAGTTGCCTGGCAAAAAGGCAAAATGATGGCACTAAGATGGCGAGATAAAAAAGATGTGTGCCTAATGAGTACCATTCACAACACCTCTACTCTCATGGTACATACAAAAGGTGGAAAAGACGTCATGAAACCTCAAGTCGTAATGGACTACAACAACACCATGGGAGATGTTGACAGAGCTGACCAGGCCATGACTTTTTGTCCTGCTATGAGAAAGCAACAAAAAAAATATCACAAAAAAATCTTCAGGCATCTTCTTGAACAGTGCCTGTGGAACGCTTTCATTCTTCTAAAAAAAAAGAGTGACAGGCCTGTGATTCATGCAGACTTCGTTTGGAAAGTTGCCGAACTCATATTTCTCAAGCACCAAACACCAACCACTGTAAATAGATCTGGACGCCGTGCTGCTGGCGTTGTGAACCTGGAACGTCTGACAGGTCGACACTTTATGGACCACATTCCTCTAAACGTGACGACACAGGAAGGAAAGTCAGAAAAGAAACCCGGTTCTACTGTCCTGACTGTGACGTCGGACTTTGTGCTGTACTCTGTTTTAAAATTTACCATACCCGAGACGTTTACTAAAGCCATATGACGACTTATATTGCACTCTTGTTTGGCCAAAAAAAATTTCAGTTTTTGATTTATATTATTTACTAAAATTTATTGAATAAAAAGTATTATTACTATTATATTATTATTTGTTATTATTTATAGTTACCGTATTTATAACACGCACTTTTTTCCCCTTAAAATCAGGGGAAAATCGCGGGTGCGTGCTATACGCCGATCCCCTGCGATCCTAAGCTGTCAGATCTAAAAAATCGCAGACCGCGATTTGAAAATGGCGCCGCCGGCGTCGAAATACACAGTGCCGGTCCTCGGCTCTTCTCGGCCACTTTCGGCTTCACTCGAGCGCCACCCGAACCTAGCCGAGTGTACTCGGCTAGGTTCGGATAGCTCCGCTCACCGTCACGCCCATCCCGAGTGGAGCCGAAAGTGGAGCCGAAAGTGACAGCCGCCGAGAGGAGGCGAGGACCGGCTCTGTGTATTTCGGCGCCGGCGGCGCCATTTTCAAATCGCGGTCGGCGATTTTGAAGCTCAGCGAGCTGCAAGGCTGCACTGGGGCAAGACTGGACTGGGGCAAGGCTGCACTGGGGCAAGGCTGCAATGGACACTGGGGAAGGCTGCACTGACAAGGCTGCACTGACAAGGCTGCACTGACATGGCTGCACTGACATGGCTGCACTGGCAAGGCTGCACTGGGGCAAGGCTGCACTGACAAGGCTGCATTGATGGGCATTTAAATGTAAGTTTTTTTCCCTTCAACTTCCCTCCTAAAAGTTTTTTTTTCCTTAAAATTCCCTCCTAAATTGGGGTGCGTGTTATACGCCGGTGCTTGTTATACGCCGATAAATACGGTATTTATTATATTATAATTTATGATTTTGTGTTTCAAACTTTATCATACCCGGGATGTCTACTAGACTCTTGTTTGGACAGATTTCAGTGAGCTATTCCTAAGAATTACAGGCCTACAATATACACATTTCCATGCAAAAATAATGGTACCGCTTTCAGCACCTAAAATCCGAAATAATCATACCGCCAGGGAGGTTAAAGTAATTTTTTCCAAAAAAATTGCATTTGAAAGACCGCTGCGCAAATACAGTGTGACATAAAATATTGCAACAACCACCATTTTATTCTCTAGAGTGTCTACTAAAAAAAATATATATGTTTGGAGGTTCTAAGTAATTTTCTAGCAAAAAAAAAAATGATTTTAACCACTTGACCACTGGGCACTTAAACCCCCTTAATAACCAGACCAATTTTCAGCTTTCGGGGCTCTCACACTTTGAATGACAATTACTCAGTCATGCAACACTGTACCCAAATAAAATTTTTGTCCTTTTTTTCACACAAATAGAGCTTTCTTTTGGTGGTATTTAATCACTGCTGGGTTCTTTATTTTTTGCACTATAAAAGGAAAAAGACCGAAAATTCTGTAAAAAAATGCATTTTTCTTCGTTTCTGTTACAAAATTTTGCAAATTAGTAATTTTTTCTTCATATATTTTGGCCAAAATTTATACAGCTACATATCTTTGGTAAAAATAACCCAAATCGGTGGATATTATTTGGTCTTTGTGAAAGTTATAGCGTCCACAAGCTATGGTGCCAATATCTGAAAATTGATCACACCTGAAGTACTGACGGCCTATCTCATTTCTTGAGACCCTAACATGCCAGAAAAGTACAAATACCCCCCAAATGACCCCTTTTTGGAAAGAAGACATTCCAAGGTATTTAGAAAGATGCATGATGAGTTTTTTGAAGTTGTCATTTTTTCCCACAATTCTTTGCAAAATCAAGATTTTTTTTTTCTTTTTTTTTTTTCACAAAATTGTCATATTAGCGGGTTATTTCTCACACACAGCATATGCATACCACAAATTACACCCCAAAACACATTCTGCTATTGCTCCCGGGTACGGCGATACCACATGTGTGAGACTTTTACACAGCGTGGCCACATACAGAGGCCCAACATGCAAGGAGCACCTTCAGGCGTTCTGGAGCACCCAGGCCAATTCTGACATTTCTCTCCTACATGTAAAAATCATCATTTATTTGCTAGAAAATTACATAGAACCCCAAAACATTATATATGTTTTTTTAGAAAAGATCCTAGAGAATACAATGGCGGTCATTGCAACTTTTTATCTCGCACGGTATTTGCGCAGCAATTTTTCCAACGCTTTTTTTAAAAAAAAAAAACAGTTTTGTGCTTTAAAAAAAATCGTGGAATGGCGCCAAACTTTTCTACTTAAAAATCCCCATAGGAGGCGCTTTAAAATTTTTTACTGGTTACATGTTGTGAGTTACAGAGGAGGTCTAGGGCCAAAATTATTTCTCTCGCTCTACCGGTCGCAGCGATACCTCACATGTGTGGTTTGAACACCATTTTCATATGTGGGCGCAACTTACGTATGCGTTCGCTTCTGCATGCGAGCACACGGGGACACTGAGAAATTTTTTTTTTTATTTTAGTTTGAGGCTTTTTGATCACTTTTATTTCTATTACAAGGAATGTAAACATCCCCTGTAATAGGAATATGGCATGACAGGTCCTCTTTACAGTGAGATATGGGGTCAATAAGACCCCACATCTCACCTCTAGGCTGGGAAGTCTGAAAAAAATAAAAAAAGATCCTGGCTTCGATCTTAGCGGTGAGTCGGTAGAAGCACCTGAGGGCGGCGAGAGGGGGGGGGCATCCCCTCTCGCCTCCCGTAAGAACGATCAAGCAGTGGAACAGCCGCTATGGTCATTCTTATGGTGTAGGGAATCGCCGGCTTAAAAAGCTGATATCTGAATGATGCCTGTAGCTGCATCCATCATTCAGATGTCCCCGCACAAATTCAAGGACGTCGTCTGACGGCCGGCGGCGGGAAGTGGTTAAAACACACTTTTTTAACACAAAATTGTCCATTTATACAATATTTCTAACACATAACATGTACAAACCAAAAATGACACCCCAAAATAGATTCTCCTACTCCTCTTGAGTACGGCGATACCACATGTGTGAGACTTTCACAGCCTGGCCACATACAGAGGGCGAGTACAGCCGAGCATGGCCGAGTATGGCTGAGCATGGCTGGGTATGGCTGGGTATCACCGAGTATTGCAGAGTATGGTGGGGTATTGCAGAGTATTGCAGAGTATTGCAGAGTATTGTGGGGCATTGCAGAGTATTGTGGGGCATTGCAGAGTATTGTGGGGCATTGCAGAGTATTGCGGGGCATTGCAGAGTATTGCGGGGCATTGCAGAGTATTGCACAGGGTATTGCAGAGCATTGTGGGGTATTGCAGAGTATTGCAGGGCATTGCAGAGTATTGCACAGGGTATTGCAGAGTATTGCACAGTGTATTGCAGAGTATTGTGGGGTATTGCAGAGTATTGTGGGGTATTGCAGAGTATTGTGGGGTATTGCAGAGTATTGTGGGGTATTGCAATGTATTGCACAGTGTATTGCAGAGTATTGTGGGGTATTGCACAGGGTATTGCGGGGTATTGCAGAGTATTGCACAGGGAATTGCAGAGTATTGCCCAGGGAATTGCAGAGCATGGGGGGGATGGCTGAGCATGGAGGGAGGGATGGATGTGACTGTACATGTCACTGAGCTGCGCTGTGGGCATTACACATCCAGCCCACAGCGCGGCTCCCATCCGATCCCTCCCCCTCTGTACCGATCGGTACAGAGAAGGGAGGGAGGAACTGACGTCATGACATGACGCCGGTTTGTTTACATGTGATCGCTCCGTCATTTGAGGAGCGATCACATGGTAAACGGCCGCGACCGTTATCCGTGGACCGCCGGGTCATGGATGTTCCCGTGTGCGCGCCCTAGGGGGCGCGCGGGAGCAGTTTTCTGGAATCACGTCATATGACGTGATCCCAGAGTTATCCAACCACCCTGCAGCCGTCATTTGGCTATGGGGCAATTGGCAAGTGGTTAACTTGAAACCAACAAATGTTGTGTTTAAGTGGTTAAACTTTTTTTCACTTACACAGGAAGTCTATTCCATTAACAAATTGTTACAATGTTTATACTTAAGTTCTACTGATAAAGAATGTTCTGTTTCTTGGCAGACTGCCCAGTTTTTCTCTTCCTTTCTTTTGAGGGCTGTGGCTTCAGAAGAGCAGAGAGAATTCTTTGCATAGAAAGAATTGTGAAACACTTTAGTCAAGATTGTGATAACGATTCTTGATGATTAATTGTGCAGCTCTACATTATCTTGTAGTTTTTAAGATCAAAGATACAACTATGTTGGTGTCCCTTGTTCATTTTACATTGTATTTTTTAAAATGTAACTCCCTACTCCCAAACTGTCATTTGAAGTAAAACACATAGCCAAGTATTATTCTACACATTTTTTTTTATTGTGCTTTAAAAAAAAAAAAAAAATAGACATGCTATCTGCCAATAGAACTTAACCAAAAAGTGCATTCTATGCATCCAAAAATATAGAAAATATAACAAATCAAATCATTATTATTCAACCAAAAAAATAATGTCAAAGGAATAACTCCAAGGCCAATAATAAATAACACGTTATCCCCTCCGATTCTGCAACATGTCTGGTTGACGAACGGCCGTTCAGAAATGATATGAAAAGCGCTAAATGAGGAAAAGAAAAGTGCGAATCAACACTCACCAAACTTCTAACACGAAAATTAGCAGAAGGAGCCCAAAGGGTGGCGCTAAAGAGCTGAAAAACCATGTAGTACGTCTAGTACGTCACTACGTTCGTAATTGTTGGCCAACAATTGTGTGGCCGTGTGGATGCAAGACAAGTTTGAGCCAACACCGTTCGGACAAAATTCCACGGTTTTGTTGTCGGAAAGTCCGATCGTGTGTACGGGGCATAAGAGTCCCACTAACAACTAGGACTCTGGATTACTACTGCAAATAGATACTCAAGGCTGCTAGTATCAGAATAGCATGTGGAAGCTGTGAGAAAATTAAGGTGTATCAACTATTGTGGTTAGACCATACACTCCAAAACAGTTATCTATCTTACATAGCAAAAAGGCCATAAATATGCCTATAACCACTAATAATAAGGCTTCCAGGAATATTAGCAATCTAAATAGGATTTGTTCCCCCCTCTCATATTTTCTGATACCGAAGTAGTTTATCCCTTTTACATCCAATTAGCACTGCAATGTTCAGTAAGACACCAATGAGAAAGGAGCAAGACCAGGGACTGCCAACCAAGGCTGCCATACTTTATAAAATTTATGTACCAAGCTGCGTTTAGCTGCGTTTGACGTTTTTAGGCATTTTTACATTTTAGGGAGTGTTTTTAATGAAAAAACGCCCAAAAAAGGCTGACGCCAAAAAACGCGGGAAAACACACGCAAAAACAGGCAACAATGCTAATGTAAAAACGCAGCAAAACGTGGGGGAACTGCTGTTTTTTAGCACTGACATTTTTAAAACTTCCTGTGTGCATGAGCCCTAACAGCTTCATCTCTTCTGGGTAGGTTGTCCACAAGCTTTAGGGTTTGTATGTCTATGGGAAAGTTCTATGTCTATGGGAATGTTTGACCATTCTGCCAGAATCGCATTTGTGAGGTCAGGCACTGATGTGGATGAGAAGGCCTGGCTCGCAGTCTCTGCTCTACTTCATTCCAAAGGTGTTCTATCCGGTTGAGGTCAGGACTCTGTGCAGGCCAGTCAAGTTCCTCCACCCCAAACTCGCTCATCCATGTCTTTATGGTTTGTGAATTGGTGCGCAGTAGGGTTGTCACCTTTTCTTCAAGCCAAACTCAAACACTTTAATGGCCTGGGATACCAAGCAGAGTAGTAAGGCAGTGCGCATAGCATGCCGAAGAAAACAGTGGGTGTGGCCAAATTGCTCTTGATGACATCATCGCCCTGCCCCCACCCCCACCCCCCGTGATGCCATACCTGCCCCCGAACAGCCGCCCGCAGCTTCCAGAGGGCAACAGATTTTAGTGTCACTATCTTGGTCACTTGGGGAGCCACAGCCCGTTCTGAATAATGTGTAAGAGTTTCAACCTGCCTGAAACCTGGACCCATGATTCAAAACCCGGACTATCTGGGTGAATCCCAGGCAGGTGGCAACCCACAGTCATGTGTTGGAACAGGAAGGGGCCATCCCTAAACTGTTCCCACAAAGTTGGGAGCATGAAATTGTCCAAAATGACTTGGTATGCTGACGCCTTAAGAGTTCCCTTCACTGGAACTAAGGAGCCAAGCCCAACCCCTGAAAAACAACCCCACACCATAATCCCCCCTCCACCAAATGATTTGGACCAATGCACAAAGCAAAGTACATAAAGACACGGATGAGTGAGTTTGGGGTGGAGGAACTTGACTGGCCTGCACAGAGTCCTGACCTCAACCCGATAGACCTTTGGGATGAATTAGAGCAGAGATTGCGAGCCAGGCCTTCTCGTCTAACATCAGTGCCTGACCTCACAAATGCACTTCTGGAAGAATGGTCAAACGTTCCCATAGACACACTCCTAAACCTTGTGGACAGCCTTCCCAGAAGAGTTGAAGCTGTTATAGCTGCCAAGGGTGGGCCAACTCAATATTGAACCCTACAGACTAAGACTGGGATGCCATTAAAGTTCATGTGCGTGTAAAGGCAGGTGTCCCAATACTTTTGGTAATATAGTGCATATATATTCTCCAAGTTCATACAGCAGTAATACAAGGTGAGAGATCTGTCTGTCACCTTGCACTAGTAGCCGTCATACAACAGGAAGTTGTATTTCCAACTCCAATTTTAGTTGAAACCATTGCACAAGCAATCTCTTCAAATAATCTGCTTCCTTTCTCAGATGAAAAAATGTTTTGCAACTAAAATTGCATCAACCCCAAAAGCTTCCTTTTTTTCTATAAATATATCCAATGTAAACCACGATAGTTTCTCAGATAGTGGATTCCAGAAACTAGCATGCATGCAATTTTAGTTTTTCCAATTTCTTAAAAATAAGTTTATGCTAATTGGGATTCTGGGGTTACGACTTTTGAAGAAAGTTTAACCATTTCAACCTGGAGGTGATGTGAACCTACATGCCCAGATCAAATTTAGAAATGTCAGTGGTTAACACAATAAATCGATGACTAATTTTCCTGCCTAAAAAGTACAGTTTATTTTAAAGCCCGACATTTTCTCATTGAGGTGATTAACACCCCTATCATTTTTTTGGGGGGGTTGGTTGCATCTGTGTCCCACTAGGAAGATATATTTCTCTTTGCTTTCTATCCTATAGATACAACAGAAAGCAGAAGGAAGGAAATCACCAGAACAGGTGCCCTCGTTGAAAGAGTCTCCCCTATTCCTATTCTGGTAAAAACTCAGAATTTTGGATTTCCCATCACTTTCAGTCCCAATGAAAATGGTCAGCAGGACAAAAAGAGAGGGTGAAGGGAAACACAGTTAAGGGAATTCGCCCTGAGCAAGTCTGAACCTGCAACCTCTGCTGTGTCTGGCAATGTCTCTTCTTGCTGAGCCCCTGAATAATCTTGCCTTGAACCTTGTTTCTCTTGGACCTTGAACCCTTTGCTCCACCCATGAACTTCCCATTTTAGCCATGCCTTTGCACTTCCTGTTTGCCAGATTATTTTGCTCTCTCCAGCCAATATCTCGCTCTTGTCACTCATGCTGTCGTCCATATTACTGCTACCACTCTTTACCGATCTTTGGCCTGTTCCTCAACTACACTTCTGCTTGATCCCAACCTGCAACCACTTGTTACTGACCTTTGGCTTTTTTACTGACTACGTTTTTGCTTGATCCCTACTCTTTATATCTGCTTTTGGACCCGGCTTGCTCACCTCCTGGTGGGGCGATCCTGAAGACTGCGGACTGGTACTAACAAGTAGCTTAACCCATGTGTCAGAGAATGGTTTGCAGAAGAACTGGTACATCTGCTAATGCCCAACGGCATCGCAGATTGGCACACAAGAATTCACCAATGCAAATGTGCATGCATGCACGCGCATGAGCACGAACGGCCGCGAAGATTAAATGCCTGACAGATTCTGGTGCCCTATTTAAAGCCAGCAGCATCAGCCACTAGTTGCTGGATATTCTTCGGCTCCCCGTGTGTTCCTAAGTTCCTGCTCCTGTTGTTATTGGATTTCCTGTTACTGACCTGGCTTGCCTTTGACCTGTCTTGTCTCCATTCCTGGCTTTGACCTTCGGCTTGTTCCATTGACCCTGCTTCTGCCTTCTAAACCATGTATGACCCTGGCTTGCTCTTTGGATTTCGCTGCATCCTGTTTACCATTGTATGACCCTGACTTTCTCCTGACCCTGTGTGCTGCTTTACCCCTGGCAGATATTTTGTGTATGACTACTGGCCTGGCTCCTGACCCTTCTTCCGGCTCTCCGTTCTGCCCAGTCTCATCTGGTACATCTAAGGGACTCCTGCCCAGCAGTGCATCCTGCTCGCCCAGCCGCCATCCAGCAGACATCTCATCACTTCAGCCTGTCGCAGCTGGCAACCCCTGCTTCTTTGGGCATAGCACTCCTTTTTACCACCTTCAGGGGTGCCCTGCACTCAGCCGCAAGGGAATCCCTCTCAGCACTTCAGCCTCCGACCAGGTACATGACACCATCTCCACCATCAGGAACACCAGTTAGTGCTTAGACTCCGCACCTCGGGTGAGCCTGTGTCATCTGAGGGGGTAACCAGCTTCTGTACTTATCCAGCTGTTCAGGGGGAGCCTCTCTACTGCTATAGCTGCTGGTCTCCGAGCCTTACCCCTGACCATAACACACACACACAGCAATAAGAAAATAAAATGAAAGAAGTGGAAATGAAGGGCTGGAAATTGTCAGATGTAGCACCCGCCTGACTAGGGTTGCCATCTGTCCAGGATTCACCCAGACAGTTTGGGTTTTGAATCATGTGTCCAGGTTTCAGTCCGCCTAAAACCCAGGCACATTATTCAGACAGGAATGTGGCTCAGAACAGGGCCTGTTAGGAGAAAAAGGGAGCACTATGTGCGCCACATTATTATTCTCTTTTGAGCGCCCAAAGGTGTCCTAGTTCTGTTCTTATCCTATAGTATATGCTAAAAAAAAATATTTTTGTTGTGCGTCGCTAAAGTGTTCGGGTTTGGCTGGAGTAAAAAGTGGCAACCCTACCCCTGACTCCTAGAGGCATGGTGGTAACCCCCAAAGACAGGGTTGGCTGACATTTCACCTCAGGGTGTGGATTACTTAGGTAATAGTGGGATGTGAACATATGGATGCCAGTCACTTTAAAATGCAAAACAAAAAGGAGTTTATTAGCTCACACTAAAACTCCAGGGAGAAACCCAAAGAAGCTGATCAATCCAGCTAATCGACTGCAGCTTAGCCTCACTAAATGGAGAGACTTGGCCATCCGGGACTCTCCCTCCTCATTAGCTGAGACAGCAGTGGAGCGCCATTGGCTCCCGCTGCTGTCAATCAAAGTCAGTGAGCCAATGAGGAGAGAGAGGGGGTGGGGCCTAGCCGGGGCTTCGTGTCTGTATGTACACACAAAGCTGCGGCTCGGCTCGGGTGCCCCCATAGAACACTGATTGCTGTGGGGGCCCTCGCCAGGAGAGCCGAAGAGGGACCCGAGCAGAGGAGGATCTCGGCTGCTCTGTGCAAAACCATATCAGAGAGCAAGTAAGTATAACATGATGGGGGCGTGACGACACGGCTCCCTCATCTGTCAGTCACAACGCCGGTCAAGCCTGGGTTCCATCGCAGCCGTACACCAACTCAGGAGGCGGTGAGAAGTGACTTGCGCTGCACTGCAGACGCTTTCTATATGCTGTTTTACTTCTGTTACTATGTAAGCAGATATTATCCTGTGTACTGTATGTTTTTTATTGTGTAAACAATATTACGCTATGCCAGCTCCCCCTTTTTTTCTTTTGCATTCATGAACTACTGTTTGAGAAAGGGATCAATCCAGGGATAAGAGCCAGGTCCAAAGCAGAGTTGGTGACAGGCTTCAGTGTCTAGTCTATCGTTTTGGGAAGATCCGATTCGATCTCTTGTCGCTTACACACGAGCGGACTTTACGGCAGACTTGGTACGGCGGACTTTTCAACAGACTTTCCGAATGAACGGACTTGCCTACATACGATCAACCAAATTCCAACGGATTCGTACGTGATGACATACAACCGGACTAAAACAAGGAAATTCAAAGCCAGTAGCCAATAGCTGCCCTAGCGTCGGTTTTTGTCTGTCGGGCTAGCATACAGACGAGCGGACTTTTTGACCGGACTCGAGTCCGTCGGAAAGATTTGAAACATGTTTCATTTCTAGGTCCGTCGAACTTTTGGGGAAAAAAAAGGCCGCTGGAGCCCACACACGATCGAATTGTTCAACGGACTCCGGTCCGCAGTACCAAGTCTGCCGTAAAGTCCGCTCGTGTGTACGCGGCATTAGTGTATGGAGATACAAGGCCCGTTTTTTACCGATGTCTGGTGAGTGCATTACCAAGGGTTACAGAGCACATCTTCTATTACTATTTTTCATTTACTTGGAATGGGGACTTTCTTTCTATAAGCTGGAGTGGATTGAACCTCCAAAAGACTTTTTCTTCATTGCACTTTAGCGCTGTTAATGCTGAAATGACTGTTTATGGTTTTTTTAGCATATTTTATTGATTGATTTTTTATAATAGCCGCTCTTGTGTATTTTAACCATTTGTCCATTCGAGGGCTTGGATCAGTAATATCTTTTTGGTTTACTGATATTTTATTTATTAAAAATATAGTTTACAGTACAATAAAACTGTCTATGCAAAGACAGATAGGGGATATGCATGCATCATTGTAAAACATAAGATACTTATGACCTCTCTGGTGTACCCAACATTTCTGGCTTGACGCCTTTCTTTGGGGGTTTATACAAACAGAGCAGTAATTGTACAGTGTATCTATCAAAACGACAACATGTAATATTATAGAGAGCAATAAAGTAAATCATAACTGAAGACCAAAGTGTATTCAACATTAGTGAAAATCACATACCATGGGTATCTTGTGACTTCGTGCATAACTAAAAGACAGAAGACCTGTAAGGGGGCCCCTAGTGTAGTAGAGGCCGGACATATGAGATGAAAAGGTGGTCTCCTCCCCGGACAAAGGATGACCCTACAGAGGTCCACCTAGAAAGGGGCAACAATTGGGAGGCACCAAGGATAATTTGGCCTAGAGTGATTAAAAAAGTGTAGTGAAGTAATAGATCACATATATGTCTTCTCCATCATAAGTCATTTGGTGAAACAAATAAATACGTAAAGCGGTACATACCTGGAGTGTTATTGTCACCCCTGTAGCAGAGGGATGTCTATTGGTCAAACTAATATAACTTGTAGGGGGTTGAAAGTTCACTTTAGTAAGACGATATACTTAAAGGAGCAAAGATAGTCTGCATAATAGTCCGGCCTCTACTACACTCGGGGTCCCCTTACAGGTCTTCTGTCTTTTACTTATGCATTAAGTTACAAGATACCCATGGTATGTGATTTTCACTAATGTTGAATACACTTTGGTCTTCGGTTATGATTTACTTTATTGCTCTCTATAATATTATATGTTGTCCGTTTGATAGATACACTGTACGATTACTGCTCTGTTTGTATAAACCCCTGAAGAAAGGTGTCAAGCCAGAAACGTTGGGTACACCAGAGATGTCATAAGTATCAGTACACGTTTTACAATGATGCATGCATATCCCCTATCTGTCTTTGCATAGACAGTTTCATTGTACTGTAAACTATATTTTTAATAAATTTATATTTTTTACTATTTGGTGTTTCTGTCATTCTCAAAGTCCCGTCTCCTCAAGGGGGTTATTCTTATGTGTTTCTTTTAAAGTGGAGCTTTACCCCATAACAACTTGATCAAAATAATGTTCTTTAGCAAGAAACATACATTCCACAATAATAATTATACCAACAAATTTAGTATGTGCTGTAAATTGCTACCAGCATTGCTCCTATTTCTTCTTGCCGGATGCTGCCATTTTGCTGAATCCCAGAGCCCCTGAGCAGCAGTAAATCTTTAGACTGTCAGCAGATTGGCCTCTAGTGGCTCTGATTTTTGGCACGGAGCCAAAAAATAGAGAGCAACTGAGTATGTGTAGGGCAGGGGGAAACAGTGTATTATTGGATTTTAAACAGTATACACACTTATTTGTAATATTTTACAAAGCTATACCTGCAAAAGGAGTATACTTTTTGTGAGAAGTAATGGCGCCAAAAAAAAAATTTAAATATAAAAAGCGGAGTGTACCACCTTATGTGTGAACTCAAATAGCAATAAAAAGGTATGGCGCTAACTCAAACACAAACTGAAATAGCAAAAAAATGTGGTCATCAACATAAATCAAAAAATCTGTGGCCATCAGCATAAATTAGGCAGGCTATAATGTGAAGGTTCCAAAATGTTCTATAAAAAATACCAAATAACAAAAGTCTTTAGAGAGCAGTCCAATCACTGTGATTGAGAGATAGGTGCAAAAAAAGGAGACACCTGTGGAGTTAAGAGCCATCACCTCCATATATGCTGCTGACCAAGAGATTGGAATTGTTGCAAGGCGCATTTAATATAAGTTTTTGGAGTTTGCATTTCTCACACACGGTTTGCAATGAAGCACGGTTTAAAGGAATAACCCTTTTTTTTTTGCACCTATCTCTCAATCAAGGTGATTGGACTATTCTGAGAAGACTTTTGTTATTTGGTATTTTTTATGGAACTTTCACGTTTTGGAATTTTCACATTATGGACTGTTTAATTTATGCTGATGACCACTGATTTTTTGATTTATGTTGATGATCACATTTTTTTACTATTTAAGTTTGTGTTTTGAGTTAGCGCCATACCTTTTTATTGCTATTTGATTTCATACCTGCAAAAAGGGGCCAGCCTGACCTGATCTAGCAGGACTTCATTTTCTGACTAAAGTTCCACTTTAAATACTTGGCCAAGTTAATTTAAAATTGTCTTGTAGATAAATGTGATTTGCCGTTTTAATACGTTGCACCATCTCAAACCTGCTGTACTGGACCTCTAGAGGTTCCCGTAAGTGCTGAAGATGATTTCATGCATTTGCATTTCATGACTGAGATATTAATGCAAACATTCAATTATATGGGCAGGTCTAACTATCCTGAGCAGTTATTTATAAGGGATTACATTCTAAAAAAGGAGGAGAAAGTATCGTCCGTTTGTACACTACTTAGGGGATTTTGGCGGTTGCGGCATGAGCTTCACCTCAAGTAGCCAAGAGAAGTGACATAATATATGGACCAGTTATAATGTTAATTAATTAAGTTAATAATGTCAACTGAAACATAAATGCATATGTGTCAATAGAGGCTGTCATAACAGCATAAAAGTATGATATAAGTATGTATATGCATGAACCAATCTGGTTCAATAATGGTATGGGCTTAGAATCTAGGGGACAATAGAGAAAATAAATAAATAAATGTAAATAAAAAAATATGACAAAAACAGTGTGATTGAGTGTGTGTCCCGCATAGCATGTATCCAAGTCCATTGTATCCATTGTGCTAAAATAAGAATATATGTATATCAGTTGGTACTATACCAACAGAGTAATCATGAAGTATACAATGTAGTGAAAAAAAATTATATATATATATATATATATATATATATATATATACATACATACATACATATACGAACCAGTGTTGTTCAAAGCTAGATGGACTTGGAAACTTGGAGACAGTGAAAAAAATGAGAGTAATGTGTAATGGTGTGTGCTTGAATGAACCATAAGAGTGAATACAATGTATGAGACAATATATATGGCAGACCATGCTAAAGTTAAGTGCTGATAGGGTAAATGGAATAACTATTTATTTATAAAACATTTAGTTATGATTATCAAAACATGTATTCCGATTAAGCAGAGGTACTTTTTGCAAATGTTTAGAAGTCATATGAGTTAACAGCTGTTTTGGTGACCAAATGCCATTCACACCTTCAGCTGTGAAAAGTTCTATCTCTGGCTTTCTCACAGAACTTGGGAAGTGACGTGTATATGTGAAATGACCATTTGCATATCAATGAATATCACCAAAGAGTTTGAATGGTACTTCAAAAGAGTCCTATTCAAGGTGCCACCCCTGTAGAATGTATAAATTGTACTGAGGCTCTCAGCCATTTCAGAACAATCATATTGAATGTCACCATGTACTTACTGTATTGTTCTCCCTGCCTATAGCTAAAACTATGGGCTTGTATAATAAATACATCATCTATAATTTGGCTTCAGCAGTCAACGTTATTGAAAGTCCTTAAGTTCTGGGCTTTCCTTATCAATTTTTTTTTTTTTTTTTTATTATTATAGTATAAAGAAGTTATTTTTGGAAGGTTAGTGTACAAATGTGAAGGGAGTGAATAGATAATTAGCATCCATCAAGGAGTGTGGACTCACCTTGAATGAAGTGAAACTGCTGCGTGTGAGTGAAACAGGAAGTGACAAACAGATCCAAGCAATGACTAGACCTCAATTTTTATCTCCAGAGGGCCCAGTATTCTCCGCCTCCAACGCCACGTGTGCGTGACAAGGCACGCGAACGTGAATGACAATCGCTGCCAATTGGGGGCACGCCTGTGCAGACGCTCCCAGGTCACACATGCCGACATTCCACGCAATAACAAGCTGATGCCGCAAACGTGGACGTCGCACAGTAGGTGTGGTCGCATGGCGCCAATGTGTAGGTGGCCCCCAGTCCGGACAGGGCAGGGGGGGACAGCAGGAGGTATGAAAACCTCTCTTGTACACATTGCAGCTCCCAAGCCGGATGATAACCCACGCCACCAACAGGGAATAGCACCAAGAACCTAGATCAGCCCACGGGAGATGTGGTGCCTGAGTGTTGGACGAAATGGCTAAAAGGGATACAGAATAGAATAATTGTATGTACTGAATAATTGGCTAATGGTGGCAGCAGACCAGGTTTGGGCTATATGGGTGTTTTCCACCCGGGTTCAATAGACAAAAAGGAAAAGGTCTGGTGTCACCCGCAAACCACCTCCATCCCAAGATATGCAACAAAAAACAGGAAATTGCCCCGGGACTTCATGATTACCAACTAATATACCGTATATACTCGAGTATAAGTCAAATTTTTCAGCACATTTTTTGTGCTGAAAGTGCCCCCCTCGACTTATACTCGAGTCAAGCACTTTTTGGAGCAAACAAATTCATTTTCTGAACCGAGTTTGGGGCCCCGTATCTCAGGGCCACTTGGTGCTAGGAACCCCAAATTTGGTGTGCAAACCCAGTGGAACTGGTACCACAACATATCCAAAGCTGAAGTTCCTAGCCCCAAGTGGCCCTGAGATACGGGGCCCCAAACCTGGTTCGGAAAATGTCATTCTCTGCTGCAGAAAAGTGCTTGACATTTTCTGAACTGATTTTTGGGGCCCTGTATCTCGGGGCTACTTGGTTCTAGAAACCCCAGCTTTGGAAATATTATGGTTCTAGTTCCACTGGGTTTGCACACCAAATTTGGGGTTCTTAGCACTAAGTGGCCCCGAGATACGGAGCCCCAAATTTGGTCAACTGTGTCCATCTGCAGCAATGTAATTTCGGGACCCTTTGGGTTCAGAGACCCCAAATTTTGGCTGCAGCTAGGGGGCATCCAGGAACCCCTAACTACTGAGTTTGAAGTTCAGGGGACCTATGGCTGAAAATAGGCACAGTGAGGCATGCGAATGGGCACAGTGATGCTGCAAATGGGCATTGTTGACCCTCTTTTCCACTTACAGTAGCTGTTCATTTCTCACCCTCGTCTTATACTCGGGTCAATACGTTTTTCCCATTTTTTTATGTGGTAAATTAGGGCCTCGACTTATACTCGGAACGACTTATACTCGAGTATATACGGTACATATATTCTTATTTTAGCTGACATATACAATGGACTTGGATACATACTATGCGGGACACACACTCTATCACACTGTTTTTGTCATTTTTTTTTTATGTACACATTTTATTTATTTTACATTTTTTTTTCTCTATTGTCCCCTAGATTCTAAGCCCATACCATTATTGAACCAGGTTGGTTCATGCATATACATACTTATATCATATACTACTTTACTTTTATGCCTTACTTTACTTTTTTTTACTGTTATGACAGCATCTATTAATACATATGCATTTATGTTTCAGTTGACATTATTAATGGATACTGGGAGATCTTTTGGTGACACATTCCCCCATCCCGGCCATGTCTTCCCCGCGTTTGTGCTCTGTTGGGTTGGTTTTTCCTCTGCCTCCTCAGCTCTCGAGCCGGACGCTCATTACTGCCGCCTCTGGGTATTCAGGATTTGGTAGTCTGATCCAACCTTCGGTGAGTATAGGGCCATGCCTTTTGGACCCTCTTGATTAATTGTCATGATTGTTGCATATCCGCATTCACCTCATTTAACCCCCAATAGGCATGAGTCCATTTTTTATCATTATTATTATACAGGATTTATATAGCGCCAGTTTAATGCCACGTACACTTGGTCGGACTTTTCGACCGGACTTGGCCGACGGACCAAATCCGGCGGACAATACGATCATGTGTGGGCTTCACCAGACCTTCAGCTGACTTTTCCAGTCGCAAATCTGACGGACTTTAGATTTGGAACATGCTTCAAATCTTTACGTCGTAACTCCGCCGGATCCAGAAATACCGCTCGTCCGTATGCTAGTCCGAAGGACAAAAACCCACGCTAGGGCAGCTATTGGCTACTGGCTATCAACTTCCTCATTTTAGTCCGGTCATATGTCATCACGTACGAATCCGTCGGACTTTTGTGTGATCGTATGTAGTTAAGTCCGTTCGTTATAAAGTCCGCCGCAAGTCCGCCAAAAGTCTGTCGAAAGTCTGTCGGACGGGCTGTCGGACTTTTGTAACCAGAAAGTCCGACCATGTGTGCGCGGCATAACAGTTTTACAGCGCTTTACAACTTGAGGGTAGACAGTACAAGTACAATACACTTTAATAGTAGGAATCAGAGGGCCCTGCTCCTTAGAACTTAAGAGGGAAGGTCAAGAGATACAAGGGATAATAACTGTTGGGGATGAGCTGATGGAGAAGATACATGTACAGTTGTTAGGTGGGGGCCAGATAGGCTTCTCTGAAGAGATGAGTTTTCAGGGCTCTTCTGAAAGTGGATAAAGTAGGAGAAAATCGGACAGATTGGGGTAGAACATTCCAGAGGATGGGAGAGGCTCTGGAGAAGTCCTGTAGGCGAGCATGGGATGAGGTGAAAAGGGAGTTTGAGAGCAGGAGGTCTTGGGAGGAGCGAAGAGGATGATTAGGTTGGTATTTTGAGACTAGGTTAGTGATTTAGCTGGGGGCCAGGTTGTGGATGGCTTTGTAAGTTGTAGTTAGTATCTACAATTTAATTCGTTGGCTGATTGGCAGAGGGGTATGGCAGACTATGAGCGGTTTGTGAGGTAGAGGTAGATGAGCCTGCTGCCTGGCAGCAGCGTTCATGATGGACTGAAGTGGAGATAGCCTATTTAGAGGTAAGCCAATGAGGAGGGAGTTGCAGTAGTCGAGACGGGAGATGACCAGGGAGTGGATTAGAAGCTTTGTGGTGACATTGGTTAGGAAGGGGCGTATCTTTGAGATTTTGCAGAGGTTGAGGCGGCAAATTTTGGATAGTGATAGGATGTGGGGCCGAAAGGTTAGTTCAGAGTTCAGGATTACACCTAGCACCTTGGCGTGGGGGGACAAGTTGATAGTTATGCCATTGATATTGACAGAGAAATCAGGGGAAGTGGCACCTGAGGGAGGAAATATCATGAGCTTGGTTTTGGATTGGTTGAGTTTGAGAAAGTGATGTGACATCCAGGCTGATATGTCTGCTAGTAAGTTGGAGATGCATGAGGAGACAGATGGAGAGAGCTGGGGGGTGGAACGATAGATTTGGGTGTCATCAGCATAGAGATGGTATTGAAAGCCATAGGAGGCAATCAACTGACCCAGGGAGGTGGTGTATATTGAGAAAAGCAGAGGTCTAAGAACAGAACCTTGGGGGACCCCAACAGGGAAAGGAAGAGGAGAGGAGGAAGTAGAGTTGTAAGTGACACTGAAGGAGCGGTGGAATAGGTAGGATGAGAACCAGCGAAGAGTACAGTCACAGGGGCCAAAAGAGTGGAGTTTATTGAGGAGGAGGGGGTGGTCCACTGTGTCAAATGCAGCAGAAAGATCCAGGAGAAGTAGTACAGAATAGTGCCCGCTGGTTTTAGCCATTAGTAGATAATTTGAGAGCTTAAGAAGAGCAGTTTCTGTGGAGTGTTGAGGGCGAAATCCGGACTGAAGGGGATCAAGAAGTTTGTACATGGTCAGATGGTCGCTCAGTCAGTTGTAGACCAGTCTTTCAAGAAGTTTGGATGAGAAGGCGAGTAAGGAGATGGGCTGTAGGTTGTTAAGATTGGTGGGGTCCAGTGAGGGCTTTTTAAGTATGGGGATGACTAGCACATGTTTTACAGTTTGGGAAGATGCCACAAGAGAGGGAGAGGTTGAAAATGTGAGTTAGAGAGTGTAGAATCGAGTCAGAGGGTGAGCGTAGCATTTGCGAGGGAGCCAGATCCAGGGGCCAGGTGGTTAGATTAGTGTTAGATAAAAATTTAGCAACCTCATTAATACTAGCAGGGTTAAATGAGGGAAGTAATGATTGTATCTGTGGACATGGGGTGTTGCATGGGGGAGGTTTCTGCGCGTTGGAGATCTCCTCATGATTTGTATCAATCTTATTTTTGAAGTGATTGCGATCTCCTGGGCAGTGAGTGAGTTAGAGGGTGGAGGCAGTGGAGGACAGAGTAGAGTGTTTAAGGTAGAGAAGAGTTGACGTGGACTGGATGAGAAGGTGTTAATGAGTGTGATAAAGTAGGTCTGTTTGGCAGTGTGGAGGCAGGAATAGTATTTTAGAAGGGCAGATTTATATTGTGTGAAGTCTTCCTGGAACTTAGTCTTATGCCAGAGACGCTCAAGAGCGTGGCTACTTTTCTGAGACTTCTGGTGTCGTCTGTTTGCCAGGGTCGCAGCAGTTGGGGCCTAATTCTGTGTGTAGAGAGGGGGGCAAGCTTGTCTAGGGAGGAAGATAGTGAGCTGTTGTAGATGAAAGTGGATAGGTTGGGGTAGGACAGGGGTGAGATTTTGTCATAGAGGTGATCAGTAGCAGAGTAGAGAAGAGAAGGGTTGAGGTTGCGAAGGTTTCTACGTGCAACTGTTAGGCGGTTGGAGGGAGAGGAGGTGGAAGACAGGGAGAGAGAAAAGCGAATAAGGTGGTGATCAGAGAGTGTGAGAGGATTGTTGGAAAGGTTGCATGGAGTGCACAGATAGGAGAAGACCATGTCAAGGGTGTTGCTGTTGGAGTGAGTAGGAGCCTGTTTCCATTGCTTCAGGTCAATAGATAAGGTTTTGAAGTAATAGTAGTGTTAATGTTAACAGGGATGTTGAAGGCACCGAGAATAATGCTGGGGATTTCAGAATAGAGAAAGTAGGGTAGCCAGGCAGAGAAGTCATCAAGTAAGGCTGATACTGGTCCAGGGGGTCGGTAGATGACAGCAATTCTTAGAGAAATAGGAGAAATAGGAGAGAATAGACAAGTGCAATGTGCCTCAAAAGAGGAGAGTGTCAGAGAGGGAGGTGGGTGAAGTACCTGATAGGTGTTGCATGGGGCTAAAAGCTCCACCTCTTCTCCGTCCACTTGGTCTGGGGGAGTGAGTCCAGAGAAGGCCACCGTGGGAGCGGGAAGCAGGAGAAGTAGTATCTGATTCGTGAACCCAGATTTCAGTAATGGAAAGTAGTTTAAAGGAATTTGAGATAAAGAGGTCGTGGAGGGCAGTGAGTTTGTTACAGACAGAGTGTGCGTTCCAAAGAACACAGCAAAAGGGGGGGCTGGTTTTGGAAAGAAGAGGAATATAGATCAAGTTCTGTGGGTTGCGGCTGCTGCCAGAGGGTGTAGGGGGGTAGGGCTGGAGGTTTTATCAGTATATGGATGTTGAATGAGCAAGAGTTGGTAGGAGCAGTAATAGGGAGAGGACAGGAGGCTGGTATGTATAAGCAGGGGGGTGGAGAAGAGGGGTGAAGGTAAGAGAGTTTGAGGAGAGAGGACACAAGTGTCAGAAGAAGTGGTAGAGAGTGCATGTTACAGAGTGGAAGGAGAGCTTAGCAGAGAGATAGGGTCACCTGCAGGTGCTTTCCAGTGCAGTTTTCTATGTATGTTTGCTTTGTGCAATCTCTGAAGTGCAGAGATTGAAGTGCATATCACTTGTGGAAAGAATCACTAAGAGAAAGAAGCCTTAAGGATAGAAGCCCCTGCAATGTGCTCCCACAGCAATGTGCTGAACCCTTAAGGGTGCTCAAATTTATACTGTTATAAGGGTGGGGTGGAAGTTTTTTAATTAATCATGAGTGAATTTAAGGATGCCTAACAATCAAAGTGGACCTTTTGCTTCTAAAGTCAGAATAGCAAGAAGCCAGAGGCCAAGATAAGATCAACACATAAAACTTACGTAAGACTTAGGTAAGATAGTCCATCACCAATTCATCTAAGAATGACACCTCTGGCAACCTACATCTTATGCTTATAGGCAGATTTTTTTCTTTAGATTCCTAAAAAGGAAAAAAGAGTTTACACTTATATGATTCACCGAAGAATAGTAACGTTGAAGAAAGTCACACATTGCTATAAGATGAGCAATGGAAACATCAGTGAAAGGAAATGGTTCACCACCATTGTGTCATGGTCACCAATGCTGTGGGCACTTTAGTGTTCAGCACAGGGAAGTCAGGGCAGCATATTTCAGCTAGAGAGGAAAGCAATGAGGTTTCATTGCAACCACACAAGACCCCAACATGTATTATCTATCCCTATCACTCATCAGCATACTAATAAAAATGTGAATGTTAAACAGGCAAAGGATTAGAAACCCCATCAGGTTTTTATTGCTACCTAGGGCTTTATTTTTGAGATTTACCATCCCTTCCTGGCATGGGCCAACAGTTTCCCCAGACAGGAAGTAAGGAAACTTATGTAACAGAGACAATAGACAGATATAAAATTCTAACTGCAAGCAATCATAGGCTCTAGATCTACTCTTATAGGTATTGGGTGTTGTCCAAGATGATCATATTGCTGAGGCTAGCTTGCTTTGGTTGGCTGCTCACAAATACCAGAAAGATCACAAAAAAAATACCAAAAGGAAGGGGCTCCTATATCCTATTTGGCCATAAAGGAAAGAGAAGAAGTATCACACCAAAAGTCTGAGAGTCTAAAGCAACGTTTTAGTAAATGATAATTGCAAAGAAAGCCAATCTGTTTCAGGGGTTCTGACATTCCTTATTCTTAATTCACCGGGTCTTTCTTATATCAAATTTTAGGCCTTACAGCAATGGACCCCAAGAGCAACTTCTCCCAGAACCTGTTCATTTCCAGAGGATGTCCCTGTCTTAAGAGGATCAGGTGGAGGGTCTGTCCCTGGCACACTATAGACATGAGTTCAACACCAATTCATCTAAGAATTATACTTCAGGCAACCTACATCTTATGCCTATAGGAAGATTTGGTTTAAAAACCTAAAAAGATCAAAAAAGTTTGTTTATATGATTCACCAAAAAGATGAGTAATGGAAACAGCAGTGACAGGAAATGGTTCACCATCATTCATGTCATGGTCACTAGTTCTGTGTCTGCGGGCGGTTAAGTTTTCAGCACACGGAACTTGGTGCAGCATATTTTAGCACAGGGCTTTCAGAGCTGAAAACAACAGTGGGTTTCATTGCAACCACACATGACCCCTACATGTGTCACCTATCCCTACTGCTTATAGCATACTAATAATTATGTGTATGTTTAATTGGCTATGGATTAGAACCTTCATCAGGATTTTATTGCAACCTGAGGCTTCATTTGAGAGATTTACCCTGTCATGGGACAGCGGTTTCACCAGACAGGAAGTAAGGAAAATTCTGTAACAGAAACACAGACAGAAATATCATTCTAACTAAAAACAGAGGCACTAAATCTACTCCTACTGGTATTGGGTGTTGTGAACGACCATCAGATTGATAAAGCTAACTTGGTTTGGTAGGCTGCTCACAAATACCAGAAAACAACACCAAAGGAAGGGGGTCCTATACAACTATTACTGTATATACCAAATGTTTCCCACTGGCAATCTGTGCAGTGGCAGAAATTTGTACCAGGTATACAAGGTGGTTGAATAAACACACTAGGGGGTGTGGTCTCGACATTTCGGAGTAAAGACACATGTTAGCAGAGCTCCGACCATTCCTCCAGTAACTTGGTCTTTAATGCAGCTTTTCTTGGCATGAGCACTGCAAAGAAGAGAAAGGAGAAGTGTACTCAGAGAGTATATCCTCGATCTGAGATCCAACATTTTTTTCCAAGTACACGGGCTTCTACATCTCGGGCTTGCACATTGGAGAGAAGAGGCATGTCTCTTATTGAGTCTTCAATGGCGGCCCCTCCGTCTTCCCCTGCCTCTCTGGTTACTTTAGAGCCTCTCTCAGGATTCCCGGAAACACTGACCTCTCAACAGCCGAGCTCCTGCATCGGGAGACCTTGATCTCAGGGCTCTCCTTCAGGCATTGCTGACACGGATGGACATAGAAGCGTTGGTTTATCACCTCGAAGAAGTACACCTCAGGGAAATACATTTAGTCTGGGTGGATGTACAGCTGCTTTCAGACATCTACGGGTGAAGCATCTGTGGTCTCTTTAGAGAATCGTGTCTCTCAACTGGAACAGGCAAAGACCGCGTAGGTCTCCCAGGTCTCTTCACTACAGCTCCATCTCGAAGAGCTTGAAGACTGGAGCCGCCGTAATAACTTGCGGCTCCGAGGCATCCCTGAGGCTATAGGACAAGAGGCATTACAATACACGGTCCTGGCAATTTGCCAGCGGTTAGTCATTTCTGTCACCCCTCCAGGATCTGGAATTCGATAGGGTGCACAGAACTCTGGGTCCCCGTTCAGTAGATCCAAATAGACCCAGGGATGTGGTTTGCTATCTGCATTGATATGCTCACAAGGAACTCATTCTTCGTAAAGCATGGGATGCAGGTGAGATTGACACTGATGGGGAATCTGTGAAAATATTACCTGATCTGTCCAGGGCTACTTTGCAACGGGGGGCGATGCTGCGTCCACTCCTGGACAAAATCAGGCAGCGGAGTTGTACATATCAGTGGGGTTTCCCCTTTTCCCTGATGGTGAGGAAAGGTTCATCGACCTTTTCTCTGCTTCACCCTGCTGACCTGCCAGATCTTTTCACCTTTCTGGAGATAGACCCCTTCTCGATCCCAAATTGGCTGCAACCTGTGGTGCGATCATCGCGGCGAGCTGCCTCACTGTCTACACTAGCTGGACTTTCTTCTCGAATAGCCAGGGGACGCCGAGGATCCTGCAGTGCTTCTCAATCTGGAGACCGTGAGAGTCCCAATCTGAAGACTTTTGTTAATAGAAAGCTGAAAATATTTTTTTTTAGTTTTTTTGTTTGCTGGGTCATACCTGTGAAAGCGTCGGCAATTAATTTGGTCATACTTTATTAATCTCTTTGCATTACAGTGCCTTGCAAAAGTATTCGCCCCCTTGGCATTTTTCGTGTTTTGTTGCCTCCTGGAATTAACATGGAATGTTTGAGGATTTGCATCATTTAATTTACAGAACATGCCCACAACTTTGAAGGTGTTTTTTTTTTATTGTGAAGCAAACAACAAATGGGACAAAATAACAGAAAAAGTCAATGCTCATAACTATTCACCCCCATAAAGTCAATACTTTGTAGAGCCCCCTATGTTCCATTTTTATCCAAGTCGCTTTGGATAAGTCTCTATGAGCTTGCCACATCTTACCACTTGGTTTTTTGCCCATTCCTCCTTGCAAAACTGCTCCAGCTCCTTCAAGTTGGATGGTTTGCGCCTGTGAACAGCAATCTTTAATTCTGACCACAGATTTTATATTGGATTGAGGTCTGGGCTTTGACTAGGCCATTCCAACACATTTACGGGTTTCCCCTTAAACAACTCAAGTGTTGCTTTAGCAGTGTGTTTGGGGTCATTGTCCGGCTGGAAGGTGAACCTCCATCTTACCCTCAAATCACACACAGAGTGGTACAGGTTTTGCTCAAGAATATCCCTGTATTTAGCACCATCCATCTTTCCCTAAAATCTGACCAGTTTCCCAGTCCTGACTGCTGAAACACATTCTCACAGCATGATGCTGCCACCGCCATGTTTCACTGTGGGGATGGTGTTCTTTGGGTGATGTGATGTGTTGGGTTTGCGCCAGACATATCGTTGTCTTTGATGGCCAAAAAGTTAAATTTTAGTCTCATCAGACCAGAGCACTTTCCTCCATACATTTTGGGAGTGGAGCGTACGGCTTATTGTCATCCTATGTACAAATACTCCAGTCTCTGCTGTGGAATTCTGCAGCTCCTCCAGGGTTACCTTAGGTCTCGGTGCTGCCTCTCTGATTAATGCCCACCTTGCCCGGTCTGTGAGTTTTGGGGTGCGGCCATCTCTTGGCAGGTTTGCTGTTGTGCCATGTTCTTTCCATTTGGTTATGATAGATTTGATGGTGCTCCTAGGGATCATCAAAGATTTGGATATTTTTTTTATAACCTAACCCTGACTTCTCAACAACATTGTCCCTTACTTGTTTGGAGAGTTCCTTGGTCTTCATGGCAGTGTTTGGTTAGTGGTGCCTCTTGCTTAGGTGTTGCAGCCTCTGGGGCCTTTCAAAAAAGTGTGTATATGTAATGACAGTTCATATGACACTTAGTGCACACAGGTGGACATAATTTCACTAATTATGTGACTTCTGAAGGTATTTCAGAGCTTTTTATGGGCTTCATAACAAAGGGGGTGAATACATACGCACATGCCAATTATCAGGTTTTTATTTCTGAAAAATATGTTTTTCTAATTTTACTTCACCAACTTAGACTATTGTGTTCTGATCCATCACATATAATTCAGATAAAGAAAAGCATTGAACTAAAGGCTGTAATGTAACAAAATAGGTAAAAAGCCAAGGGGGTGAATACTTTTGCAAGACACTGTACATATTGAAGGGCCTTGCTCTTTAAAAAAAATATTTTTTTCTTCTTTGTTAGCTGGGTCATGACTGTGAAATCGTCAGCAATTAATTTGGTCATACCTTTTTTTGTATTGCATATTGAAGGGCCTTGCTCTTTACTTTTTTTTTAGATGCTATAAGATTTATATGCACTCATCATGTATTATTGTAGATCAGTGATTCTCAACCTGGGGGTCAGGACCCCCTTGAGGGTCGAATGACAATTTGCCAGGGGTCACCGAATCCTGGACTGTTCCTGAAGCCCGCACCTCTCTCCCAGCTTCTTTGCGGCTGCCCAACAGGGCTGTCATTGGAGCTCACAGCCACCCATTCAGTTCAGGGCATGGGTGGGGGGTGGAGACTAGAGGTCAGCTGACTGGTGAGGAATGTGAAGTGGGAGGGGCTGGAGGAGACCCTATCTCCTGATTTTGGCATAGGTGTCACTGCTATGAGACACCACAAAGTCGGAGACACAGTGAGTAACACTACCTGTGATTATAGTTGCCATTAAAAGTCCCCACTACAGTTCTCAGATCAGCAGATGACCTTGATCAAGAGCCCCTAATTTGGCTGATCAGAACTCCCCCCAGCACTGCCACTTATCCCATTCGAAAACACCCCACACACACACACACACACACACACACACACACACACCAAGGAGTAAGAGAAGGAATAAAAATAGAGAATCCATGGAAGGGAGAGGAAAAGAGGGGGAAGAACTAAGAAAAAGGGAGAGAAAGAATAAGAGAAAGAACAAGAAAGATGGCTAGTGAGAGGGATGGGGAAAAAACAAGAAATTAGGAAAGAGAGAGATAAAAGGGAAAGAAAGGAGAACAAAAAGAAAGAGTGGTACATCCTACAATGTACCAGAAAGGGTTTTAATAGTGTACGAGTGGAAGGGACTCAGGGAGGGCTAAATGTCCGTGTATTAGGGGCGCAAATGACTTGTCTTGCCTTGGCTGCTGACAACCCACGCTACGAAAATAATTTTACTGTTAGGGGTCCCCACAAGTTGGGAAATTTTATCAAGGGGTCACGGCACTAGCAGGTTGGGAACCACTGTATTAGATGATTTATAGGCACTTTCACTGTTTTGTTTTTTTTAAGTTTATTATTGGAGTGTTTGATGTTTCTTGTGTTTTTTTTTTTTTTTATTATTGAAGTATAGTGTTATTATAGACACATAGGTGTTAGTCTAGGTTTCTATGGGGGGGTGGGCTGTTGTCTCTGGAATGTGGGAAATTGGGTAATTGGGGGGTCCTTTCTGCAGGAACCATGCGGCAAGCCACGGTCCCCGGGGATGGCCCTCCGTTTTAGGGTAATGGCATGGTCCTTTCCCACCCTTATCTCCACCGCAACTGGTTAATATGTGCACATTTGGGGTGGAATTGATTTATTTTGGTGGAGAAGGCGGGGGGGGGGGATGGATGGGGGCTGCTCTGGGTTCTGGGATGGGGCTCCCTTTTGAACTGGACTAGGGAGGGGACATGGTGCAGACTAGGGACAGGGTTGCTATCTACATAGGTGGCATGGCTATCCCTTCAGCAGTCCGGGGTCATGGTACCACAGAGCATGTCTTAGGGAGATGGTAGAGGCCTTATGGTAGCCTTACTTCATTCTAATTTATATCCCCCAGGTAGGGTCGGGGTTATGTGAGGTGCTGTGCCATGCTGGATGTTCCAACTCTGCACTCTAACAAGATGGGGTATGTAAATGAACAATTTTTTTTTTTGTTTGTTTTCAGTTTTTTTGAGGTTGTAGTTTATTGGATATAAAAGTAATTATGTATAGCTCTGTTTTCGTTTTTAGTCTCCAGTTTTCTATATACAAGGTTTATATATATATATATATATATATATAGTGGGGCAAAGAAGTATTTAGTCAGCCACCAATTGTGCAAGTTCTCCCACTTAAAAAGATGAGAGAGGTCTGTAATTGTCATCATAGGTATACCTCAACTATGAGAGACAAAATCACACTGTCTGATTTGGAAATAATTTATTTGCAAATTGTGGTGTAAAATAAGTATTTTGTCAATATCAAAAGTTCATCTCAATACTTTGTTATATATCCTTTGTTGGCAATGACAGAGGTCAAACGTTTTCTGTAAGTCTTCACAAGGTTGTCACACAATGTTGCTGGTATGTTGGCCCATTCCTCCATGCAGATCTCCTCTAGAGCAGTGATGTTTTGGGGCTGTCGCTGGGCAACACGGACTCTCAACTCCCTCCAAAGGTTTTCTATGGGGTTGAGATCTGGAGACTGGCCAGGCCACTCCAGGACCTTGAAATGCTTCTTACGAAGCCACTCCTTCGTTGCCCGTGCGGTGTGTTTGGGATCATTGTCATGCTGAAAGACCCAGCCACGTTTCATCTTCAATGCCCTTGCTGATGGTAGGAGGTTTGCACTCAAAATCTCACGATACATGGCCCAATTCATTCTTTCATGTACACGGATCAGTCGTCCTGTTCCCTTTGCAGAGAAACATCACCAAAGCATGATGGTGCCATCCCCATGCTTCACCGTAGGTATGGTGTTCTTTGGTTGCAACTCAGCATTCTCTCTCCTCCAAACACGACGAGTTGTGTTTCTACCAAACAGTTCTACTTTGGTTTCATCTGACCATATGACATTCTCCCAATCCTCTTCTGGATCATCCAAATGCTTTCTAGCAAACCTCAGACGGGCTCGGACATGTACTGGCTTAAGCAGGGGGACACATCTGGCACTGCAGGATCTGAGTCCCTGACGGCGTAGTGTGTTATTGATGGTAGCCTTTGTTACGTTGGTCCCAGCTCTCTGCAGGTCATTCACTAGGTCCCCCGTGTGGTTCTGGGATTTTTGCTCACCGTTCTTGTGATCATTTTGACCCCACAGGATGAGATCTTGCGTGGAGCCCCAGATCGAGGGAGATTATCAGTGGTCTTGTAAGTCTTCCATTTTCTAATTATTGCTCCCACAGTTGATTTCTTCACACCAAGCTGCTTGCCTATTGCAGATTCAGTCTTCCCAGCCTGGTGCAGGTCTACAATTTTGTTTCTGTGTCCTTTGACAGCTCTTTGGTCTTCACCATAGTGGAGTTTGGAGTGTGACTGTTTGGAGTTGTGGACAGGTGTCTTTTATACTGATAACAAGTTCAAACAGTTGTCATTAAGGCAGGTAATGAGTGGAAGACAGAGGAGCCTCTTAAAGAAGACGATACAGGTCTGTGAGAGCCAGAAATCTTGCTTGTTTGTAGGTGACCAAATACTTATTTTCCACCATAATTTGCAAATAAATTCTTTCAAAAATCAGACAATGTGATTGTCTGGATTTGTTTCCACATTTTGTCTCTCATAGTTGAGACATACCTATGATGACAATTACAGGCCCCTTTCATCTTTTTAAGTGGGAGAACTTGCACAGATTGTGGCTGACTAAATACTTTTTTGCCCCACTGTGTGTGTATATATATATATATATATATATATATATATATATATACAGTGACTTGCGAAACTATTCGGCCCCCTTGAACTTTTCAACCTTTTGCCACATTTCAGGCTTCAAACATAAAGATATAAAATTTTTATTTTTTGTGAAGAATCACCAACAAGTGGGACACAATTATGGAGCGCAATCTTTTGGATTTTTGAAACTTTTTTAACTAATAAAAAAATGAAAAGTGGGGCGTGCAAAATTATTCGGCCCCCTTGCGTCAATACTTTGTAGAGCCACCTTTTGCTGCGATTACAGTTGCAAGTCGCTTGGGGTATGTCTCTATCAGTTTTGCACATTGAGAGACTGAAATTCATGCCCATTCTTCCTTGCAAAACAGCTCGAGCTCAGTGAGGTTGGATGGAGAGCGTTTGTGAACAGCAGTTTTCAGCTCTTTCCACAGATTCTCGATTGGATTCAGGTCTGGACTTTGACTTGGCCATTCTAACGCCTGGATACGTTTATTTGTGAACCATTCCTTTGTAGATTTTGCTGTATGTTTGGGATCATTGTCTTGTTGGAAGATAAATCTCCATCCCAGTTTCAGGTCTTTTGCAGACTCCAACAGGTTTTCATCCAGAATGGTCCTGTATTTGGCTGCATCCATCTTCCCCTCAATTTTAACCATCTTCCCTGTCTCTGCTGAAGAAAAGCAGGCCCAAACCATGATGCTGCCACCACCATGTTTGACAGTGGGGATGGTGTGTTGAGTGTGATGAGCTGTGTTGCTTTTACGCCAAACATATTGTTTTGCATTGTGGCCAAAAAGTTCGATTTTGGTTTCATCGGACCAGAGCACTTTCTTCCACATGTTTGGTGTGTCTCCCAGGTGGCTTGTGGCAAACTTTAGACGAGACTTTTTATGGATATCTTTGAGAAATGGCTTTCTTCTTGCCACTCTTCCATAAAGGCCAGATTTGTGCAGTGTACGACTGATTGTTGTCCTATGGACAGACTCTCCCACCTCAGCTGTAGTTCTCTGCAGTTCATCCAGAGTGATCATGGGCCTCTTGGCTGCATCTCTGATCAGTCTTCTCCTTGTCTGAGCTGAAAGTTTAGAGGGACAGCCAGGTCTTGGTAGATTTGCAGTGGTCTGATACTCCTTCCATTTCAAAATGATTGCTTGCGCAGTGCTCCTTGGGATGTTTAAAGCTTGGGAAATCTTTTTGTATCCAAACCCGGCTTTAAATTTCTCCACAACAGTATTACGGACCTGCCTGGTGTGTTCCTTGGTCTTCATGATGCTCTCTGCGCTTTCAACAGAACCCTGAGACTATCACAGAGCAGGTGCATTTATACAGAGACTTGATTACACACAGGTGGATTCTATTTATCACCATCAGTCATTTAGGACAACATTGGATCATTCAGAGATCCTCGCTGAACTTCTGGAGTGAGTTTTCTGCACTGAAAGTAAAGGGGTCGAATAATTTTGCACGTCCCACTTTTCATTTTTTTATTAGTTAAAAAAGTTTCAAAAATCCAAAAGATTTCGTTCCACTTCACAATTGTGTCCCACTTGTTGGTGATTCTTCACAAAAAATAAAAATGTTATATCTTTATGTTTGAAGCCTGAAATGTGGCAAAAGGTTGAAAAGTTCAAGGGGGCCGAATACTTTCGCAAGCCACTGTATATATATATATATATATATATCTACATATATATATCTACATATATATATATATATATATATATATATATATATATATATATATATATATATATATATATATATATATATAAAAAATTTTTTTTACTTTACAATTGCTGGAGGGTTATGTATTGGAGGGTAGCTAGCTTTCTGGCTATTTCAAACCACTTCCCCATATATGCCCGCACTCACATGAGCCTGAGTGTTCAGAAATTAGTGCTTTTCTTAGGGTTTTTTTTTTTTCCTTTTTTTAGGTCCCTGGATATTCTTCCTCTTTTTTTTTTTCCTTTCCTTTTCCCTTCCTTTTTCCCCAGAGAAGATGGATGCAATATGTGTAACTTCTTTAAATGCCAAGGGGCTTAATGCTTTTGAGAAGCGGAAGATGCTCCTTAATGATCTGAAACGATCTCTTACTGATGTGGCGTTTGTGCAAGAAACTCATTTTAAGGCGGGCGGACTTCCTTTACTTCAGAACCAATTTTTCTCCTTGCGTATATCATGCCCCCAATCAGGAAGCAAAATGTAAAGGTGATTCAATTCTGATTTCTAGTCGTATCGCTTGGTCTCTCACTGACAGATGCTCTGATACAAATGGACGTTATCTTTTCCTTAAAAGCCATATTGGTGGCATTAAGATGACATTAGCTACCATACAGTATATGCACCGAATACTCACCAAGACTCTTTTCTTTGTAAAAATCCTTTTGAAATTGGTGCAGTTTGCGGAAGGTAAATTGATCCTCCGTGGGGATTTTAATATTCCACTAGATCCTAGAGTGGACTCTTCTTCTGGTACTTCCTCTGTTCCCCTCGGCTCCAGGAAATGAGTCTTGGAAACGTTACATGACTTACTGTTAGTTGATGCCTGGCGTATCCTACACACAGGAGAAAGAGATTATACCTTTTTTTCTTCCCCTCACCAACTATATTCCCGTATTGACCTCTTTTTTTATCCCCCACCAGTTACTCTCCTCTGTGTTAGATATTTCTATAGAAAATATAACCTGGTCTGACCATGCTCCAGTTATGCTCCATCTTTCCCTGTCCGGCTCAACTCACTCCCCGAAATGGCATTGGCGTTTGAATGAGAGTTTATTACAGAATCCAGAGGTCTTAACTGATGTGGTTGAAGAACTTACAGTGTATTTTCGGATAAACGATATTCCGGGGAGTAATCCAAGTATAGTATGGGAAGCCCATAAGGCGATCATCCAGGGGATCCTGATCAAACATGGATCTCGTGTTAAGAAAGATTGAGAAGCACAAATAACAAAACTTATGGCGGAGATCCAGGTCCTTGATTTGCAGCATAAGGAGACACCTGTCTCCTCTTTGGGGAATGACCTTGCTCATATGCGGCGACAGGTATTGGATCTTCTTCGCTTCAAAGCTACAGCAATGCAATTTTGTAGGAAGTTATCATATGAATCTGGCGATAAATGTGGTAAAGTATTAGCCAGGACCCTCAGGGAACAAAGTAGGTCTTCGTACATACCACATATAAAGAGGAAAGATGGACAGATGGTTTCCCAGTCAAAAGATATTGCACAGACGTTTGAAGAATTTTATTCCTCCTTAGATAATCTTTCTGCGTCTTCTCCATCCTCTCCATCTTTGGAAGAGTATCTTTCCTCTGCACATCTTTCTCGTCTCCCCTCCCCAGTTTGTCGTGATCTTGAAGCCCCCATTACTGTTGAGGAATTACATACAGTAGTGAAGGCCACTAAATCTGGGAAGTCACCGTGTCCTGGAGGATTTACCATACAGTATTATAAGACTCTTCTACCCTTGTTATGCCCACATATGATTAAAGTGTTTAATGCCTTGGGACAGTCCACTTCGTTCCCCCCGGCTGCACTTATGGCACAAATATCAATCATTTCAAAAGAGGGGAAAGATCCGTCGGACTGTGGTAGGTATCGATGGACCTGAAGCTTTTCACCAAACTACTTGCCTCTCGTCTTCAATCCTAGCTTCCCCAGCTGGTACATTTGGACCAAGTGGGTTTCATTCCCTTTCGCGAAGCAAAAGCTAATACCATCACAGCGCTTAACCAATCGAACTAGCATTCCCATTGTCTTTTTGAATACAGACGCAGAGAAGGTCTTTGATAGGGTAAACTGGACTTTTATGTTGGCAGTTTTGAAACATATGGGTATAGTGATCAGATTCTTCAGTGGGTCGCTAGTGTGTACTCTGCCCCACAGGCCTTAGTTAAAGTAAATGGAGTGTTTTCAGAACCCTTTTTTATTTCAAATGGCACCCGTCAGGGTTGTCCTCTCTCACCCTTGTTATTCGCCATTAGGTTAGAGCCTATTTTGAATAAAATTTGGCTAAACCCCGATATTTTGGGGATACAAGTAGGAGATCTTAACCATAAAGTTTTGGCCTATGCAGATAATTTGCTTTTTTTCTATGTCTAATCCACACGTATCACTGCCTAATCTTATGAAGGTAATTGACTGATATGGAGCCTTATCAAACCTGAAAATAAATTATACTAAGTCTGAATTTATGGGTGCTGCCTTGTCTCCTCCTTTGCGGTGAACCTTACAACTTAACTTTAAATTTAAATGAACGTCTGCTGCATTGAAGTACTTGGGCACATATATTTCTTTAAACTTAGCCGATACCTTTGCTTTGAACTTTCCACCATTGCTTAGTTCAGTCCATTCTCTCTTAGATAAATGGCATCAAGGTTTACATTCTTGGTCTGGTCGATGTAATATCATTAAAACGAGTATTCTACCAAAGTTTTTGTATCTTTTTCAGGCATTACCTATTTCTATCCCTGCAGTCTTCTTTCGCCAAATGAGTGCTCTCTTTACCAAGTTTATATGGGCTCATAAACAACCTAGACTGGTCATTGAGCAACAGTTCAGCCCTGTCTCTTTGCATAGGGCACTGTGGTGCTAAGCAGCCTTACCAGCCTCCATTAAGAAGCATCCGACTATAGGCCCCACACTCCGAGTGGGCTTTACGGTTTGTCGGACCTCCAAACTCTCCACAATACATTTGCCACTATTCCCCATTTTAGGGAACCCTGACTTTCCTCCTGGCACAGTGCCCGGTCCATTTCACGGTCTTCTTGAGAAGGGATGTTTTCAGGCCTCTCATTTTATATTTCTGATACATGGCCCACGGTCTCTATATTGAGGCAGTCAGGTGGTAGATTAGTCACTATTTTTGATCCCTAGGACCGGCAAACTTCCAACGTCAGTGGACAACGTTTGAAACGTATTGTGAGGATAAGGATCCTCTCTCTCTGACTCTTTCTAAGATATATGCTTTGTTAATAGCCCCTCTGGATGCTTTTTTGATGCTGGGTCATAATAAATGGCAAATTTTAATAGAATCTTTACAACTGCCAAGCGTCAGAATCTCATCTATCTTTCTCTGAAATCATCTATTTGTACGCGTATTCAAGTATCTAATTATAAATTGTTAACGCATTGGTACCGTACTCCGTCAGTCCTTTGCAGGTTCTTTCCAGAGGCCTCAGACAGTTGCTGGTGATGCCGGGAGGGACAGGAAACCTTACTTCATATCTTCTGGCTCTGCCCGAGGATTAAACAGTATTGGTTGGAGGTCCAGAGGATTGCTCAAAAATTCACAGATTTCCCAATACCAGAGTATTCTGCCTTCTTCCTGCTTCACTGTTCACAAATTCCTACTTAGACATAAAGGAAATCAGTACTCTGTCACCTGGTTAATGCCGCCAAAGCCTGTATCACTATGTTATGGAGGAATCCTAATCCTCTTACCATTGCTATGGGGCTTAACAAGGTTAGGAGCAGGGTTGCCAACCTCTTGCAGCATTTTTTGCTGACAAAACATGGACAATTTACTGGCAGAGCACATTTTTTAGTGACAACCTGAGAAATGACAGAACTCCTATGGAAAACTAACATGGTGAATATTTGAACAGTATAAACATGATATGGAAACACTGACAATACCTATAACAAAGTAATTTGCTTGGTTTACACTTAAAAAGTCAACACAGCATGAAATTATCAGCCCCTGATATTTACTGGCAGTTGTAAACAAATTACAGATTTTTACAAAATGTCAGTAAATTTACTGGCAATTGGCAACCCTGGTTAGGAGTATTAATGCCATGGAAGATCTGGTGTATATGGCTCAGGACCGAAGGGAACAATATACCAAAACATGGTCATATTGGGACACGTTTGTAAATCCAGATGAGGGGAGGTTATTCCTGGAGAGCTTTTCTGGGGACTGAAGTCCTCCTGTTTTTTTTGTCAATACACGCATGCAATCCAGCAGTCTGGTTCTTTGCCCTTTCCATCCTCCCTCCTTTCCTTTTCCTTTTCCCTTTTTTTTTTTTTTGTTGTCTTTCTTCCTTTAAATAGGAAAAAGAAGGAGCTGAAGTGTTCACTCGAACACTTATCTTGAGTTATTTTCCTAATTATGGTAAAAGTGAGAAAATATCACGGGTTTTAGTGGTGTTGGACTATTCTGCTTTCTGTGACCTGCGTTATGTTTATAATAATATGCTGTTTTAAAATGTCTCTGTATTGGGTGAGATTTTGTACTTATTTTGTGGTATATTGTTTTGATGGGCGCACAGTTCTTTTGAATAAATAAAGAATTATAAATAAACACACTAGACTCATGAATGGCTTAAAATGGCTTTTGCACTTTATAATTGATTAAATGATTAACATTCAAGTTTCCCCATCAATATACTTTAAACAAGAGAGCAAATCCTCCAGGAATAAATTATTCTAAAATGCTTGGCCAAAAAGGCCCCATTACTATAGAATTAAAAAAAACAAAAAAACTGTTAAAACATTTAATTCTCCTCCCATAAAAGACATGCACAAACTGAGCTAAAGTGAATCCATCTTAACTTTAAATATTACACTATGTGTTTTTCATATTACACTATTCATGATTGGGGGTTGGAAATGAACAGAGGGCTTCATAGAAAGACCCAATAAAAATAGAATTGTCCAAATTGGGAGGAAGGGCAAGTTAGGAGCTCACTGGAGGTGCCTTGGCCAATGACATTCGAGTGTCTGACTTTGTCTTCCTGTTTTAAAAAAAGGCTTTGAGGAAGGGATGAGGGCATTTGAATGTGGAAAAAAGAGCTTCTAGGAAAGATCAGGTAGGTACCAGAGCACAGTAAATAGGGAAGCAGTACAGGATGTGTTCACTGGATTTCAAAGGACCATTGGGGACACAAGAGGACTGCAATGACTCTAGACAGACCATGCTCGGTAAATCAAAATTTCTGCACATCTAAGATCTACACATCTACACATTCTGAGGTTTTATAGTCATGTATTGTATTAAAGGGAAGGCAAAATTTAACCTGTTTCGACTAAAGCTGCATCAATCCCTTATTTATTTTATTTATATACCTTTTCCTCTCTGGCATCAATGAAGCACTGAACTTGAGAAATGGGAAAAGGGCTTGTTGGTCAGGTGCCCAGAGCTTACATAATGTTTATGTAGCTTACATATCACTTGACCCAAAATTAGGTCATTTACAGATGTTTCCCTATTTTGGTTTCAGTTTGCATCTCTAGCTCTTCCTGAATTCATTTTCTGTTTTTTTTATCATTACTGTTTTTGGACTACCCTGTCTGAAATAGGAAGACTGTTTAGAATTGTCCAAAGGTCTTCTCCCACTATCTGTATAAACAAAGAAAAGCCAACACTCCGGTGTATACTCTGCAATCTTGTGTTTATTGGCGGGTAACAAATGACAGCCACAAATGTTAACAAACTGACTGTCATTTGTTGCCTGCCAATAAACACAAGATTGCAGAGTACACACACCGGAATGCCGGCTTTTCTTTGCTTATACAGATGAGGAGTGAGCTGCCTCTGAAAGAGCACCGGTGATAAAACCACATTATAATACTGGGAGGTAGTAGCGCCTACTTTCATGTACAGTATTTGGTCTTCTCCCACTTTCCTTGTGCATTGGCGATAACAACCAGTCTGGTTTGACTTCAACTTTTAACCTGGACCTGAATGGCAGCAGCTGATTGTCTCCATTAAAGTGGAGTTCCGCCTGAAAAAAAAAATTAAAAGTCAGCAGCTACAAATACTGCAGCTGCTGACTTTTAAAATAAGAACACTTACCTGTCCTGGGCACCCGTGATGTCCTCATCCGAAGCCAACCCGTCCCTTGGCTCCGTGTGGAGGCGCCGGCATCTTCAGTAAGGGAATCAGGAAGTGAAGCCTTGCAGCTTCACAGCCTGGTTTCCTACTGCACATGCGCAAGTCGCGCTGCACATTCTGAGTGGCCCCTGCTGTCTTCTGGGACCTGTGTGTCTCCCAGAAGACAGCGGGGGGATGGAGGAGGGGCCGGACATGGCGTAGATCACCGTGGATACTGCGGCAATCTTTCACTGGAAGTGGGAGCAAATACCTGGATTAGACAGGTATCTGCTCCCCCCTCCCCCCTTAAAGGTGCCAAATGTGACACCGGAGGGGGGATGATCTGGGTCAGCAGAAGTTCCATTTATGGGTGGAACTCTGCTTTAAGACATCACAGACAGTTTAATTGTACTGGTTTGTATAAGCTGTCCTTACAAAACCCTTTACCATGCCACAATGAACGGAAACGTGCGCTGTTATTTTTAGATGACAGATTATAATCACCCAGGTAATGGTTTGTAGCTACACAGCGGCGGCTGACTTTTTCCAAAGAGTATCTAAGTTGCATGTGAAATCACTATATCCCTGTGGTTAAAGTAAGCCTGCCTGATAGAATTAATAGAGATTAAATCAGAAATCTAAAGAAATTATTTACTTTCAGCATATCTCTATCTGGGGTATTTATGACATGCAAGCATTAAACACCAACACAGGAATAAAAGTATTACATTTTTTATATTTTGAATTTAAAAGAGAGAGAGAGAGAGAGAGGTGTTGTATTCATAGATTCTCCTGATATATACTGTATATGTTATATATCTGATATTCATCCAATGTATTTTATGGAACAGGAAAAAGGGGGAATTGCGCTACGAGACTCTAGGTAGCTGCTAGCACTTCAATTGACATCAATTCTGCAAAAATAGTGTACATAAAAATAGTGCAGCACTAAAAGTCAACTATATATATACAGTGGGGACGGAAAGTATTCAGACCCCCTTAAATTTTTCACTCTTTGTTATATTGCAGCCATTTGCTAAAATCATTTAAGTTCATTTTTTTTCCTCATTAATGTACACACAGCACCCCATATTGACAGAAAAACACAGAATTGTTGACATTTTTGCAGATTTATTAAAAAAGAAAAACTGAAATATCACATGGTCCTAAGTATTCAGACCCTTTGCTCAGTATTTAGTAGAAGCACCCTTTTGATCTAATACAGCCATGAGTCTTTTTGGGAAAGATGCAACAAGTTTTTCACACCTGGATTTGGGGATCCTCTGCCATTCCTCCTTGCAGATCCTCTCCAGTTCTGTCAGGTTGGATGGTAAACGTTGGTGGATAACCATTTTTAGGTCTCTCTAGAGATGCTCAATTGGGTTTAAGTCAGGGCTCTGGCTGGGCCATTCAAGAACAGTCAGGGAGTTGTTGTGAAGCCACTCCTTCGTTATTTTAGCTGTGTGCTTAGGGTCATTGTCTTGTTGGAAGGTAAACCTTCTGCCCAGTCTGAGGTCCTGAGCACTCTGGAGAAGGTTTTCATCCAGGATATCCCTGTACTTGGCCGCATTCATCTTTCCCTCGATTGCAACCAGTCATCCCGTCCCTGCAGCTGAAAAACACCCCCACAGCATGATGCTGCCACCACCATGCTTCACTGTTGGGACTGTATTGGACAGGTGATGAGCAGTGCCTGGTTTTCTCCACACAAGAATTAAGGCCAAAAAGTTCTATCTTGGTCTCATCAGACCAAAGAATCTTATTTGTCACCATCTTGGAGTCCTTCAGGTGTTTTTTTAGCAAACTCCTTTTTCATGTGTCTTGCACTGAGGAGAGGCTTCTGTCAGGCCACTCTGCCATAAAACCCCGACTGGTGGAGGGCTGCAGTGATGATTGACTTTCTACAACTTTCTCCCATCTCCTGACGGCATCTCTGGAGCTCAGCCACAGTGATCTTTGGATTCTTCTTTACCTCTCTTACCAAAGCTCTTCTCCCCTGATAGCTCAGTTTGGCCGGACGGCCAGCTCTAGGAAGGTTTCTGGTCGTCCCAAACGTCTTCCATTTAAGGATTATGGAGGCCACTGTGCTGTTAGGAACCTTAAGTGCAGCAACATTTTTTTGTAACCTTGGCCAGATCTGTGCCTTGCCACAATTCTGTCTCTGAGCTCTTCAGGCAGTTCCTTTGACCTCGTGATTCTCATTTGCTCTGACATGCACTGTGAGCTGTAAGGTCTTATATAGACAGGTGTGCAGCTTTCCTAATCAAGTTCAATCAGTATAATCAAAGACAGCTGGACTCAAATGAAGGTGTAGAACCATCTCAAGAATGATCAGAAGAAATGGACAGCATCTGAGTTAAATATATGAGTGTCACAGCAAAGGGTCTGAATACTTAGGACCATGTGATATTTCAGTTTTTCTTTTTTAATAAATCTGCAAAGATGTCAACAATTCTGTGTTTTTCTGTCAATATGGGGGGCTGTGTGGACATTAATGAGGAAAAAAATGAACTTAAATGATTTTAGCAAATGGCTGCAATATAACAAAGAGTGAAAAATTTAGGGGGGTCTGAATACATTCCGTCCCCACTGTATATATACCGTTTCCCCGAAAATAAGACCTAGCGTGATTGTTGGTGATGGCTGCAATATAAGCCCTACCCCCCAAATAAGCCCTACCCTGTTTCCCCGAAAATGAGCCCTACCCTGAAAATAGGACCTACAAGGCCTTTAACTAGGGCTTATTTGGGGGGTAGTGCTTATATTGCAGCCATCACCGACAATCACGCTAGGTCTTATTTTGGGGGAAACAGGGTATATATATGAATAATTAATCAAAATGAGTGAACACAATATTAAGTAATGTACAAAGATATAGATAAATTAGGGTGCATGAACCCCTCTGAAAGTATATTATGAAAAAGTCCACAGTGTAAAGACACCAATGAAATAATCGTGTGAATCCAAGTTGTACATCCCTGTAGACAGAAAGAAAAAATGACAAGTAGATTTTGACTTGTATGAAAGGTGAATCCGTGGCCCAGAAGTCACTCAGTTATCCACCACCTTAAATACAGCAATCACGTTTGCCATAGCCAATGGACTCATATACCATGAGTATTGAGTCAAATGGGCTGTTGTGTTTTTCAATCACACTTTAGAAGATTCAATCCAGCTGTATAGCCGTTTGCAAGAGCTTCATACACTCCAGGATAACACCAATATGGATGATCACCACGTTCACGGGTCAACCTCCCATTTAATGGATATATGTAAAGGAATTAAAAATCAAATGTAAAGGCGTTGGCACTAAAAACAAACAAAAATAAATGTGAACAATATTAAGAAAAAGCATATGGTGATTGAAAAAGCAAATAAATATATAAAGTCCAAAGTGACAATCCCAACACTATAAATAAATCAAATCAAAGCTTCACCACGAGTGCGTCTGACCACTTTTTACAGTAGATCGAAATGTGCTTAGGTTGAAAGGACCAGAGGAATCCTAGGTAGGCATCTCTCTACTGAGTGACCCCCTCCAGATGGCGGCTGAGGATAAGGGAACAGACTCCACCAAGGACACACAAATATATCTCTTATGGTGTAGTAAGTTTTAATAAAAAATGTTTAAAAAAGTAACAAAAGATTTTGCACTCACATGTGACTGTGCTGTGCCCAGCACTAAGGTGTCTACAGCATGTGCGGGTGGATATATCGGAATCACGGCGGCGTGCGAGCCACGCCTCCTTCTGGATTTACCAAAAGGATGTCACATAGAGGACCCGGAAGTGATGAGTCCGCGCTTCTAAGTACGTTTCACCTTACTGGTGTCATCAGGAAGTGACGAACTCCCATTTCCTGTTTGCTTTTATAATGCTGTATAACTCCCCATGTTTGGGGAGCCTAGCCAATCACACCCTTTATACATTATAAAAGCAAACAGGAAATTGGAGTTTGTCACTTCCTGTTGACGCCAGTAAGGTGAAACGTAGGTAGAAGCACGGACTCATCACTTCCGGGTGTCTCCTCAGGGGTGATTTTCTAACATTTACTGACTGTTAAAGATTTGCATTTTCAATTAACCTATTCAAATCTGTTACATGTTGAAGAATACATAATGATTAAATAATGTATGTAAGTTAGAAACTTACATGATAGATCTGTTTATCTTTATCACTTGATTCATATATGCATCTTTCAAGAAGCGGATTTTGTTTCAAGAAACATGTTGGATGAATATCAGCATATGCAAGACAATTTGTGGTGTATGGTATGTATCTGATAATGTTAAGAGAATTCTCCCACTTGCATAAAATAAAAAATTGTAACACTTTTAATTACACAATGGTGTTTAATACTTTATTTGTAAACCATAAATATGCCCCTTTTCTCTTCCTTGTTGGAAATTTGGGCTAAAGAAAACGTGTAACCTAACCTACCAAGGTTGCTATCACCTGACCAATATAGGCTGCCTTACAAATGTGTCTATTGGGAAGCAGGCTTTCCCCTGCATAAGTCTTGCATCCTGCCATTGTAATCGAACCAACAAAACCCTTTCATTTCAGACTCTGAGATGCCTTAATTGCTACATAGGCAAAGCAAGCAAAGTTTGAAAAGAAGGGTTCTACTGGGCAAATAAGTCCCACTGCCCGACACTGTGATTGGGGCTTTAGGAACCTTCCTTTCAAACTTTGTCTACATGACTATTAAGGTGGAGCTTGGGAGAAAGGGTTCCACTGCACTAAATAGAGCGATGGGCAGGAGGACATATCAGGCTGTTGGGGGCTCCCTAACTTGGCCTAACTTGGGAGGCCCAAGACAACTGCCCCAATTTTATTTATTTTTGTGAAAAGGTCCTGGCCCTGATGAAAGCTGGAATTCAGTCACTGCAAAGCTACAGTGGCAGCCTCTAGGCCATTAAGCCACTGCCTTTTAGATGCCTTTATGATGTTCATAGTGTCTAACAACACAGGACATTCTGTATATCTATGATAAGATTCTATAAAGCTCAACTCCAGCCAAAATTCCTTATTTTCTTCTGGAGAGATAAGTACCCCTATTGGGAAGGTCTCCCCACACTTTACTGATCCATTGAAGAAAGAGTCCTAGGGAAGAGGTAATATAAGAGTAGCCAACCTGGCTGGTGCCAGCCATCATTTCCAAAGGGGGAGAGTGCATGGGTGGAAATTAAAGCTGTCCATGCCTTCTTCTCCTGATGACAATCAAACCGCGCATTTTTTGGTCATATGAACAGGAAGTTGAGAAAATCTTGCCAATAGGGTTAGAGACTGAAAAAATAAACAGAAAGAAAATGTGCATTTCCCCACTCTACCCAAAACACACATTTTATCATACCCTAACATTGTGTCCAGAGTGACCCCACTCTTGAGTCTCCCAAATCTGAAATTTAGTTGACATTGCCTTATAATTGCTCGGGATAATAAGGCAAAGCTGAGGGAAGGCAGGAAATGGGAAGGGGAACAAATAGTAGAGGGTCCCGGAATGGGGGGGGGGGGGTATGGGCAGGAACAAAGCAGGAAGGCTGCCAACGGAACTAAAATTGGCATGATGACAGTTCCTTGGTTTTCCATTGGGCATAAATACTGAAGTGTGTGCGATAAAGAATACCTGCTGCACAATGAATGGCAATGGTGTTCATAAAATATTAAATTACCAATGAGAAGAGGATTTCCCAGAGTGGGGTGTCCTAGTGCACACCTGGATCAAATGTAAATACTTTGGTATGTCTTCCTTATATGCTTTTCATTATGAATTCTAACCACAGGCTACTAAATATGCCTTGAAAATTAAGAGGAAACTTCAGTTGGTTTCCCTGAATTTTCCCAGTAACCCAATCTGGGTGTGTACGTCAGAGGTTTCCTAGCTTACTGATGCTGACTGTGAATGGCAGAGTTTTTACCTGTTATGTGAATGGGGCTGATGTCTGAATTCAACGAGTTCCTTTTACTATTTCATCATTGAAATAAACGTACCGTTAGACCCTATTTTAAGATTTACCTGTTATCCAGGTATCTCCATCTGATTGCCAATCACATGTGTGGGTCACATGGCCAAAATAACCAGAAACTCAGTCCAGTTGACCATTAAATGTAACCTTAGCATAGGCGTGCGCACAGGGTGTGCCGGGTTTGCCCAGGCACACCCTAATCACCCTGTGCACATTAGTGTTATCGCTCTGTGTAGCAGCAGTAACAGGGGAAAGATCTCCCTCTTACCGGCTCTGCCATAAGAGGAGTGTTTATGCTCTTCTCTTTTACTGTGCCAGCAGGGAGATCAATGTGCCAGGGTCATATATATGTAGACACCCGCACACACATGTGTGTTTGAGCTTAAGGGTGCACACCCTAATGCAATAGGCTGCGCACACCTATGAACCTTAGTAAAGGCTAACTCTAGGGAGATGTAATTGTGAAATGTATTTTGAAATACCATCAATGGCAGCACTCACATTGATTTAATAGCCTCCCCCTGCAATTCCTTCTATGGCAGCAGCATTAAATGAGAGAGGGAGGTCTAGAACTAGGAGCTAATCAGTCTATATTGCAGAAGAAAAGAGTAGAGTGAGACAATTATGACTTACTGGTGAGCTGCTTCATTGTGCAGTCAAAGGGCCGGGGCTGTGTTCCTGACCAAACTGAGCTGCTGCTACTGCCATGGGGTCCAAGACTTTGACCTTGGTGTGCAGTTTGGTAGAGGTGACTGGATCACAAAACTGATCAAAGATCATTACAATTCCCCTGGAAGTTAAGACAAATTTGTATTTCAGTTGTATATTAAGCTACTTGCAGCTCAGCTCTAAATCCAATTTGCTAACAGATAAATATAAAACGAGGCTTCAATCTGCATTTTTATTAATTTTATCTAAAACCTACATGTCAACTCAAAACCAAGGCACCACTGTAAAGTACAATACCTTTTCTTATCTATAGGAGCACCTGCATCAGGAAATCAATTGTAATAAGCCAATGAAGAAGAGGCTAACCACATCTCTTGAAGTAGCTAAATATCTTATCTATCAATACAGCCAACATTGGTGGCCCGTAATGCAGGGTGCAGTGGTGCCGTCGCCCTAAACCATACTTCCGGTCCCCTAATCTACATGCGGGGCGCCGGACGCATGGATTCCTCTGGATTAGAGCCAGAGGTTCTAATAGGCTTCAATAAAGCCTACACAGTTGTGTGATAATAGCACATTAATACTCGCTATTTTCCTCCTGATTTTCCTCCTGTCCATTCAGGAAGCGGGTCCTGAGACACGTCACCCCGATTAGCCGAGAGGAGAAGCGATCAGGAGGAGAAGCTGCCCGGAGGAAGCGATGCCCGCGACCTAGATGGGCTAAGTGTGGGCCTTGGGGCTGACCAAATGGCCACCACTGGCAGCCAATATAACAAACAGAAAAGCAACAAGTTTCCAATTTATAACCAAATAAACAACTAAATCCCACCCTTCAAAAAGCACAAGAACGTGGTCTGCTAATATCCCCAATACACCTTGTATGGCAAAATTTGGTGAGCTAAATGGAAGACACAAATCTTAACCCCAAATAAGAACAATTCCACCAATGACACTCAGACTAAATGAGAGATACACTATATTGCCAAACGTATTGGGATGCCTGCCTTTACACGCACATGAACCTTGAAGGCATCCCAATCTTAGCCCGTAGGGTTCAATATTGAGTTGGCCCACCCTTTGCAGCTATAACAACTTCAACTCGTCTGGGAAGGCTGTCCACAAGGTTTAGGAGTGTGTCTATGGGAATGTTTGACCATTCTTCCAGAAGCGCATTTGTGAGGTCAGGCACAGATGTTGGACGGGAAGGCCTGGCTCACAGTCTCCGCTCTTATTCATCCCAAAGGTGTTCTATCGAGGTCAAGTTCCTCTACCCCAAGGGTGGGCCAACTCAATATTGAACCCTACGGACTAAGACTGGGATGTCATTAAAGTTCATGTGCATGTAAAGGCAGGCGTCCCAATAATTTTGGCAATATAATGTACAGTATATCGGAATGGTAGGTTATCATGCTAAAGATTTAAAATTTGATGTAATTCCTAAACTTCATGAACATTTAAGCATGAAAGCGCCGCTCACCATAGTCAGTCCTAGTATGGATGTATATGAAAGGCTCAGTCAATGTCGCTCCTTGGCCACTAGCGATGATTTCACACTTGTATGTTTATTGCTCACTGGATGAGTTTTTCTTACGCTTGCACCACTGCTATCCTGAGTGCCAGTGGGGCTCTACACCTCAGCCTGGAGAGGCACCACCAAGCACATCCCAGATAGCAAGGATATCTTGCCATAAATTTGTGGCAGTGTCGAAGTATAAGTTTGTTAACTTGCTGAACATTTTCCCTAGCATGTTGTACACTTGCAGAGCACTTGAAGCACAAGTCCTAGTCAACAGTTTTCCAATTTGTAGCAAATTTGCGTGGCAAGTCTCTAGCAAGAGTAAAGTTGCAGTTATGAGTCCACAGCAGCGGTTCTCAACCTGGGGGTCGCGACCCCCTGGGGGGTCAATTGCCGAATTGTCAAGGTGTCGCAAATGCTGGCCGAGACGGATCCGAAGTTACTGTGCTATGCCGGAGTCTGTACCTCTCGGCCAGCGAGATGTCACTTCCGGGAGAGGAAAGACCGTACGGAAGTGACGTTCTGTCGCCACCATCTTGGTACTCTCGTCCGCAGTAGCACTACACTTAGAAGTCGGCAAGCGGACATCTTTTTACACCCACCAAAGTCCATTTGCTGAGGACGAGTCTACCAAGATGGCAACGACAAAACGTCACTTCCGGTTAACACAGACGGGTTGCTGATTCTGACGGAACACCAGTGACTTTGGTATGTCAGAGATACTAATTAAGAAAAGCATTTTTGTACATTAATTGCCGCCACTGTGCCATCAAATGCAGCCACTGTGCCATCAAACGCGGCCACTGTGCCCATCAATTGCCGCCACTGTGCCATCAAACGCAGCCATTGTGCCCATCAAACGCAGCCACTGTGCCATATCAAATGCTCCCACTGTGCCCCCCCCACCGCCCTCCGTCTGCCTGGCACTTACCCTGTCTCTCGGTGGGGCATTTTATTAATTTGTAACTTATATATTAATTTTGAAATACATTTTTTGCGCTGTATATTACAGATTGTTTTTGTAATTAATCACTACGCTTTAAGATGTTAAATTGTAAGAATGAAAATACTGTACATCCTGCATATCATATATTTATATTTTGATTCATAACAGTCGCAAAATTACAGCAATGAAATGACCAATGAAAATAATTTTACTGTTAGGGGTCCCCACAACTTGGGAAATTTTATCAAGCGGTCACGGCACTAGAAAGGTTGAGAACCACTGATCTACAGCAAGAACTCTGCAAGCATGAAAATTCAGCCACAGTGACCCCTGTGGTGGGATGACTATTGCACAACATAACTGAAGCAGAACTTGCAGCAGACTTGCAGAATGTTTGCAAAGAAAGTTGATCTGGAGTCATGCAATGTGGACTTGCTGCAATTGTGCAAAAGGCTTGTGAAGCCTGGCAAGTCTAGCAATAGCTTAGCAAGTCATTTTCAATTTTGCAGCACAATTGCTTGCTGTCTGGGATATGGCCCAAATGATATGAACACTCATACTCTGAAACTTGGTGATAGAAGGGGACAATGATGGGAACTACCAACAACATAGATTGTTTAGGAAAAGAATACCGTCAATACATAGGACTGGGGACAACACATAAGGTACTGATGGCTCCCGATCATTACTGAAGACTGGGACTTGCCTACGACTTAGAAACCGCTTAGCGTCTGGTACTCTTCCCTGCCAATCTCTCTATTGACTGCCACTCACCCAACAAATTAAATTAAAAATACTAATAATACCTTACAAAGCCATCCACAACTTGGTCCCCAACTACATCACTAACCTGGTCTCAAAATACCAACCTTATCGTTCTCTTTGTTCCTCCCAAGACTTCCTGCTCTCTAGCTCCCTTGTCACCTCCTCCAATGCTCACCTCCAGGACTTCTCCTGAGCCCTTCCCATACTCTGGAATTCCCTACCCCAGTCTGTCCGACTATCTCTACCTCTATTTACTTTTAAGCAGTCCCTGAAGACTGTCCCAGTGAGTGCATGAGCAGAGGATGGGTGGAGAGGATGGGCGGGGGCTGTGCAGTGTGCCCGGGAGTTTGGGCGGGGAGGATGAGCGAAGCAGCCGGAGAGGAGGGGCGGAGCGGACTGGGACTCCACGTAAATGACTATCTCCCGGGCAGCGGCGGGCTCCCCTACAGTGGCGGAATGCAAGGGCCCAGTCGCAAATGTGACTGGTGCAACCCTGATAATTCAACCACTGCCCGGAAGGATTTTCCCCCTTAATGACCAGGCCATTTTTTACGATACGGCACTGAGCCGCTTTAACTGACAATTGCGCGGTCGTACGACGCTGCACCCAAACAAAATTGATGTCCTTTTTTTCCCACAAATAGAGCTTTCTTTTGGTGGTATTTGATCACCTCTGTGGTTTTTATTTGTTTGCGCTATAAACAAAAAAAACAGACAATTTTGAAAAAAAAACAATATTTTTTACATTCTGCAATAATACATATCCAAAAAACTATATTAAAAAACTAATTTATTCATCAGTTTAGGCTAATATGTATTCTGCTACATATTTTTGGTAAAAAAATTGCAATAACAGTATATTGATTGGTTTGCGCAAAAGTTATAGCGTCTATAAAATAGGGTAAAGTTTTAGGGACTTTTTTTTTAATTGTTTTTACCAGTAATGGCGACGATCTGCGATTTTAAGCAGGACTGCGACATTGCGCTGACAAATCTGACCCTAAGTGACACTTTTTGGTAACCAGTAACACCAATACAGTGATCACTGTATAAATGGCACTGGCAGGGGGTTAACACTAGTGGTGATCAAAGGGTTAAGCTTTCTCTAGGGAGGTGTTTCTAACTGTCAGGGAGACGGACTGACTGGGAGTAGAGAGAGATCGCTGTTCCTGATCACTAGGAACAGCTGATCTCTCTCTTCTCCCGTGTCAGAACGGGGATCCGCCTTGTTTACATAGGCATATCCCCATTCTGCCTCTCTTCACCACCATCGCGGATGGCCGATGGACATCAAGTGGCGGGCACGCACCAACTGTATCTAATGCACGGACTGACGTACAGGTATGTCGATTCGTGCAGCCGGGCTGTCCTGCCACAGCATATGTGCGGTGGGTGGTCTGGAAGTGGTTAACATACAAGCAGCCCCCCCGAAAAACATCCTATGTACATATAAATGCAGAGTTTTGCTCATTGGAACTTTAGATGAAGCGCCACACAGCCAGTAAAAAAAACATAGCACAGGTTTGTTGAGTATATGCCAGCAATAGAACTGGGAAAAGGTGTCATAATGCCAAACAGTTGGCCCAAATCCATTGCATGGTTACATACAGTAATCAAATAGTCCATGGTAAATGTGTCACAGCATCTATGGTTTTGTTAAGCTGACCATACAATAGTAGAACTGTGTTCGAAAAATTTTGTTTTAAGAGAGTTAGTTGTTAGTGAGGTCAAATTGATGTTTGTTTTGGACCACAGTGCTGGCGGAGGGCACAGGCCCAGACTGCAGAAATTCGTCCCTGAGTGCCTACTGCTCTAAACATTGGTACCACTCAGTGCACCATCAGCCTCTCATAAAGTTTTACCGGCTGCCGGCAGAGGGGACTGCGCTTGCCACCGGCACCAAAACCACACCTCCCAACTTTTTGAGATGGGAATGAGGGACAAAAAGACAAAATAACTTTGCGCTTACTCGATTGTGCAAGCAGCTAACACGGCAAACAGCCAACTGATAGCTGTTTGCTATCAGTGAGGGAGACATCTGCATGCTGTCGGGGAGGCTCCACAAGTGGTATGGGCTATGTTCGCGGATGCTTAACCACCCGCATGGAGAAGATACTTCCGTGAAGGCTTGTAGGACCTCATTCCCTGTTGGCTACCAAGGCTTCCCCTCTATTGCCGGTGGGCAATACAAGCTGGTTTGACCCATAGAGCGTACGCTGTTTTGGGATCTAACCTTCCGGTAAGCCTCAATTCACTCTGGTGGTGGTATCTTCACAATCTTCCATTTATATATACATGACTCTTTCGTGAAGGCTCCCAGGACTTTACTCTTGGTTGATTACTACAGCTTTCTTCTCATTGCTGGTGGGAAATACAAGCTGGTTTGACCCATACAGCGTATGCTGTCTTGGGTTCAAACTTTCCGGTAGGCCTCCATTTACTTCGGTGGTGGCATTTTCACTATTTACTTTTTTTACGCACATGGTGACCATGATGGCTTCATACAATGATGGACTGTGATTCACTATTATATATGATGGACATTTATAAATATTAGAGATTTTCATATTCATTTTATTTTATTTTCTATGTATATTTAAATCTTTAGCTCTACACTTTGTTACACTCATGGGAATGAGGGACACCTATCAGCAAAAGTATGCAGGCATAGGACACACACCCTGCCACGCCCCCTTAAAGGAGAATTGTACAAAAAAACAAGATTGGTGAAACCCACAATTGCTTTTTTTTTACCACTACTATTCCTTTATATTGGCTTTTAGAATTTACAAATGCAGCAATTTTGAAATCAGATGAAAGGTTTAGCACTGAGAAACACTTTTTGAAAGATAAAAAGTGCATTTTATATACAACTATATAGATCAGACCAAAATGAGGGACAAATGAGGAGGAATGAGGGACAGAGGGACATTGCTCCAAATCAGGGACAGTCCCTCCAAATCAGGGACAGTTGGGAGCTATGCCAAAACGCCAGAGTCCCATGCACAGGGTTAACTGCCCAATGTGCACAAGGCCTAAGAGTGGAACTAAATTTGGTAATTTTGCTAGTGAAGCTTAAAATTCCCCATGCGGTCGCCCTTTCATTTGTCTTTACTTTTCTGTTTTGTTTAAATAATGCATTTTTTTTTTCTTTTGGGTTAGTCCCACTAATGACTTTTTGCCCTTACTTCATCTCATTTCATCATGAAACAGATTTCACTTCCTAAATTGCACTATGTGAAGTAGGAATTTTTATTACCAGGTCACACTGAGAGAATGTAGTTTTCATCTCCAGTTTTGTTACTGTTTGACACTTTTAGGCTGGGTTCACATAGGAGCACGCAGCGACTCACAGCAGGAGTCCGATGCGTCCCCTTTCACCGTTTCAGGTCCGATTTTAGCCCGAATTTTTGGCTAGATTCAGACCTAAAATGGACTGAATTCAGCCAGAAATTCGGTCCTGAAATGGACCGAATTCAGCCAAATTGCATCGGAGCCGCTGTGGAGATATGTGAACCGGCTCCATAGAGAACCAGTCACAATTTCCTGCTGTGCGAATTGGATGCGGTGATAACCACATCCAATTCACAGTAGTGTGAACCCAGCCTTAATGTTAAAGTATAACATACTTGGAAATCTATAGTAATAAATGGGATTGGGGAGCGCATTTGTGGACTTGGCCCACTGGTCTAGTCAATGATATCTTAAAGGATCCGAGACAGGTGAGTTTAACCACTTCAATACCAGGCACTTTCGCACCTTCCTGCCCAGGCCAATTTTCAGCTTTCGGTGCTGTCACTTTTTAAATGACAATTGCACGGTCATGCTACACTATACCTGATTTTAATGCTATGATTGACTTCATGATTGATTTTATTTAATATAAGAACATTAATATTTATAATACTATGTATATGGCTGTGGACCAATGTATTTAATTTTCAACAGGTCCAACATTAGTTTCTTGAGCACTTGTATATTTTTTGTCGATCCATCGTTTTTGGATAGATCAGTTATACTATGTTTATTATGAGCACTGTCAGTGTCTGCTGCCTCTCTCCTCCCGTTCGTATTATCCCGCCCCTTTCTCCCCCCCCCTCCCCCTCCCGGGCTAAGTGTAGATCACTGTAATGCCCACATCTGCATAGGTTCCGTTCAGAGCTACAGCATGCAGTTACGATCCATCAACAGTATGATTTAATTAGCTCTATCCAAGTAGTATATTCCCATCTAGTTGCTTTCAATCCGCTAGCCTGTGCACACTAAAAAAACAGGATAACCACCTCTGCTGACAGCACTGCATAAGCTAACTAAGCTAGAAGTGGCCGATTGGCTCCACTAGTCAGCTGACTCCCCTGCACAGACAGATACATCTAGCGGTAATAGCGGCGAAATACCTCTCGGAAAATGGCCGCTCCACATAACCCAATTAAGCTCCGGGAAAATGGCCGCCCCATAGTCACCCATATTAGACTATTTAAGGACAAGATTCTAGCCTGTATCTATCCCCTGATGAAGTCACGTGGTGTGACGTCACGCGTAGGGACGAGACAGGCTGCAAATACAAACAGAGGCACACGAGCTCGCTGCTCGTTGGACTGACACCACTGTTTTCTAATTTTTATGTGAGTACCTGCAATCTTAAAATAAAGAGTGTTATTTTAATCAAAACTGGATTACACTATTGGCTTCTCTTCTGCCGATTACCCCCTATGAATACAACCCCCCCGCACTACACCTGAGGGAACTTCAACCCAGGATCCAGGATAGAGAGGGACGTGCTGGAACCCATAGGCGGATGTCCTAAGCAGCTCTCTTGTCACATGCTTTTGCCCTATTACTTGAAGGTAAGGGGCCATTACCCACTAAAGTGGTCTAGCACACGAAGAAAATACTTGATGTAATTCACCCCAGCACTCTAACTGCAACGTGTGTATGCCAGGACGTTGCTGTCACAATAATCCACAAGGACTGCTCCTGTGCATCATATGGATGCGTTTTCTAGCACTTTAATTTCAACGTGTGCATGTTAGCACGTTGCTGTCACATTCTTAAAAAAAAAAAAAAAAAAAAAAGGACTTTCTTCTTACGCTTTTTATGCAAATTAATATACTCTTTTTAGTCTCAAAAAAAACTTCTTACCCCCTTTCATTTTTTTGATGTTAGCATGCACAATATGCACCGTATATAGGAATAAGTTACCACTCTCGTATTGCACTAGCACCTTTTGTCTGCACCATACACCTTGCTGGTCTTACTATAGATGTATGTTTATTATGCACTTTATTCCTCTGTTTTAAATTTAAAATCAGTCACTGGTGCTTAGATAGCCACACCACCACATTTTGTATTGCAATTATATGGACTTTATTTTAGATGTTTGAAGTGATATCTTAATCTATTTTAATATACCTATGTTAGTTTTTATGCACTATTGAAGGTATTGAACATTCATAACCCTTTAACCTGGATCACACACGACATCTTTCACTTTTATGATATTTCACTTTTTTACCAAGCGCATTATTTTATGTTTATTAGTCTCCACACCAAGGATCAGCGCAGCACCACCCACTCATATACATGCTACACTTTACCCAAACTAAATTTTTATCATTTTGTTCCCACAAGTAGAGCTTTCTTTTGGTGGTATTTGATCACCTCTGCGGTTTTTATTTTTGCACTATAAACAAACAAAGAGAGACAATTTTGAAAAAAAAAAAAGTTTTTCTTCGTTTTTGTTATAAAATTTTGTAAATAAGTAAGTTTTCCCCTTCACTGATGGGCACTGATAAGCTGCACTGATGGGCACTGATAAGGTGGCACCGATGAGGTGGCACTGATGGGCACTGACGATGGGCACTAATAGGCGGCACTGATGGGCACTGGTAGGTGGAAATGATGGGTGCCACTGATATGCAGCACTGATGACCATTGATAGGCGGCACTGATGGGCACTTATGGGTGGCACTGGTGGGCACTGATGTATGGCACTGATGGGCACTGATATGCGGCACTGATAGATGGCATTGATAGGCATCATTAAGGCCCTGGCAGGCATTGGGGATGCGCACTGATTGGCAGCTGCCTGGGCACTGATTGGCATTTACCTGGTGGTCTAGGGTGACATACCAGGTTGTCCAGTGTGGTGCCAATCCCTGGTAGTCCTGGCGGCCTCCTGGTGGTCCTGGATGGGGATCCAAGGGGGGGCTGCGCTGATAAACAATCAGCACAGACCCCCCCTGTCAGGAGAGCAGCCGATCGGCTTTCCTCTACTCATGTCTGCAAGACGCGAGTGAGGAAAAGCCGATCAGCAGCTCTTCCTGTTTACATAGTGATCAGCCGTGATTGGACACGGCTGATCACATGGTAAAGAGTCTCCGTCAGAGATTCTTTACCTAGATCAGAGTTGCGGTGTGTCAGACTGACACACCGCAACAACGATTGCCGCGATGCCCTCCCCCGGGGGCGCGTAGCGGCTTGATATCCTGGCGACGTCATATGACGTCCGGTCAGGATATCGCAACCACTTTACCGCCGTCATATTGCTATATGGCGGCAAGTGTTTAAAGTTTAACTAAACTCTCGCAATCAACATTAGCCATTTCAATCATTATGCTGACCAGTGTCAGGACAAGGTCAGTGCCCAGGGCAAACTACGCCCCCCCCCCTTTCCTTAGGGTTAGGGTCAGGGCTCCTACATCCCTACAATAAAACCATTGCGCCCAGGGCAGCCACCCCTCCTGCCCACCCCTTGTCCCGGCCCTGATGCTGCCAGCCTTAGTAAATAGATAGGAAACTATATTATACTTACTTGTTTTAAACGTTATTTTCTTTTTACATTTCTTCAGTTGCTTCCTGGTTTCTGGCCTAGGCCAAATGATGTTATGCATCCCAGGAGTCTTCATGGGAATTTTTTTCTTTCGTTCTGGAGGAGGGGAGGCAGGACTTTATCAACTAAGCACACCCTGCTACCTGCATGCCTGAGCTAAGGGGCGGAGGGATTCCAGGAAGTATATGCTACATGAATCATCTGCCCTTACTCAAGATGGCTGTGGCTCTTTAGGGAGGGGGGGGGTGATTTTCTCAACAAAATAAAGTATGAAGAGACAAGGATGGGTGAGTTTGCTTTGAAAATTAAAAGTTAATTGACCAGCATTTTCAGTTTGTGGTGCTCAGATAGAGTTTCATTCTTCTTTAAGTGGGAGTGGGAATGGGTTGCTCTGATATAAGTGTAATTGCATCAAATTGGTAACCTGGTCATCCAAACCATGAATTAAAGTTCTGCCTTAAAGTTCATAGTTCACCTTTTGTAAAAATGTAATAAATGCACTCACATCTTGGACAATGGCACCGCACTCTATGAATCCTCTTGCCGCAGTCACAGATGGAACTTGTAGACTTTCTATATACAAATGCCTGTGAATGGATCTGTGAATAGATGATGTAGCTGTGCAGGTGGAGCAACACTTCGGGGAGAAAAGTGCCTTGCGATTTGGGTAAAAAGGAGTGGTGGTTTAAAGGTGGGGGTTTGGGGAATTCGACCATGTTTCATGTTACACCCTAAATATGGCTGTAACATGACCGTGATCTGAAAGTTAAACTATTCCTTTAAAGTCCAACTCCAGGCAAAAAAACTTGCAGTGGGCTAGCAGGACACGGGATAACTGCTCGTTTTTCCAGTGGAGCAGAGGATCAGGTGAACATACAGCTTTCTTCTCCCCTGAACAAAACGAGCAGTTAACCGGAGTTGGGCTTTAGGGAAACTATATGGGCCCATTTAAATGCCTTATCATATATATATATATATATATATATATATATATATATATATATATATACAGTATCTCACAAAAGTGAGTACACCCCTCACATTTTTGTAGATATTTTGTTATATCTTTTCATGTGACAACACTGAAGAAATTACACTTGTCTACAATGTAAAGTAGTGAGTGTACAGCTTGTATAACAGTGTAAATTTGCTGTCCCCTCAAAATAACTCAACACACAGCCATTAATGTCTAAACCGCTGGCAACAAAAGTGAGTACACCCCTAAGTGAAAATGTTCAAATTGGGCCCAAAAGTGTCAATATTTTGTGTGGCCACCATTATTTTCCAGCACTGCCTTAACCCTCTTGGGCATGGAGTTCACCAGAGCTTCACAGGTTACCACTGGAGTCCTCTTCCACTCCTCCATGACGACATCACTGAGCTGGTGGATGTTAGAGACCTTGCGCTTCTCCACCTTTTGTTTGAAGATGCCTAAATGCTCAATAGGGTTTAGGTCTGAAGACATGCTTGGCCAGTCCATCAGCTTCTTTAGCAAGGCAGTGGTCATTTTGGAGGTGGGTTTGGGGTTGTTATCATGTTGGAATACTGCCTTGCGTCCCAGTCTCCGAAGGGAGCGGATCATGATCTGCTTCAGTATGTCACAGTACATGTTGGCATTCATGGTTCCCTCAATGAACTGTAGCTCCCCAGTGCTGGCAGCACTCATGGAGCTCCAGACCATGACATTCCCACCACCATGCTTGACTGTAGGCAAGACACACTTGTCTTTGTACTCCTCACCTGGTTGCCGCCACACACGCTTGACACCATCTGAACCAAATAAGTTTATCTTGGTCTCATCAGACCACAGGACATGGTTCTAGTAATCCATTTCCTTAGTCTGCTTGTCTTCAGCAAACTGTTTGCGGGCTTTCTTGTGCATCATCTTTAGAAGAGGCTTCCTTCTGGGACGAAAGCCATGCAGACCAATTTGATGCAGTGTGCAGCGTATGGTCTGAGCACTGACAGGCTGACCTCCCACCCCTTCAACCTATGCAGCAATGCTGGCATCACTCATATGTCTATTTCCCAAAGATAACCTCTGGATATGACGCTGAGCACGTGACCTCAACTTCTTTAGCCGACCATGGCGAGGTCTGTTCTGAGTGGAACCTGTCCTGTTAAACCTCTGTATGGTCTTGGCCACCGTGCTGCAGCTCAGTTTCAGGGTCTTGGCAATCTTCTTATAGCCAAGGCCAGGGGTATGCAATTAGTGGACCTTCAGCTGTTGCAAAACTACAAGTCCCATCATGCCTCTCCCTCTGGGTGTCAAGTTTTTGGCTGTCAGAGTCTTGCTATGCCTCATGGGACTTGTAGTTCTGCAACAGCTGGAGGTCCGCTAATTGCACATCCCTGGCCTAGGCCATCTTTATGTAGAGCAACAATATTTTTTTTCAGATCCTCAGAGAGTTCTTTGCCATAAGGTGCCATGTTGAACTTCCAGAGAGAGTGAGAGCGATAACACCACATTTAACACACCTGCTCCCCATTTACACCTGAGACCTTGTACCACTAACGAGTCACATGACACCGGGGGGGGAAAATGGCTAATTGGGCCGAATTCAGACATTTTCACTTAGGGGTGTACTCACTTTTGTTGCCAGCGGTTTAGACATTAATGGCTGTGTATTGAGTTATTTTGAGGGGACAGCAAATTTACACTGTTATACAAGCTGTACACTCACTACTTTACATTGTAGTAAAGTGTCATTTCTTCAGTGTTGTCACATGAAAAGATAGAATAAAATATTTACAAAAATGTGAGGGGTGTACTCACTTTTGTGAGATACTGTGTATATATATATATATATATATATATATATATATATATATGTGTATACATATACTATATTGTCAAAAGTATTGGGACGCCTGCCTTTACACGCACATGAACTTTAATGGCATCCCAGTCTTAGTCCGTAGGGTTTAATATTGAGTTGGCCCACCCTTTGCAGCTATAACAGCTTTAACTCTCCTGGGAAGGCTGTCCACAAGGTTTAGGAGTGGGTCTATGGGAATGTTTGGCCATTCTTCCAGAAGCGCATTTATGAGGTCAAGCACTGATGTTGGACGAGAAGGTCTGGCTCGCAGTCTCCCCTGTAATTCATCCCAAAGGTGTTCTATCAGGTTGAGGTCAGGACTCTGTGCAGGCTTTGCAGCGAGTAAAAGAGGAAGTAAAACCCATCAGGGTTTACTTCCTCTTTAATGTCTTTATGGACCTTGCTTTGTGCACTGGTCCAAATCATTTGGTGGAGGGGGGATTATGGTGTGGGGTTGTTTTTTCAGGGGTTGGGCTTGGCCCCTTAGTTCCAGTGAAGGGAACTCTTAACCGCTTGCCGACCGGCTCACGCCGATATACGTCGGCAGAAGGGCAGGTACAGGCAGATTAATGTTCCTGTATGTTGCCCTTTAAGAAGCGGTTAGCGTGTGCGCACGCCGCAGGCTCCGTGAGTGTGATCGCGGGTTCCGCGGACCCGATGTCCGTGGGGATACCCGCGATCGTCTCACGGAGAGGAAGAATTGGGAAATCCTGATGTAAACAAGCATTTCCCCATTCTGCCTAGTGACAGGACACTGATCACAGCTCCCTGTAATCGGGAGAGGTAATCAGTGTCCTGACACACATATCCCCCCCCCCCCCACAGTTAGAATCACTCCCTAGGACACACTTAACCCCTACAGCGCCACCTAGTGGTTAACCCCTTCACTGCCAGTCACATTTACACAGTAATCAATGCATTTTTAATTGCACTGATCGCTGTATAAATGTGAATGGTCCCAAAATTGCCCCAAAAGTGTCCGATATGTCCGCCGCAATGTCACAGTCACGATAAAAATCGCTGATCGCCGCCATTACTAGTAAAAAAAAAAAAAATTAATAAAAATGCCATAAAACTATCCCCTATTTTGTAGACGCTATAACTTTTGCGCAAACCAATCAATAAACGCTTGGGAGAAGGAGCCTGTGACGCTCTTGTCAGTGTGCAGTCTGCAAGTGATCCATATAGCAGCAGCGCAGAGCAGCACGGAGGCGAGTGTAAACCGACCATATAACTGGAGAATGCGATCTATAATATAGAGATCATGTGAGTGAATCTATTGGGGTCTCTACTATATGTATGTACTGGCTGATATGTGCGCAATGGTATTTTCCCATTTTTGTATTTCATATGGGGGAGAGCACTAGAACCGGAGAGTAACCGATTCAAGGCGGCAGATGAAAGGGACTATGCTTATCCACCGCTGATTCATCCTGACTCACAAAGCCCTGATTTAAAATCAAAAGGAGGTATCATTTTTGCTTCTAATTAGTGAACCAATCGAAATTTTTATCTGAGGTGTATTGGATTACATATAAACTTATAATTTTATTTTTATTTTTATATTTTTTTATCACTAACTCACAAGAACACTGGTTAAAATATTTTTTGTGGAAGAAAATCCCTGGGAGGTTTTTCATTAATAAGGGAATCACACAGGAAAATTCTGAACACATTGTATTTAGATATTTATCTTGGATGGTTTTATGTGGTTTTCACTGCTTATGTTTTGCAATAAGTTTGAAACAATGTATTCAATTTTAGGATGTGTTTTGTCAGCACAATGAGGTAGCAGGATATCTATGAGATAATACGAGCGCATCACTTTATCTATTTATATTCATTTACAAGTGGGGTGTCACTGATTGATTGCAGCTGAATTATCTTGATATTTATTTATGTATTTTACTTTATTCTCACATAATTTATAGATATATTTTCACTTCAGCGCTTTAGTAATTATACCACTGAAATAAACGCTTATGGCAATTTTTTCACCAAAAATACGTAGAAGAATACGTATCGGCCTAAACTGAGGGAAAAAAAACATTTTTTATATATTTTTTGGGGATATTTATTATAGCAAAAAGTAAAAAATAATGCGTTTTTTTTCAAAATTGTCCCTATGTTTTTGTTTATAGCGCAAAAAATAAAAAACGCAGAGGTGATCAAATACCACCAAAAGAAAGCTCTATTTGTGAAGAAAAAAGGACATCAATTTTGTTTGGGACCCACGTCGCACGACCGCGCAATTGTCAGTTAAAGCGACGCAGTGCCGAATCGCAAAAAGTCCTCTGGTCTTTGGCCAGCCAAATGGTCCGGGGCTTAAGTGGTTAACGCGTCAGCATACCAAGACATTTTGGTCAATTTCATGTTCCCAACTTGGGGATGGCCCCTTCCTGTTACAACATGACTGCGCACCAGTGCACAAATCAAGGTCCAAAAAGACATGGATGAGCGAGTTTGGGGTGGAGGAACATGACAGAGTCCTGACCTCGATAGAACACCTTTGGCATGAATTAGAGCGGAGACTGCGAGCCAGGCCTTCTCATCCACATCAGTGCCTGACCTCACTAATGCGCTTCTGGAAGAATGGTCAAACATTCCCATAGACACACTCCTAAACCTTGTGGACAGCCTTCCCAGAAGAGTTGAAGCTGTTATAGCTGCAAAGGGTGGGCCAACTCAATATTGAACCTTATGGACTAATGCCCCGTACACGCGGTCGGATTTTCCGACGGAAAATGTGTGATAGGACCTTGTTGTTGGAAATTCTGACCGTGTGTGGGCTCCATCACACATTTTTCATCGGATTTTCCGACACACAAAGTTTGAGAGCAGGCTATAAAATTTTCCGACAACAAAATCCGTTGTCGGAAATTCCGATCGTGTGTACACAAATCCGACGGACAAAGTGCCACGCATGCTCAGAATAAATAAAGAGATGAAAGCTATTGGCCACTGCCCCGTTTATAGTCCCGACGTACGTGTTTTACGTCACCACGTTCAGAATGATCGGATTTTCCGACAACTTTGTGTGACTGTGTGTATGCAAGACAAGTTTGAGCCAACATCCGTCGGAAGAAATCCTAGGATTTTGTCGTCGGAATGTCCGAACAAAGTCCGACCGTGTGTACGGGGCATAAGACTGGGATGCCATTAAAGTTCATGTGTGTGTAAAGGCAGGCGTCCCAATACTTTTGACAATATAGTATATCTATCTATCTATCTATCTATCTATCGATCGATCGATCGATCGATCGATCGATCGATCGATCGATAGATAGATATAGATATCTATCTATCTATAACTATATCTATATATATAGATATATAGATATATATAGATATCTATATATATCTATATATAGATATAGATCTATATATAGATATAGATAGATAGATATATCTGTATGTATAGATATATCTATATATCTATATATGTATATTTATATAGATATATAGATATATCTATAGATATATATATAGATATATAGATAGATATATATAGATAGATATATCGATATATTTATACATATTTATTTTTGTTAATTGCTGTACATATTCTTATAAAAGGAAAAAAAAACCAGTGATTAGACTGTGCATTGTAACTTTGTAGCAAGTCTACAATGTTACAATGTACAGTCTGATCACTGTTTTTAGTAGCAAGTCTAAAGATGACAGTCTGCAGCAGGTGCTGAACTTTTGGTAAAATATGATGATTTTTGGTAAAAAAAAAAGAGATGAGGTTATGCCACATGAATGTATACCCAAAATGTCCCGCCTTAAAATTCCTACATATGGTTTTATAAAAGCCTCTACAGGTCAGCAGTTTGGAGATAACAATGTATAATTGACCTAGAATTATTGCTCCCGTTTTAGAGATATGTGAGTGTATAGAACAATCTGTGTTTTCATGCCCAGGCACCCTGTTTAGTTTGTGTGTGAATGTATTTGGGGGTGGGCTCAAGTATTTTTTTTTTGGGGGGGGGGGGGGGGGGATTTAGTGCTTGGGTGTAACTTTATTTTTTATTTTTTACACTTTTTTGTCACTGAACTTTATCATATAGGGCACAAAATATCTTTGCTTTTTCTTTTTTGGTGACAGGTTCCCTTTAATCATGAGACTTTTTTGGTGGCCCTCCCCTGTACCTGGTGGCACCAGTAATGGCGGTCCTGGGTCTTCTGTTGGGAGGGATCGGGATAAGGTGTTCAGAGGAAACATGTTGACAGCCGACAATCAGCATGTCAGATTCACGCACATTCTCAGATGATGTTGCAACCAGGAGAGTGTGTAAAACCGCTCGGCTGCTGCTGACATTTTCCATATATCGGGGGGCAACAGCGGTAAATCGCACTCTCCCTGCCGCCACTTATACGCCATACGCGGTCAGCAAGAGGTCAAACAGACATATTTTGCAGAAAGCTTAGAGGTGCCACATTGCAAAAAGTATTTGGTTGCCTTCTGATGTGTACATGAATTCACAGATGTGATTACTGTTTTTTTTTTGGTGGGTGGTTTATTCTGCATTGTGTATTTTATAAGGTGAAAAACTATTGAAGCAAGAGACAACTGCCCATGTCTCCTATGTTATGTCTCTATAAAGGAATATTGTAAATTTCAAGTAGAAGTCCCCCTTAGTGCTGGCCCCGGGCAACCTTCCAATTCTCCATCGTTGCAAATTAGACACGTTAACTTTCCACATGACACAATGCAGAAAAAAAGCAGAAATGCTTTTCTTTTCCAATATTGCAGGAAGTTTCTCTTTCAAAACGGAGCCTAGTTCTCTTTCCACTACAAAGGAGGAGACAAGTTGGGCTGAACGGCATTAGGGCGATAGGTTTCCACCCCTCCCCTGATGTCACTGGGGAAATTCTCAAATGCTGGTATATACAGAGCTGAAAAGCAAATGACAGCACACAAAAAAGCACAAGCAATCCACAGAAAAGTGGACATAAACAGAATATACAGAAGAAGAAAATATTGCAAACCAGGAGAGAAAGATGGAAGGGACTTTGACCCAAGTACAATCTGAGGTGCCTCTTCTGCAGCCACCCGCAGCACCCAGGAGCAACTTCTCATGCTTCCACTGGCTCAGCGTCTGCTCCTTTGTCCTCTTACTGGTGGCCACCACTATATTCGCTCTGCTCCACTTCCAGATCATCCCGACGCCTGGTCAACAGGTGGGTGCCATTATCGAGAACCATGCTAATGGGCTTATTCTGTAAGGCGATTAAAAGCACAGCGATGATGTTTAACGACTCCTGGCAGCCAATCGGAAATTCAGTGCGCCTGCATTTCCCAAGCGAATTTTGGATGGTTGCGATGGGTTATTGCGTTTTGCCTTAAGCGCTCTGTGCTCAGCGCTGGACTTAACTGGGACTGCAATGTTTAAAATATAACAGTTGCTGTTGCTGAAAGGTCCAATGCTGAGAGATGAGTGTAAGACAGTCGCTTTAGTTTAGCGCTGCACTTTGTTTGCATCATCATTTTGATATATATTATATATATATATATATATATATATATATATATATATATATATATATATATATATATATATAATATATATTATATATATATATATATATATATATATATATATATATATGCATATATATATATATATATATATATATATATATATATATATATATATATATATATATATTATTATATTTGAATTGTTACCTTATTGTTATTTATTTTAGATCATTATCTAAATTGATATAAAGTGTTCAAACTTGCTATATTTGATTACTGACCCTGATTTACTAAAGGAGTAGATCATGTCACTTATCTTAGTTAATAACAGGAAACAATGTAAAAAAAAAAATTAACTTTGCAAAAAGCACTCAATCATGTGTGCAAAAAAAACTGAACTTTTGCTTGCACTTGATTGGATGATTGAAGTCAACCCAACTTTACACTATTTGCTAGACTAATTGAAAATTCACTTTGCAAAGAGAAAATTTACTTGCTAAGGTGAAGCTGATATCAATCAACCAATATATATAACCAAGGAAGGACCAAAGTGCAGAAAGCGATAGCAATCATTGCAGTGCTGTGACTTTGCTCTGCAAGAGTAAATAATAGTGCATAATATTTTAAGATACAACAACCAAATAGATTTTCATTAGTCTGTCCAACATGAATTTCATACCAGATGGCAACCCTTGCCTTTGTCTTTAGTGTAGCGTTGGCCAGCTTGGCCAGCCCGCTTGAGAGTTTCCCAAGTCAGTACTTTCCCCGCTGAAATGCTGCGGCTCTTCTTGTCTGACCAGTTTTACAAGTTCTAACTACTTCCTCAACCCATTGCTTGTCACAAGTACACATAACTCTGAAAGCCTGAAACAATGCTTGAACTTTGCAACTAACTGAGTTTTTTTTTTTTTCAATTGCAGGATGAGTTCCAGTCTCCAGAAGTATTTCATATCCAGACATTCTTAGGTGAGTTGGAGGAAAGTTTGCATGGGTACTGAAAACCTAAATAGTGGGAATTTGATGCACATAGCATTGTAAATCGGATATCACCAATAGGCAATTTAAATCATTCTGAACAATGTAAGCCTATTGCTATTTGGTTGCCATAGATTAGCGCACATTACATATCGCCCTTGCCTTAAAAGGCTGAGTTTGTGCTTTAAGTCCGGGTATGTGCACCAACTGAAGAAGCCAGGTACTTAAAAAAGTTACAGAGCAATGGCTGTATTTTTGGCAACTCCAGACACTTTTAGGAATTCATCCCTATCAGGGTTTTCTGGATGGAAGTGTAAGAAAATTGGGGACATTTTATATACAGTATAAATAATCAGGATTTAAAAAAAATGTATAATGTCCACTGTTTTAACGAACGTTCTTTATTTTATACAGGTTCAGCACCCCATGCCCAGGCCATGACCGGAGAAAGACTGGCTGCTCACTTAACAGGTAGATTTTGTTGCATTTCTTTTCTGCCAGCATTGTACATTATTTACTAAAATGGTACCATTAGCAGTGATGCCCAGTAGAGTTGAACTTTGATGCTAATCAAACCAGCAAATTTTGGAGTAGCCGAAATATTTGGTCTGAAGAAAAATCGAACAAATCAAAAGGCCACTTTGTTTGAATAAATAAAATTAAAAAAAAGTTTAAAATGCAGCGTAAATGTAAATTCTGGTCCCAATATAGTATATGGCCATATGGTATTGACATCCCCCCCAAATGGTTGAGGTGTTTCCAGTGAAGGGTACTGTTAATACAGTACTACAGTATACAAAGACATTGTAGATAATTATGCACTTCCAAACTTGTGATAACACTTTGAGGAAGGCCCTTTTCTGTCCCAGCATTACTGTGCCCCATAAAGACGTACTTTTATGAGTTTGATGTAGAGGAACTTGAGTGTCCCACACAGAATCCAAACCTCAACCCTATTGAACACCTGTGGGAAGAACCTGACCATCTATTTCAAGCCAAGACTTCTTGTCCACCATCAGTACCTGACCTCACTAATGCTCTTTTGGCTGACTGAGCAAATATTCCCACAAACACACTCCAAAATCTTCTGGAAAACATTCCCAGAGAGTGGAGGATGTTGTAGTCACAACTATAGTTTTGGGATGAGATGTCCAATAAGCTCATAGTGGTGTGATGGTTAGGGGTTCACAAACTTTTGGAAGGTATGTAAATGTTTTTCATACAACTTTTACTCAAGATTTACATATTTTCTCATTGAAACCAATTGGGGAAAAAATGCTAATTCTGGGTGCAAGTCGTGTGATAAAAATGTATAAATAGACCCCATAGTGTAGTTAAGATCAGATACACTGCTAGATCGAAAATTAGATTTATAAGAAGAAATATTCTGTTTGTAAATCACTTTTTATATCATGTTTTAGATATCAAACAACCATTGTAAACTGGTTTTCCATTGCTCCAACACGTTTCACTGATGTTTTTTCCTTGATCATTGCAGGAAAACTCCAGGATGGCAACATAATATGGGTATCCACTCCCATGAACACCTTCAAAACTTCCAGTGTAATACTTGAGGAAAACACTCTGAAGATCCCACAAGATGGCCTCTACTTCGTGTATACCCAGGTCGTCTACACTGGCAAAGATTGCTTGACGATGAAAGCCACAGAGCTGACCCACACAGTCAACCGAAAGGGCGAGTACCCAAAAGTCACGCCTCTTCTTACCTCCACCAAAACAGCGTGTGAGGTGAAATCACCCAGTGTCTGGCATCAGCCTATCTACCAAGGAGGTATATTCCAACTTGATGAGGGGGACATTCTTTCAACTGAAACATCACACATTCCTCTTCTTAGCCTAAATAGGTCAGGACAAGTTTATTTTGGTGTCCTTGCCCTATAACAGACTTGATGGACCTCCTTCAAACTTGTTCGTTGGACTTCGTCTAAATCACTTTAGTCACTCTTCTTTCAAAATGTTTTTGTACGTCCTAAATCCTGGGCAGCACATCGAAGCTGGAACTTTGATGCAATGAAAATATATTTCTGTGAGGTCAACAATACAATCCATTTTTCCTTTACTTTTAAGACACTCTGAGGTTTATTTACTAAAACTCGAGAAAGCAAAAACTGGTGCAGCTCTCAGGTTTTTTTTTTTTTGTCAAAACTTGACAAGCTGAAGTTAGAAGCTGATGGATACCATGCACATGGGTACCATGCACAGCTGCACCAGATTTTAGACTCATCATTTTTAGTAAATCAACCCCTCTCTCACACTCTTAAGCTCCATGCACACTATTAGATTTTCTGCAGATTTTTGTCTTCAGATTTACCAAAACCATGTAGTGCAAGGGCCTGCCTGATTCCATACAAATTGAAACTCTTAAGGTTTGACCTCATATTATATGGTTTTGATAAATCTGAAGACAAAAATCTGCAGAAAATAGTGTGTATGGGGTCTAACGCTATAGTTGACACCAGAGCTGCAACTCTTGGACAGAAATCTTCAACACAACACTCTTTTATTAACTGTTATTGCGATATTTATTTAATATTTATTTATTTAATTTTATATATACATTATGTATTATTGGTTACAGCGTTTGAGATATTGATTTGTGTTATGTGTATACATACAGTGTATGTATCTTCTATCCTTTTATATCATGTTGTTATGAAATGCCATAGACCGGGCTTCTGACTCCTATGCCTCACTGGCTGCTGTCGAACTAGAAATCCCAGCATTTCCTGCATTTCCGAGACTTGTGATTCCACAATGGCTGGACATGGGATTAGAGGAAAGGGATGCAGGTTGTAGAAGCTATACTTTGCTGGGAAATGACATACAGAGAATGTCACAGCAGCCAATGGCACGTGCCCCTATGGGGTCTTATGGTTGTGGGTTTTCTTTCCTGTTTTACTCCAGTTCCTGCCCAAAAATAAATCCCACACCTCATTTTGTTGCCTCAAAGTGTATCTAATCCCGATAACAAAAAGTGCACATTTTGGGGTTGATTTACTAAAAACTGGAGAGTGCCAAATCTGGTGCAATTATGCATAGAATCCAATCAGCGTCCAGGTTTTATTGTCAAAGCTTAATTGAACAAGCTGATTGGCTACCATGCACAGCTGCACCAGATTTTGCACTCTCCAGTTTTAGTAAATCAATCAACCCCACTGTACCTTACCCGTACTTAGATGTGGTGGTTGCATTAGCTTTCTTATCAAAGCTTTTACCCCTTTATTTTTACCTGGTGATCCTGCCAGTAACACACTTCCTGATCTATGGTGAAAATGCTCTCTCTCTGTCCTGTATCCACAGAGGAGCAGCATTGTCACCCTACAACCGGACTACAGAACACCTCCCTCTCTCTTTATCTCCATAACACAGGGGGAGCTGTTCTGTAGAGCACAGAGATTGCTGGGAACAATGCTGACTTTGCACAGGCAAAGAGCAAGTGAAAATATCAGCCCACGAGATTTCTGGCAGAATTAACAGGTATTTTTTGCACTTCTCAAACAGATCTAAGAAAACTCTTTAAATTGTATATTTTATCGTTCAAAATGACCGAATAGAAAAAAAAAAAAACGTTTTAATTGTTAGGGTTTATGTACACTTTTAATAAAAAATGAGGCTGGGTATAACTGTATATTGCTAAGCAATGTTTTTAGTTCTCTGTTATCATGTAACACTAGTTGGGTTAGGAACTTTTATCATACTGCAACTGGAGCCGCTTTTATGGCTTCCTTTTTACATAGTGTGACCATTTGTATTATTGTTATCTCTGTATGTTTGTGCTGGAAATCAGATAGTCTGGTCTTTGTACTGTTTATTAACCCCCCAGTAAAGGGGGGTGTGGGGAATAGGAATTTTCCACATCCTGTATGTATTTTGTCATACCTTGACAATAAATGAGATATGTTAATATTTATTTCATTGTTTTTTCTTCTTTTCTGCAAGTTATAAAAAAAAAACATAATAGTCAATACATAGGTGTGCATAGCCTATTGCATTAGGGTGTGCACCTTTAAGCTCAAACACATGCATGTGTATAGACATTGACAGTGTCAGTAGAGCAGTGGATGGTGTTAGTCGTTTTTTATTTTATTACTTTTTAGAATTGTATTTTTTTATTATTTTTCAGAATTTTTTATTTTTTTTAGTACTTTAGAAAAAAAAAATTATAAGCCCCTTTAGGGGGTTTTGCTGAAATATCAGGGGTTTAAACAGTGGGAATCTGTGCCACACAAGGTGATTAGGGTGTGCCCTGGCACACCTGGCACACCCTGTGCGCACGCCTATGAGTCAATACAAAACACTAATTATCTTTACATTGCTTGTAGGCTTTATTTTCTCGAATACGTAGGTAACATTGGGATAGAATCACCTATTGGACAAATCAAGTGAGCAAACACCCATACTTTATAGCAGGGGTCTCCAACTTGCCTTCAGACTTCAGGGGGGCTAGATTGTGCCCAGTGGGAATAAACGATGCCAGATCTTAGGTTGAGAAATATTTGGTGTCATTGGGAGGAATAGTGCCCAATTTTTGTTTTTAGTGGAAGGAATAGTGCCTCATTGTTGGTGTCAGTGGCAGGAATTATGCCCCATTGTTGGTGTCAGTGGCAGGAAAATTGCCTCAAGGGCAAGATAAAGGCAAGCAAAGAGCCGCAGTGATGTATAGTCTAGAGCTGGCATTCTTAGTCAGTGTTTTATAGAATACTGAGGGTTCTCTAAAGTTTGCTAGGGGTTCCAAGAGAAGTGACAGATTTAGCTCCCATGGAAGCAGTGACCATCAATATTAGACATCAATATTAGATGGCACTTTGGGTAAGGGTATTGGCTAATAATTATGGGTATTATTAATTATTAAGGGTATTAATTAATAATAAGAGGTTGGTGCATTCTTCTCTCTGGCCAATAATGTAACTGGGTATTCGTTCCATTAACCACTATCGGTGGCCCTTCTCAACTAACCATCAATGTAGGGGAACATGCTTCACCAACCACCAATGTAATGGTGCATTCTTCCCTCTGGCCAAAATTATAAATAGGTTCCATTAACCACTATGTAAAAGTGTCCCTTCTCCACTAACCACCAATGTAAAGGTACATGCACTATGGACCAGTGTAATGGTGAATTCTTCCCTCCATCCACCAACAAATCTGGGTAATCTTTCTATTGACCACTAATGTAAAACTAGTCACCAATGTAAGGGTATATGCTCCATTGACCACCCGTGTAATGGAGCATTCTTCTCTCTGGCCAATCATTTGACTGGGTATTTTTTCCATTGACCACTAGTATAAGAGTGGCCCTTCTCAACTAGTCACCAGTGTAAGGGTGTATGCTCCATTGACCACCAGTCTAACGGTGCATTCTTCTCTCTGGCCAATAACATGACTGTGTATTCTTTCCATTGACCACTAGTATAAAAGTGGCCCTTCTCAGCTAGTCACCAATGTAAGGGTACATGCTCCACTGGCCACCAATGTAATGTCGCAATCTTCCTTCCAGCCATTAATGTAACTGGTTATTCTTTCCACTCTACACTAGTGTAAAAGTGTCCCTACTGTAATAGCCACCAATGTAAGAGTACATGCTTCATTGACCACCGGTGTAATAAAGCAATCTCCTCTCGAGCCACCAATGTAAATTTTTATTCTTTCCCTTGAACACTAGTTTAAAAGTGGCTCTTATACAATAGCCACCAATGTAAGGGTACATATTCCACTGATGTAAGAGGAAACTACACTAACCACCAAGTAAAGGGGCATTTCTTTACTGACCATCTATGAAAGGGAGCACTACATCTTGCAATGTCAGTGCTTCCTCTTATTATTAATCATTTCATGATTATTAAAAATAATTTTGTCATATAGAGGAGGGGGTTCTCAGGGTGTCAAAAAAAGTACACCATATTTTTTTATTGTTTCATTAAATGATATACTTTATGTACAATTTACTGATTACATTGATGTGTCTGAAGCTGTTGATATAATAACTTTTAGCAAGGGTTCCCTGAGACCAAAAAATTATAATAAGGATTACTCTATGGTAAAAAAATAAGATTGGTTTATAGTCATTAACCACTTCAGCCCCAGAAGATTTGGCTGCTGAATGACCAGACCATTTTTTGTGATTCGGCACTGCGTCGCTTTACCTGACAATTGCGTGGTCGTGTGACGTTGCACCCAAACAAAATTGAAGTTCTTTTTTCCCACAAATAGAGCTTTCTTTTGGTGGTATTTGATCATCCCTGCGGTTTTTATTTCTTGCACTATACACAAAAAAGAGCGACAATTTTGAAAAAAACACAATATTTCGTACTTTTTGCTATAATAATTATCCCCTTTTTTTTAAAGAAAGATCATTTTTTCTCAGTTTAGGCCGATATGTGTTCTTCTACATATTTTTGGTAATAAAAATCGCAATAAGCGTATATTGCTTGGTTTGCGCAAAAGTTATAGCGTCTACAAAATAAGGGATAGATTTATAGCATTTTTATTATTTTTTTTTTACTAGTAATGGCGGCGATCTGCGATTTTTATCGGGACACATCGGACACTTTTGACACATTTTTGGGACCAATGGCATTTATACAGCGATCAGTGCTATAAAAATGCACTGATTACTGTAAAAATGGCACTGGCAGGGAAGGGGTTAACACTAGGGGGCGATCAAGGGGTTAATTGTGTTCCCTTAGTGTGTTTCTAACTGTAGGGGGAGGGGACTGACCTAAAGGAAATTACAGATCGTGGTTCCTAGCTATTAGGAACTCACGATCTGTCTCTCCGAACAGAACAGGGATTTGTGTGTTTACACAGACATGTCCCTGTTCTGCCTCTCGTGCCCGCGATCGCTTGCGGCCGGCGGTCATCGCGACCGCCGGTCTCGAGCATCGGCACTCCCGCGATGCAGCGGGCACGTGCGCGCACCTGCTATCCCGCTTAGAGGGACCGATGTATAGCTACGACGGTTCGCGGGATCGTGCCGACTTGCCGCAGTATAATGATGGAGGCTGGTCGGCAAGCAATTGAAGAAATACAAAACAGGAATATGGTATTACTTTTTTTTTTTACAACTTTTGCTTGAGATGTACAGTATATTGTATAAGCAAATGTTTTTGCTGGAATACTGTACTGTGTACTTACGGTTCACCCACTATGGCTCTGAACACCTAGAGAAACGCTACCAGCAGTGTAGGGTGATAGCTTGCTCTACCGTTCTAAACTGTGCCTTATGTGGCTATGACTTCTATTTTTTTTTAATGTGCAGAAAATCATACAATTGATAAACCTTATTTGGTTGGATGTCTAAATTCCAAAAATAATTTATTAGCTACAGACCAAACTGATGTAAATGGCGATATTTTTAATCAAAAAGTGATGAAAGGGTGGTTCTCCTGATTTGATCATACTGTACGTAGTGATTGGCCTCCCTAGCTTGTTGTACAAAAAGCGCTCTCAGAATCTTCTCCTGTGCATACAAATAGAATTAGTTGTCATTCTTGTTCTTCCCTTCATCAACCACAAACTTCTCACTTCATATTCTGCCCCACCCACACAGAAATTACCGCTGACTCCACACAAAGCTCCCCAATTTCCTGTTCACTCATGGGTACGATGAGTCTTCTTCATAAATTATGTTATGTCATGTGCCGGAGGAACTGCCATGGGCACATGACTGGACCTAACCTCTAATGTTGGGTTTCAGCCTTAGCTGTAGTCTTGCACCATTGCACAGGCTCCTCTCCTGTACTGAAATTGCTTATTCACTGCACTTTTTCATTTTGCTGCACACTGTGACCTTCTCACCGTGTGCATTAGAAGCTGCAACAACTCAGACACCCCTTTCATTGGATTTCAGTTCTTTTTATCAAGCATCACCTGTGGACCATACCTAGGTTAATCAGTATGCATGCAAATGCAATGTGCCTTTAAAAACCCTACTCCTCCAGACTGACACCTATTAAGGTATTCTGATATTTGCATAATTCATATAAAGAGCCAGCACACTGCTGGAATCATGGCTAAGGACTCTTGACAAGAGTAGTGAGGAGGAATGCTGTGATGGTTTCAGGAAGCTATGCTCCAGTGCTGGCCCCTACCATCAGCCATAACCTGTCTGCATTGCATAGGTATGTAATGAAAATGGAAAGGTTTTATTTAAAAATTCTATGGCATGGTAATAAGGTGGAAGGAAGAAACCAGGGGAGATAAACAGAATAAACATCAGCTTTAATGTGTATCTAACCCAGATGCAAGACTGTAATATAACGCAGCTTACCTGTGTAGCTGGGTACTGACTGGCTAAAGGAGAGCTGAGCCTCCTGTCAGAGCGGCACAGCTGCATGCTCTTCTCGCCTGCCTTCCTTAAAAACTTCAAGACACAGAGAGCCTTGCAAACAGGGGAGGAGAGAGAGCAAGAGCTGAGAACGGGTTTGCTGTGCGGAGAGGAGAGTGGTACAGACTTGTTTGCTGATGTGTGCATGTGCCTACACCAGAGAGAGAGCCACCGAGGACCAGAGGGAAGGGAACTAGAGCAGTGCACACCCCTGTGCCTGTGTGTGTTCAGACTTGAGTGGCAGCCTGAGAACCAGACTTGCTGGGGACTGAGCTATGTAGATCTGTAGAGAGCAGAGTCAATGGGACTGCAGACAGCCCCCCCGTGCCCAGAATCAAGTTTTCTGTGTTGTTAGGACTGGTGAGCCATTGCTCAGTGTGATTATGTCACTGCTAACAGACCAGGAAAGGAGACTAATCTCTGTTAGAAGCCTTAACCACTGCATGCAGAAATTTAAGGGGACAATAATTAAGCGCACCACCTTACAGATTGGGCCCCACCGTTAGCTGACTGAATTTGCAAATCAGGCACCTGATACTGTACAACTACTTCCCAAGGGTACCCCTTTCAGGATATATACATATACCTACATCCAGGGGGATATACACAAAGTGCACTTTGGGACACTTTTGTTTCTTGACCACTTGTTGCATAGGGGGTATTGTGAGACTTTTTCATTACAGTTTATGTCTGTTGTTTTGTTAATAAGGTTTATAGTTTATGCTGTCCCTTACCATTGCTCCTTATACTAGGTAAATTCTGCCTAATACTGGATCTGGTTTAATTGCCATATCAGCCTAGTATTCATGTCCGTTTGTTTATTTCATTCAAACAGACTCCTTTACCTGTCCATCGATTTACAGAATACACAGAATACAAAATACTTTATTAATTTCAAAGAGAAATTGGGAAATTATTTATGAGCATTGTCATTTATTTGCTTGGTAAAAATATTCTTATAATATACACTAAAACCTTGGATTGCAAGCCTAATTTGTTCCGGAAACATGCTTGTTATCCAAAGCACTTGTATATCAAAGCAAATTTCCCAATAAGAAATAATGGAAACTCAAATGATTCGTTACACAGCCATTTATTCATAAGGCCTTCAGTTTATAGTCCATATAAAAAGATTATAGCAATGTGACCAGGTTGTGCAACCATAAAATGTCCATCCACAAATGGAAGCCTCCACAAGGGGAATAGAAACCAAATCCAGCAGGAGCTACAGAGCTATATCATTTAGCAACTCACATGGTTGATGATTAAATGAGGATGCCTGCATACTTAGATGTGCCTGTTTTAATCATTAACCATGTGAGTTGCTAAATGTTGTACCTTCATTAAAGCGGGATTCCGGCCGTGAAAAATAAAAATTAAAAGTCAGCAGCTACAAACACTGTAGCTGCTGACTTTAAATAAGTACTTACCTGTCCTGGGTGCCCGCGATGTGGGCCGCCTGAGGCAGACCCGTCCCATGGGCTCTCGGGTCCCGGCACCGCCATCCTAAGTAAATGAAAAAGGCAGTGGAGCCTTGCGGCTTCACTGCCAGTTTCCTACTCCGCACGCGCAGTTCCCATAACACACCGCGTCCCATTCCCCAGAAGACAACGCAGGGAGCAGAAGACTGAAGATCACCGCGGTGTAGGAAGAGGCAGATTAGGAAGACTGCCTAGCAACAGCCATTTCACGTAAGTAAAAACATTTTATTTTTTTCCTCCATTTTTTTAGGTATTTTTTTGTGCAATTTTTTTTTCAGGGTGGACCTCCACTTTAAATGTAACCATTTTGCTACACTTAGAGGAGCCTCTCTTCTCTTTTATACTCAGTTGTGACATCACATGACCCTACTTGTATATCAAGACATCGCTTGTATATCAAGTCACAATTTATCAAACATTTTTGCTTGTCTTGCAAAACACTCTCAAACCAAGTTACTCTCAAACCAAGGTTTTACTGTACTTATTGTATTTACTACTACATAGCCTAGTGCCTGTTTCTTATATGCTAATACAGTTTTGGGTAGTATACTGCTAACTGAGCTCATAGGTGTTTGCAGTTCCTCCATACCTAACCAGAGTGTGAGAGGGTCTGAGGCTGGGTTCACACTAGTGCAAATTGGATGCGGATTACCCTGCATCCAATTTGCACAACAGGGGGTTATGACCGGCTTTCTATGGAGCCGGTTCACATATCTCCGCAGCGGCTCCTGTACGATTTACAAAGGGTTCCTCTGTGTCTTTTGGTCCATTTCAGGTCTGAATTCAGCCAAAAATTTGGGCTGGTATCAGACCTGAAACGGTGAACGGAGCCGCACTGGACTCCTGCTGTGAGCCGTTGCGTGCTTATATGTGAACCTAGCCTTTCTCTCTTTCCTTCGGGGGTAAACATTTTGCCACGTACACACGGTCGGACTTTTTGTCTACAAAAGTCTGACAGCCTGTCCGACAGACTTTCGACGGACTTTTGTCGGACTTTTGGCGTACTTTTGGCGGACTTGCGGCAGACTTTCTTACGAACGGACTTGCCTACATACGATCACACAAAAGTCTGACGGATTCGGACGTGATGACGTACACCGGACTAAAATAAGGAAGTTGATAGCCAGTAGCCAATAGCTGCCCTAGCGTGGGTTTTTGCCCGTCGGACTAGCACACAGACGAGCGGATTTCTGGGTCCGGCGGAGTTACGACGTAAAGATTTGAAGCATGTTTCAAATCTAAAGTCCTTCAGATTTGCGGCTGGAAAAGTCTGCTGAAAGTCCGCTGAAAGTCCGGGGAAGCCCACACATGATCGGATTGTCAGCCAGCTTTAGTCCGTCGGCGTCCGTCAGACTTTTGTAGACGAAAAGTCCGACCGTGTGTAGGCAGCATTAGACCTGTCCTTAGATGTGGTGCCTGTATTAGTTTTCTTTTTTCCTTTAATTTGACCTACTAATTCTGCTAGTAACACATGTTCAGCCCTAAAATGACAATCCTTTATGCTAGCCATAACCGAAATAATTTTTTACACTCTGATCAAATCTAAAAATAATAAATTGTTTTCCACTACCATTTTAAACAATTTTATTAATGCACGGACACAATCTAAAAGGGCACTTACTGTAGGTGTTATGCCCCGTACACACGGTCGGAATTTCCGATGGAAAATGTCCGATCGGAGCGTGTTGTCGGAAATTCTGACCGTGTGTGGGCTCCATCGGACATTTTCCATCGGATTTTTCGACACACAAAGTTGGAGAGCAGGAGATAAAATTTTCCGACAACAAAATCCGTTGTCGGAAAATCTGATCGTGTGTACACAAATCCGACGGACAAAGTGCCACGCATGCTCAGAATAAATAAAGAGATGAAAGCTATTGGCCACTGCCCCGTTTATAGTCCCGACGTACGTGTTTTACGTCACCGCGTTCAGAACGATCGGATTTTCCGACAACTTTGTGCGACCGTGTGTAGACAAAAAAAGTTTGAGCCAACATCCGTCGGAAAAAATCCTAGGATTTTGTTGTCGGAATGTCCGAACAAAGTCAGACCGCGTGTACGCCCTATAAGTCTAAATGGGCCCTTAGGAAGGTGAGCATAAGCTAACAGAAGTACAACAGGAAATTGCTGGAATAATACAGATTGTAATTACCGATAAAAAGTTGATAGGTATACACATACAGCAGTGCCAAAGATGGTGGATGGAGGAGGTCTTTCTGCAGGTTTATTCTGTGTTTGTGGTTTTGAAAGCACTAAAGCCAAAGGTCAGGATCAGCATGGCAGCTGGACAAATAGCATCTATTATAAATAGATCAGCAATAGCAAGCAAGAGTGTGAATGCTATGGTGTCTCCATGCTGTGCTAGTCACAGAGTGTGCAAAAAACCTTTGCTAATCTCTGTAGAGCTATAAGGTTTAAGAATTACCATTACTGCGGCTTTCGTTTGGTATAACAACCATTATGCTTCTTTAATAATACAATATAAACACATTAGAGCAGCTCCCAGGAATTCACAGTAGCCCACAAATACTTAAAATGACTAAGTCCAGCCAAAAACCTGTTATTTAGGTTTGGAACAGAGTGGGATATAGTTAAAATTTGTGTCTTTTATTTCAAACTGTGACCCATTTCAGAAATGTTCCCTTACGTCCTGTAAAAAGACCACACAAAAAATAGGGGTAGCGAGGACAATAAAATAGTTGTCAGAAGTTCTAACCCTGCCACACATCAATAAATGTTTTCTCTGTGTCCCATTTGGGGAGGTTTCCCACCACTTCCTGGTCCTCCCATCATATAATCCATCATGTTTCTGGGGTTATCAAGTACCTTTTCATCAGGGTTCAACAAATGGCTGAATGGGAAAGGATGGTGGTTTCAGGAGGATTCATTGGATATAGGGGTAAACTTGGTCCTGGGCTAAAGCAAGCCTTATGCTGCAGCTTGCTTTCTACCTTCTAATCCACATATTTGAGCCCTGATGAAAGCAGGTACTTGATAAGCTCCTGAAACACGCTGGCTTATAACCCTGTTTTTTTATGATGCAAGAAACAATTTTTGCATTTTAAAAACATTGTTGCAAAGCGTCCACTTCTCCTACATTCTCCAAACTTCTTTTGAGGTGCCATTGCACTCTGGATCACAGAATTTACTCCACACTGTGACACCAGATTGCGATTGGATCCAGATCTTCTGCCCAACGGCTCTAACATTAACCTGCTCTGTTCAATTCTATTGAAATAAACAGTTTGGCTTGAGATTTGCTTTAAAAAAGGACCTATACCGTGGAAGCGGTGTCCAAATAGAAGGCAAATGACTAGTCTCCAGTATTGCCTGTAGGCTCTGTGCACTTGATATTTTTCTTTCTACTGACTTATCATGCCCTGTTACATACGGTGTCTCTGTGTGGAGGTAGCCATCTAGGTAGAGGAGCAAGGCTTTGCTTCCTCATGTCAGAGCTGCCCCCCCAACAGTGGCTGCCCCCCTAATCCATGTGTCTGGCCCCTAATCTACATTTAGGGCGCCGGACGCATAGATTCCAATGGGTTTTTTAATTTTTTGAAGTACATGATTAGAGTAGGAGGTTTCAAAAAGGGTGGGCTCGGAGCACAGAGCACTGAACCCTGAGCCCACCCACTTGTGTGACACTAGCAAATTAATATTCGCTATTGTCTTCCTTCTCCCAGCAAATCAAGAAGCGGGTTCTGAGACCCAACTGGCCGAGAGGAGAAGCAACCATATTGGATGCCATGGAGGAAGCCGCCAAGGAGGAGGAGAGGCGGGGAAGCCGCCTGGAAGCCACCGAGAAGGAGGAGACACAGGGGAAGCTGCTGAGGAGGCGGAGACACAGGAAGGATCCGACGATGCCTGCGACTTAGATGGGGTAAGTGCAGGCTGGGGTGCGGACTGACTGAGGTACGAGCGAGCAACAGGGGGGGCTGCCCAGGCCGATCCGTGGGGGGGGGGGTGATGTGTGGTATGTTTGCCGCCCCCCCCCCCCAAAATGGAGCACCAGACGCCACTGCCCCCCAATAACTTGTAATCTGATGTCTGGTGGAGTAATGATCAAGAAGCAGCAGGAGACGTGGAAGAAGCATGGATCTACAGAATTAATGATGAAGCAGCATCTCAATTACTGCTTCTACTCCAGCAAGGAGAACAGTGAGCAGCACATAAGTGACATCACCAAATCTCACTCCAAATCTGGTTAGCAGTCAAAGACACAAAGCCTTACATGAGCTTGTACTGAAGATATACAGCTATGAGAATGAAGGCACTGGAGTGTCTAGACACCCTCTGCTATTTTTCAGGTCAAGTCAAAGGGTACATGTTTCAGGACAGATGTTAGACTTTCTGTTTTAGGAAGGCTCTGCTTGTTCACACTGGTCAAATTGAGGTTTTTTTGGTTCCCTTACCATATCCTGCTGGGTAATACTACATAACTTCCAAGTGTCCCACATTTTGTTCATCCTTTGGATCCAAATTCCTTTTTCCCTCTCAGCTGTCCCTGAGAGTCTGATGAATAGAACTTTATAAAAAAAAAATGTACTACTCAACTACCAAAAGGACTTGTGGGGTTACCCAATCATCTTTTAACCTTTTTGACCTGCGCAACTAAGTGAATGGCAGTGATGTGCGCTATGCCTATATATTTTGTGTTAAATGTCATCCCTCTGTCCAAGGGCTACTTTACACTTGTGTTGATTAATAACACACACTAAAGTGCCTACCACTTTAGCATGCATTTTTGATGTTTTTGTGATGCTTTTCTGATGTTTTTTTGAAGCTTTAATGAAGCTTGGCCAATGCCCTACATGTATTGGTTTCCTATTTTTGCCAACACATGAAATACAAGGTGAAGCTAATTATCAAGCACCCCTCTACTGCTGCAGGTGCCAGGGGGATGGACATCTATGGAGACTTCCGAGATGCAGTGAAGCACCAATAAAGCAACATCAAGAAAGCAAACTCAACAGTGTATACAGGACTGTAAGGTAACCATTTTATTCAGTGATAGCTGCCTTGATTAACAGTCAAAGTGCTTTTTCAAAAACGTAGGTCAAATGCCGTTTTTTGAAGAGATTGTTAATGAGGCCTTGCCGTTTGAAGGTACAGGGGGTTACAAACAAGTTAGGGACTGTAGGTTTGTTCTGAAGTTGAATCTGTTTGTAAGTCGGAACAGGTACATTTTTTAAGTGTAGCTCCAGCCCAAAAAAATATTTTTAAGGTTTTTGGATAGCATAGGGAAGGGTAAACACCCCTGTAACATTTGTTTTGCTGTGTGTGCCCCTGTTCAGAAGATTCTCACTTTCTGTCCCAATGACAATTGGATTTTGAAAATTTTGGGTTGTTGTGGAAACAAGCCTTGGTGATAAAGCATCAGTGGAGGTACCTTTTCCCCATAATAACTCTTATAGGAGTGAATTTCCCTTCCTAGGGGTAGATTTTGTCTCACTTCCTGTTGTCTCCCTCCGTTTGTAAGTAGGAGTCGTTTGTAAGTCTGATGTTTGTAACTAGGGGACCCCCTGTACTGGTATTGTCTTTTGAGTCCTTAAAGTGATACTAAAGGTAACATTTTTATTTAAAAAAATGATAAACATGTTATACCTACTTGCCTGATCATCCTCCTCTGGGATCCCTCGCCGGCGCTCCTGGCCCCTCCCCCAACTAAGTGCTACCATAGTAAGTCGCTTGCTATGGGAGCGTGCTCACTCCCAAGCTGGCTCTGTGTGTCCATATACACATAGAACACAGCTTGGCCCCTCCTTACTGGCTGTGATTAACAGCAGCGGGAGCCGTTGGCTGCCCAATGAGGACAGAGAGAGAGCTGAGAGAGTTGCTGCTGCCATGCACATCGCTGGATCAAGATCAGGCTCATGTAACTATATATGGGGGAGGGGGGGAGCTGCATGCATAGAATGCATTAAGGTAAAAACCTTCTGCCTTTACAACCACTTTAAAGATGTATTCTACCTATGGCAATTGTTACATTGGTTTGGACCAATACAAATATGTATGTGCCATACCTCTGTGTGCACCTTGCCATACCTGGAATTCAAGCTCTATAGAAGCTATATATTCCATACACTGCAATGACAATGTTATAATATTTGTAATTGCTGTATGCAGTCTGAAATAAATAGTTCTATAATATTAGCCTGTAGCCTTGTTGAAAAACAGCGGTTCTGGATGGACAAAATTGAATGATTGGTGTGGTTCTGCCTACTACCATAAAATGGGATGGGTAAAATAAATTTTTTTTTTTTTTTTTGAGATGGGCGTGATACCTACAGATACTTTCAAGGTTATGGACGTTCTACTTTGCTGTGCAGTGTTTACTTAGTGTAAAGTACATCTTCATTCCTGCTGTGCTTAAAATTCCAGAGGAAATTCTAACTGCCTGATGGTTATATTTTCTTTCCTACAGAAATTCTGTGCTATCCGCATACCGCGTACACATGACCGGACTTTCCGGCAGAAAAGGTCCGACGGAATGCGGACATTCCGATCGTGTGTGGGCTTCATCGGACTTTTTCTTTCTAAAATTCTGACGGACCTAGAAATAGAACATGTTTCAAATCATTCCGACTGACTCAATTCCTATCGGGAAAACCGTTCGTTTGTATGCTAGTCCGACGGACCAAAAACAACGCAAGGGCAGCTATTGGCTACTGGCTATTGAACTTCCTTTTTCTAGTCCCGTCGTACGTCATCGCATTCTAAATGAACGGACTTTGGTGTGATCGTGTGTAGGCAAGTCAGTTTCAGCGGAACTCCGTCGCAAAGACCGTCAGAGTCTACTCTGATGGAAAGTCCGATCGTGTGTACGCGGCATTAGATGTGAATCCCTTGTAGGTTATCATTAAAGCCAAATTCCAATCCTCCTATTGGAAAATCCCTCTGAATGTATTCTTTTTACATACAGTATAATCACCTCAATCAAGGCAACCAGCAATAATTACAGCAAATTCTTAATTCCCTACTAACCATAAATTGCAAGGTGGCCCCGCCCATGCAGTGCTTTCCATGCACGTTCACAATAAGGTTTCCTGGTGGTTGCACATGCATAGTGTTACTCCTCAGCATCTTCAGCTGTGGAGCTTTCAGGCATTGTGTTTGTTATGTGGCCCAGCTGTTCATGACAGTATTGCGTGGACAGTTTTGAGCATACCATGCTCTCTCTCAAGCTATTGTAGTGTCTGTGCTGAACACTGAGCTAATTTAGAATTGAATGGTACAGATATAACATCCCTCTATTGGACATACGGTATCTCAAAAAAGTACACCCCTCACATTTTTGTAAATATTTTATTATATCATTTCATGTGACAACACTGAAGAAATTATACTTTGCTGCAATGTAAAGTAGTGAGTGTACAGCTTGTACAACAGTGTAGATTTGCTGTCCCCTCAAAATAACTCAACACAGCCATTAATGTCTAAACCGCTGGCAACAAAAGTGAGTTAAATTTGGTGTTATCGCTCTCACTCTCTCATACTGGTCACTGGAAGTTCAACATGGCACCTCATGGCAAAGAACTCTCTGAGGATCTGAAAAAAAGAATTGTTGCTCTACATAAAGATGGCCTGGGCTATAAGAAGATTACCAAGACCCTGAAACTGAGCTTCAGCTCGGTGGCCAAGACCATACAGCGGTTTAACAGGACAGGTTCCACTCAGGACAGGCATGGTTATGGTCAACCAAAGAAGTTGAGTGCACATGCTCAGCGTCATATCCAAAGGTTGTCTTTGGGAAATAGACGTATGAGTGCTGCAGAGGTTGAAGGGGTGGGGTCAGCTTATCAATACTAAGACCATATGTCACACACTGCATCAAATTGGTCTGCATGGCTGTCATCCCAAAATAAAGCCTCTTCTAAAGATGATGCACAAGAAAGCCTGCAAACAGTTTGCTGAAGACAAGCAGACTAAGGACATAGATTACTGGAACCATGTCCTGTTGTCCGATGAGACTAAGATAGATGTATTTGGTTCAGATGGTGTCAAGTGTGTGTGGTGGCAACCAGATGAGGAGTACAAAGTCAAGTGTGTCCTGCCTACAGTCAAGCATGGTGGTGGGAGTGTCATGGTCTGGGGCTGCATGAGTGCTGCCGGCACTGGGGACCTACAGTTCATTGAGGGGACCATGAATGCCAACATGTACTGTGACATACTGAAGCAGATCATGATCCCCTCCCTTTAGAGACTGGGCTGCAGGCAGGGTTGCCACCTTTTCTTCAAGCCAAACCCGAACACTTTAGTGAAGCACAGCAATTTTTTTTTAAGGGGGGAACACTGTTAGTGCAAAGGGGAACTCTGATATAAGGGAGTTTCTGCTCACCAAACCTCCCACTTACATCAGAGTTCCTAGCATTCCCCCTTAAATTAGGGTTCCCAAAGCCCCCCTTACATCTGAGTGCCTTTTACCTTAGTGTACTCACTCACTTGGAGGCAGGAGAGAGAAAGGAGGGAGAGTGGAGGCTCAGGCTTTGACACCTTTCATCCACAATGTATCTGCCGGTTGCTGAGCTTCAAACTTCCAGCCCACACATCCCCTTCCTGAGGCACAGAATTGAAGGTCCATTCTGAATATTGTGTCCGGGTTTCAGGTGGTCTGAAACCCAGACAACCAATTCAAAACCCGGACTGTCCGGGTGAATCCCGGACAGATGGCAACCCTAGCTGCAGGGCAGTATTCCAATGTGATAACAACCCCAAACACACCTCCAAGATGACCACTGCCTTGCTAAAGAAGCTGAGGGTAAAGGTGATGGACTGGCCAAACTGGTCTCCAGGCCTAAACCCTTTTGAGCATCTGTGGAGCATCCTCAAACAGAAGGTGGAGGAGCGCAAGCTCTCTAGGTCAGTCACATATGATAAATAGGCGGTGGGATAGATGGAGCACGACCGAGTCTAGGAATGTTAAATGGTTGGATCCAGTTTGTGCACTTCCAGCAAGAGAACAGTAAAAAATTGTTGACGTTGTAGTATCCATAATCAATCGATTAGGAACAAAAAACAACAGATGGAGATAGTAACTATACCAAGACAGCTTTAATCATCCCATCCCAGGGTAAAACCTGAATAGACAAATTCAGCCACGTGCATCCACCGTCATAAGTCAAGGCGCCGCTCAGCACCGCTCAGTGCCACTGAGAGCCTGAGCCAGCCACACACTCTACAGCCCAGTGCTCCAGAGTGGCAGAGCAGGGAGCGGTGAATGACAGTGACCACTCTCTGCTCAGAGTGGATCAAGAACTGAGCGGGCTTAGAGCTGGAGGGGGACAGCTGCAGCATCAAAACAATTATGCAGTAGGCTGGCGAGTATGTATGTTTGTTTATTTGAACCCCAAACCTCTCCTTTAAGCGCTTGCCGACTGCATAACATACTTATACAGCAGCAGAGCATCTCTCCTGCTCTGGTTCGCCTACCTAGTATGTGATCCAGCACTTACGGTAGGGGGCGCGCCCCGCCGGCGCTGCGGCTGTGCTGCGATTAGACACAGCACAAGCTGATCAGCAGGTGAGGGCCAATAGATGCCCACAGGCAGAGAGAGGCTGGATGGAACTCTGCCTATTTAAACAAGAAGGAAGTGATTCAAAGCAGGGAAAGAAAATCCTTCACTTCTCTCTAAAAATACCACCCAAAGTACACATAAACACTAGCTAGGCACACACTTACCCCTTTTTAGCCATAGATGTTAACCCCTTCCCAGCCAGTGTCATTTACTACAATTACCACAAGTGCATATTTTTAACACTGATCACTTTATTAGTGTCACTGGTTCCCACAAAGTGTCAAAGTGTCAGTGTATCGAATGTCTACTACAATTATGCAGTCCCTGATCGCCGCCATTACTAGTATAAAAAAAATAAATAAATAAAGATTCCAGTACTGTATATATCCCATAGTTTGTAGACGCTATAACTTTTGCGCAAACCAATCAATATACGCCTAATGGGATTTTTTTTTTACCAAAAATATGTAGCAGAATACATATTGGCATAAATTCATGATAAAAAGTAGATTTTTTTTTATGTTTTTTATCGGATTTGTTTTAAAGCAGAAAGTAAAAAATATAGTTTTTTTTTTTTTAATTATCAGTGTTTTTTTGTTTATTGCACAAGAAATTAAAAACCCAGTGGTGATCAAATACCATTTAAAGAAAACTAAGAAAACTCTATTTGTGGGAAAAAATGACATCAATTTTATCTGGGTACAGCATTGCATGACCACGCAATTGTCAACCATAAAGAGGGGTAAATCTTCCGGAGGTCAAGTGGTTAAGTAAAAATAAACAAATTTAAAAAAAAATATATATATATATATATATATATATATATATATATATATATATATATATTTATTTATTTAAATAAACCCATTTTCATGCCAAAAAGTGGTGACCTTTGTAATTCAATAAAGCATGTCGGGGTCAAGATGCTGTGCCATCCAAAGCAAAACAAAGTATCTGCTTCCACTTAATGGCACTGCTATGTTCAGTAAATGCCTTTGTTTTATTATAATGAATTATTCAGCATAATGGCTGTTTTCATAAGATGTTTTCTCAGCCAGTGCACTTTTAATGGCCATAGGACTTGCAAATAGATGAATGCAATCAGTCATTTTTATATTAACCCATCGCGTAGTGTGATATATACATATTCATATGTATAGAGCTTAAAGTGGTCATGTAATAACTTCCTAGTAAACCAAGTAATGCAGTTGGTGTACAGCAGGCATCACAAAGCACAGGCTTTTTTTTTAGAAAACCCTCCTGCCACACTGTTTATGAAGACACCTGAATATCCTATGCAAATAAAGACATTCTGTAGGTCAGCATTTGTACAGATCTAGACACAAACCCTGCCCCCTATCTGTGAATGCTTGGTCCAAGGAAGAGTATACAGGTGCTATTCATGGGAAAGATAGGAGAAGGTAGGTGGTACATTCAAGGTAGCAGTAGGCACTTTGCTGTGCCTGATTTACAGTGCCTATGTCCTCATGGCCCATCTGACATTATAATAGGTGCTCTGTACATATACAATATCCAAATGTAGACATTTATAATGGCAGTTAGAAATTCCCTAATCCAATTATAACTACCAGTCACGTATAGTCTACCTGGGGCAGACGTATCATATGTAGACTATGGAGCCCTCTAACACTTAGGGGCCTATTTATACTAGATGTAATTCAGATGAGTGCTGGGATCCCTCCTACTGTCTTGTAGATCTGGACTTAGCTGAAAGTTGATACTCTTATAGTAGAACTAAAGGTAAAACGTGCACTTACTTTTTCTACAGCCCACTGTTGACTGACGTCACAGGACTGCACCAGGCTTTGGAAAAATCCTGACAATAATGTTGGGATCAGCGGTGTAACTAGAACCTTCAGATTCCCGGTGCAAGAAACCATGAAGGGCCCCCCTGACCTCTGGTCCTAAGGCTTCCCACTAATCCCAGGGTCCTTTTCTCTTTTCGTGGGGGCCATTTAATATGGTCCTGCAGCGGGACCCCTTCCTGCCATCTTGGGTAGTTTTGTCACCTTTTCTTCAAGCCAAACCCAAAGAATTTAGCAGCACACAGGAAATCTTTTTTTTGTAGTATACACTATACTTATAGTATCTCACAAAAGTGAGTACACCCCTTACATTTTGGTAAATATTTTATTATATCTTTTCATGTGACAACACTGAAGAAATGACACTTTGCTACAATGTAAAGTAGAGAGTGTACAGCTTGTATAACAGTGTAAATTTGCTGTCCCCTCAAAACAACTCAACACACAGCCATTAATGTGTAAACCACTGGCAACAAAACTGAGTACACCCCTAAGTATAAATGTCCAAATTGGGCCCAAAGTGTCAATAATTTGTGCGGCCACCATTATTTTACAGCACTGCCTTAACCCTCTTGGGCATGGAGTTCACCAGAGCTTCACAGGTTGCCACTGGAGTCCTCTTCCACTCCTCCATGACAACATTATAGAGCTGGTGGATGTTACAGACCTTGCGCTTCTCCACCTCCCGTTTGAGGATGCCCCACAGATGCTCAATAGGGTTTAGGTCTGGAGACATGCTTGGCCAGTCCATCACTTTTACCCCCAGCTTCTTTAGCAAGGCAGTTGTTGTCTTGGAGGTGTGTTTGGGGTCATTATCATGTTGGAATACTGCCCCGTGGTCTAGCCTCCGAAGGGAGGGGATCATGCTCAGCTTCAGTATGTCACAGTACATGTTGGCATTCATGGTTCCCTCAATGAACTGTAACTCCCCAGTGCCGGCAGCACTCATGCAGCCCCAGACCATGACACTCCCACCACCATGCTTGACTATAGGCAAGACATATTTGTCTTTGTACTCCTCACCTGGTTGCTGCCACACACGCTTGACACCATCTGAACCAAATAAGTTTATCATGGTTTCATCAGACCACAGGACATGGTTCCAGTAATCCATGTCCTTAGTCTGCTTGTCTTCAGCAAACTGTTTGCAGGCTTTCTTGGGCATCATCTTTAGAAGAGGCTTCCTTCTGGGACGACAGCCATGCAGATAAATTTGATGCAGTGTGCAGGGTATGGTCTGAGCACTGACAGGCTGACCCCCCACCCCTTCAACCTCTGCAGCAATGCTGGCAGCACTCATACGTCTATTTCCCAAAGACAACCTCTGGCTATGACGCTAAGCATGTGCACTAAACTTCTTTGGTCGACTATGGTGACGCTTTGTCTGAGTGGAACCTGTCCTGTTGTATGGTATTGGCCAGCGTGCTGCAGCTCAGTTTCAGGGTCTTGGCAATCTTCTTATAGCCTAGGCCATCTTTATGTAGAGCAACAATTCTTTTTTTTCAGATCCTCAGAGAGTTATTTGCCATGAGGTGCCATGTTGAACTTCCAGTGACCAGAATGAGAGAGTGAGAGCGATAGCAACAAATTTAACACACCTGCTTCCCATTCACACCTGAAACCTTGTAACACTAACGAGTCACATGACACTGGGGAGGGAAAATGGCTAATTGGGCCCAATTTGGACATTTTCACTTAGGGGTGTACTCACTTTTGTTGCCAGCGGTTTAGACATTAATGGCTGTGTGTTGAGTTATTTTGAGGGGACAGTAAATTTACACTGTTATACAAGCTGTACACTCACTACTTTACATTGTAGAAAAGTGTCATTTCTGCAGTTTTGTCACATGAAAAGATATAATAAAATATTAACAAAATGTGAGGGGTGTACTCACTTTTGTGAGATACTGTATATTTTGTGATTATATAACAATTCTAATTGTATATTATATAGTTACATAATTAGTCAGGTTGAAAAAAGACACAAGTCCATCTAGTTCAACCAATAAAAGGGAGAAAAAAAAAATACAATTCCATGTACACAATCCAATACCCACAGTTGATCCAGAGGAAGGCGAAAACCCTCAGCAAAGCATGATCCAATTTGCTACAGCAGGGGAAAAAATTCCTTCCTGATCCCCCGAGAGACAATACGATATTCCCGGGAGAAACTTTACCTATAAATAGTATAGTTAGTTAGTTAGTTAGTTAGTTAGTAATAGTTAGTATCCAGTTATATTCTGTACATTAAGGAAAGAATCCAGGTCTTTTTTTAAAGCAATCTACTGAGCTGTTCCAAACCACCTCTGGAGGGAGTCTATTCCACATTTTCACAGCTCTTACTGTGCAGAAACCTGTCCGTATTTGGAGATGAAATCTTTTTTCCTCTAGACATAAAGAGTGCCCCCTTGTCCTCTGTGATGACCTTAAAGTGAATAACTCAACACCAAGTTCACTATATGGACCCCTAATGTATTTATACATGTTGATCATATCCCCCCTTAATCTCCTCTTCTCAAAAGAGAATAGATTCAGTTCCTCTAATTTTTCCTCACAGCTGAGCTTCTTCATGCCTCTTATCAGTTTGGTTGCCCTTCTCTGCACTTTCTCCAGTTCCCCGATATCCTTTTTGAGAACTGGTGCCCAAAACTGAACTGCATAATCCAGATGAGGTCTTACTAGTGATTTTTACAGGGACAAAATTATATTTTTCTCCCTGGAGTCCATACCTCTCTTAATACAGGAAAGGACTTTGCTCACTTTGGAAACCGCAGCTTTGCATTGCATGCTATTTGTTTTATTTATTTTTTTCAATTTCTTTATTAAATTTCACTATATCAAAATATAAAACTTTTATTAACAAACAATGATATTTTAGACTTATTTGACATTATCCCCCCACCCCCACCGCCTCTTCCCCTCCCACTCTTACCCTCTCTCATCATACCTTTTAATTACTTGCCATCTCCTGTTTCTCCCTGCCTCTCCCCTTCCTCTGCTCCCACCACATCAAGGTATCTCCTTGTCCTATTAAATACTGTCCAATCTTTCCACTTATTATAAAAAAAAAAACATTTCCTCTTCCCCACTACATCTTAAATATTCCATATTATATATATCACCACTAATACCACAAATAAATTATTTTCCACTTGGGAAAGGGAAATTATTTGGGGAATGGATAAAAGAGGAGAATGCACAATTAAAGGATATAATGGAAAAAGGGAAAATATATACATTAATGAACTAAGACACAGAGAAGATTGGATGGTGAAAGATGAATGGCGGTACTGCCAGCTGAAGCATTTTGTTATAACACTGCAACAACCGATAAGATCTGGGCAAGACCTATTACCATTTGAGCGTTAATGTATTGCATGCTATTGTTAAGCGTATGATCTACCAGAACACCCAGATCCTTCTCCACCACTGATTCCCCCAGTTGTACCCCCCCCCCCCCCTAGTATGTATGATGCATGCATATTCTTAGCCCCCAAGTGCATAACTTTACATTTATCAAAATTAAACCTCATTTGCCACATAGTTGCCCATTGAGGTCGGTTTGTAAGTTGGAGACATCCTGTACAGACGTTATTCCACAGCATAGCTTGGCGTCATCTCAAAACACTGAAATGGTACTTTTAATTCCAAACCCTATATCATTTATAAAGATATTAAAAAGTAAGGGTCTCAGCACTGAATTTTGCCATTAGCCATTCAGAGTAAGAATTATTAACTACTACTTTCTGAATTCTGTCTTTTAGCCAGTTTTTTACTTGAAAATTCAAGGATACCATGTCCACAGCCACCCCTCTGTCCAAGGTTTTACTTACCTCTTCATAAAAAGAAATCAGGTTTGTCTGACAACTTCTGTCTTTCATGAATCCATGCTGTCTGTTGCTTAAAATGTTTTTTTTCCAGCAAGAACTCATCTATGTGGTCTTTTATTAAACTCTCCAATATCTTCCCAACTATAGAAATTAAACGAACAGGTCTATAGTTACTTGGTAAAGACTTTGATCCCTTTTTAAATATAGGCACCACATTGTCCCTACGCAAATCCAGTGGTACCATTCTAGTTATTAAGGAGTCCCTAAAAATTTGAAACATATTTAATACATTTATTCACAAGCGTCTCCCCTTACATCAGAGCCCACAAAGTTCCCTCTTTACATCTGAATACACAGGGTTTCCCATTTACATCGGCACTCACAGAGTTCCCTCTTAACATCTGAATCCAGAGTTACGCTTTACAGCTGAATCCTCAGAGTTCCCCTTTACATCTGAACTTGCAGAGTTTGATTTAAGGAAGAACACTGAGAACTCTGATGTAAGGGGGAACACTGCAGACTCTGGTGTAAAGGGTAACTCTAATATAAGTGGGTCCCTAGTAACCAGAGCCCCCACTGACATCATCGTTCCCAGCATTTCCCTTTAATCAAGGTTCCCAGAGCCCCTGTTACTCCAGAGTCTGCAAAATTTTCACTTGCACTGTAAGGGCCCTTTCACACGGGTGGACCAATCAAACCACCCACTGTTCTCTATGGGGAGGCAGACATGTGTCCATTTACACCCGCCTGCATCTGATCTGATCCGCTGAAAACATACAGATGGGGTTTCATTCCTCATCCACCTGACGTATTGGATCGGATGACAGTCAGATGTAATCGGACAGGCTGTCCATTTATATCCGACTGCCCCATAGAAAATAGAGGGCTGTGTCAATGTCTGCTCTGCAACGGCAGAGCAGACACATACCTATCATCTGCCTGCTCAGCGGGGATCAGCGGATAGAACCCCCGCTGAGCAGGCATATCCGCTTGGCGGAGTCTGCACAAGGAGCTCTGTGGGCTGTAATGTAAAGGGGAACTCTGATGTAAGGGGTGCTCTGGGAACCCTGATGTAAGGGAGTCTTTGCACCAAAGCCCCCACTTACATCAGAATCCCCCTTTACATTACAGTCCTAAGAGCTTTCCCTTACATTAGTGTGCTCAGAGGCTGGTGAGAGAAGGTAAGGAGTAGGGAAGCTTCAATCACCATAGATAGAGGCTCGGGCTGGCTGCACATTTCCTCCACTATCTAGTTTCAGGCTGGTGGACTTTCCCACCTTTGTGAAGCACAGCGCTTAAGGGGATTGGAATGTGTCTGTGACCGCAGGCACATACAGGAGGAGAGGTGCGGGAGGAGGAGGAGCAGTAGATCCTGCTCTCTTTCTCCTCTCCAGTCCATGCGAGGAGTAGGGGGGCGGGCTGTCAGTGCTGGGTTTGGGCAGTGTAAGAGAGAGTGTAATATACACTCTCTGCTCATAAGTGCAGCCAGCATGCCTGGGGCCACATTCTGGGCTTTTAGGGCTCCCCACAGTGGCAGAACTCTAGGGCCCAGTCGCAAGTGCAACCTTTGTGACCCTGGTAGTTCCGCCACTGGTTGGGATCCACCCAGATGCCTGATCAGAAGCTGGCTCAGCCTCTTAGTGAGAGTATGAGCCAGCTGCTACTGCCCCCTCCACAGTCTGGTGCTTCAGTGAGTGCTGGAGGGACAGAACAGAGTGTGGTGACTGACAGTGACCTGTACAAGGTCCCTCTGACACTTAGGGGCCTATTTATAGCAGATGTAAGTCAGATGAGTTCTGGGATCCCTCCTACTGTCTTGTAGATCTGGACATAGCTGTCAGTCGATATTCTTATAGAAGAACTAAACGCAAAAAAAAACTCTCTTTTCCATTTTGAATAATATAAGTGAAGGATATAATCTTTCTTGTTTTTTTTTCGGGGGGGGGGGGGGGGTTGGAGGGGGTTGCCATCTGTGTCCCACTGGTGAGATTTTCCTTCACTTTCTGTCCTATAAACAAAACAGGAAGCTAGAGGAAATCCCTCCAGGAAAAGGCATCCTTGGTTGTCACCAGAACTAGTGACACCACATCTTTTCCTTTTCTGGGGTCAACCCAAAATTTGTGATTTTCACTTTCAATAATAATGGTAATCATAACAAATAGAGAGGGTATATCTCCCTAATGGGGGCACAAACACCAGTATAAAATCTGACAGGTATTATAATCCTTCTCCGCTATAGACTCCAAAACTAAAAAAAAAAAACAAGTTTTGACTTTATCAATACTAAAATAGTGTTTTTTTACTTGAGCAGCCGATAAATGGAAAAGCTAAATTTGCTATTGCACAAGGGCCCCCTTGATGACTCTATCCACCACTGAGTCCAGGCATGTACTGGTCATCAGGACTACCGGGATGGCTCAGTGGGCCGGTTTCAGTGGCAGCAGAGGTAGAGCGGGCAGAGATTCCCAAACCCTGTCCACCAATAAGATAATCTCCTGCTGTGCAGCTGTTTAGAAAAAAAACTTCTCCGGGCCCCTTGTGTTCAGCTGGGGCCGTGGGATAGAAAGCGGACTATTTCATCACTTTCAGCTTTGGGCGGATTAATCCGAAGCAGCGCACTACACAGTTGAAGGCTGTCATATGCTATATCAGTACACTGTAGCCGGCCGAGAGCGTTGCTGTGGATTAATCCGCCTAAAGCCAAAAGTAATGAAATAGTCTGCTTTCTGTTTCCCGGCCCGCGCTGAACACAGGGGAAAACCGGAGAAGTTTTTTTTCTAAACAGCTACACAGCGGGAGTGGGGAGATTAGCTGATTGGTTGGCAGGATTTGGGAGTTCCCACTGCGCTGATGGGCACTGATCAGGCTGCATTAATGGGCACTGGTGTGGCTATGCCCTGTCCTATGACCAATAGTGGAATGTTTTTACTTATGTTTTCTTGCGCAATTGCATTTAGTTTATATGCTGTTTTTGTGCGTGTTTGCAAGATTAAAGTGGGCCAGTCTGGATGAAGTCCAGGGCCAAATTTTTGTCCCAGTTGAGCCCTGACTGTGTTTGACACAGTGCACGTCACATAAACCTAGCCGCTAGCAATAATCACTGTTTTGTCCCAGCAGGGATGGCTCCCAGCACCACCCCTGCCGGCAGAACACAATAGCCCCACGGGAGGGATTGCCCAATCAACATGGGTTGCAGGAAAGAAAATTACATCATCTATGGCCCGCCTAAGGATAGAAGCAGTGCATGCAGGAATGTTACCTTCCCATTTGATAACAAAATCAACAAAATCTGCCTTATAGTCTCATATTCCTTTGTATTTTTATTTATTTTATCTGCTGGATCATTATGATTATATATATATATATATATATATATATATATATATATATATATATATCCACTGCTCAAAAAAATTAAAATAACACTTTGAAAACACATCAGATCTCAATGGGGAAAAATATCATGCTGGATATACTGATATGGACTGGGTAATGTGTTAGAAATGAAAGGATGCCACATTATTTGATGGAAATAAAAATTTTCACCAATCACCAACTATGTAACCAAACCAATCGTCTGTAAGACCTCTATTGAGAATGCAAGTTGCCTACAGACATAAAAATTACCATCAAGCCATGTAAGGCTGGTTATAGACATTAGAGTCATTCTGAGTCAACTCCCCATCCTCAATCCCTCCACACTACAGGTCATGACTTGGCCAAGGGGAAAGAAGCACATACAAGGTTTAAAACTAAGCAAAAGGGAAGGATTGGATCAATATGTTATGGCATGATGTAGACTGTATATCAATGATCACTTATAGTAATCTCATAGACAAGCCCTACACACTCTTCTTGCTCATTGCACAGTCAACACATCAAGGACCAAGTGGCATAGAGTTAAGCCACCTTACGTCTAGAGCAGCGTTTCTCAACCTTTTCAACACAGAGGAACCCTTGAAATAGTTCAGCGGTCTCAGGGAACCCCTGCTAAGAATGAGAAATCTACAACTCATGATACATTAGTGTGATGGTCAGTGGGAAGAATGGTCCTTACACTTGTGGACATTGGGAAGAATTACGTCCTTACAGATAGTAAAAAGATCAATGGTGTCAGTGGGAACTTATCTGAGAGACAGAAATTGCCCAATGCTGAAGGAACCCCTAGCAACCTCTGGAGGAACCCTAGGGTTCCCCGGAAACCCTGGTTGAGAGCCACTGGTCTAGAGGCATCCTCCAATAAATGTCTTCCTTCTCTTTACTCTCTGCATCTTTCCTGCCTTGTTAACACACCCTTCCATTTCCTCCACTAATCCTATTCTCCCTATGAAGGAATCCACCCACGCGATCTCTCTCATTGCCAAATGCATTCTGCTGTGTGATATAATCCATTAATCATTTCCTGCTTCTAGTTTCTATGTTTAGCTGCGCATATGAATTAAGATGTAAGTCTGGATCTTGTGTTATATTTAGACATTGTTATGTTCTATGCAGTGACAAATCACTCTATGAATCAAAGCATACTTTCTCGTACGGCGGGAACTGGCAGCATCGATAGACAGCTGCACCACCAAAAACGGATGTTGTTGTTTTAAAGTGGATTAAAGTGAAAAAAAAATCAGTTTTTATATTGTTTAGTAAAGCAAATGTCAAAATCACATTTCTAATTTAAAAAGTACCTCATTTTTTTCCCATAGATTAAAATGGTGCTCAGAGCTCCATGATCACTTAAGGAAGGATGACATGGTCTCTGGCTACCAGGTTCTTTGTAGTTGTTTCACATCAACAGAGACTGCAGAGCGTCTGTTGTTCTCAATTAGACAGACTTGATTGGTGACATTAGAGGGAAGCAGAACATGTTTAAAGAGTACTTGGCTTCCCCTAGTTACATATATAATTACAATCTAAGCTTATTAAAGAAGTGAGATTCATTTTTGAGAAGAAGTAGAGTGGGACTTTACATGTGCCTCAGTGGAGTGTAAATAATAATTTATAACACAATTTTCTAATTATAGAAAAACTTTATTTGCCATCCATGTATGGAAACTTTTTAAAACATATTACAGTCTGAGAAAGAGTACAGTTTACTGTTTCTTTAGTCCAGGGTGTGCGGGTCCTGGTATAAGATGTTGAGGATATGGTCTACGCGGTTTGCGGGAAACCCCGCTTCATCGGGGCCTTTAAAGCAGCACAGAAAACATGTAAGTATTAGGAGTGTCTTAAAGATACAGAATTAGCTACATTATAAAAAAATGTTAGGTAAAACATTGATATTTCGTATGCAACATACAATAAATAAAATGCAAGTACATCAACATAAAACTTTGACAAAAATGCAGTTACAGATCATACTATTTCATGTGCAGCAGTGTCTCACAAACACAAGAGTAATATCAATGTTTTACCTAACATTATTTTATAATGTAGCTAATTCTATATCTTTAGGACACTCCTAATACTTACATGTTTTCTGTGCTGCTTTAAAGAGGAAGTAAACCCTGATGGATTTACTTCCTCTTTGTTTCCCTGCAAAGGTAAAGCATAATGGGCTACTATGCATCGCAGAGTAGCCCATTATGTGTCACTTACCTGACACAGGAGCCTGCAATGTCACCATTGTCCCCTCTGCTACGGAGCGTCCATCTTCTTTCCGGGTATCGTGGCTCCAGCGCTGTGATTGCCTCGATGACATCACTCCCGCGCATGTGCACGGGAGCCACCACTAACAGCATATCACCGTTAGCAGCGGCATGCTCAGTGAATGAATGAATGAATGATTTGTAAAGCGCTGCAAATGCGAACTGAATCGCCTCAAGGCGCTAATGCGTTTTGTGTCTGAGCAGCTTCTTAGAAGAGGAAGGTTTTTAGTTTTTTCCTGAAGGCCACCTCAGTGCGCCTGCGCGCCGCTGTCTACGGCACATGCGCCGTAGACAGCGGTGCCTGTCTTTTTGCAAATATCTCCTAAACCGTGTAGGTTTAGGAGATATTTCTTGGACCTACAGGTAAGCCTTAATCTAGGCTTACCTGTAGGTCAAACTGGTCTGTAAGGGTTTACAACCACTTGAAAGGCCCTGACGAAGCAGGGTTTTCCACGAAACGCGTAGGTCATATCCTTGACATCTTATACCAGGACCTGCACACCCTGGACTAAAGAAACAGTAAACTGCACTCTTTCTCAGACTGTAATATGTTTTTAAAAGTTTGCATTCATGGATGGCAAATAGAGGTTTTCTATAATTTTTTAAAAAAATGTGTTATAAATTATGATTTACACCCCACTGAGGCACATGTAAAGTCCCACTCTACTTCTTCTCGAATTTGAATCTTGTATCTACTAGGGACGCACTTGTGGAGTTATAATTACTCCACGTCTACTCCCACCCCAATATATTATTAAAGAAACTGTTTTAAAATATTGAAACAATTTAATATTGTATTTAGCTGATATTATTATGTGTATCTCTAAAAAGACTTGGTTTTCTTGGAGGCGAGCCCACCAAATACCAATATTTTAATTGGTGGACATATATTGAGATATTGGCCGTTTGAAAGAACTATAGACTGCATTTAAATTTATGTGTTGAAGTAATGCATGTTACTATGTGTGTTGTGGTGTGCTGCATTGTAAAAAAAAAAGTGGAGCAGGTGTGTTTTTACATGTGTTTCGTGCATTGTTAGCCATCAGAAGAAGCAAATAGCAGAGGCTGGAATGTGGTGGGGAAGTCCACAGATCTATCTAGTATTTGCTTATCTGAGTCTATTAAGCACAGTTATATGTAGAGCTAACCCAGTAAGGGCCGCTGGTGAATGTGGTCATCTCCCACCCTGCACAGCCAGGCACACAGATTTCCAGTCACACAGAGACAAGGAGCAGTCCATGCAGCTTTGTTTTTTTTTTTTTATTAGGGGAATTGAACTTGGATGGGGAAATGGGATGCCCATTTGATCAATGAAACTCTGTAGGGACTTGAACTATATACACTCCAGTATTTACATTATTTCCTCTTCTACCTCCAGCAAACACTTGCAGACTATCACTCCCAGGACCAGCTAGAACAGAGTTCAGACTCCACACAATCTCAGCTGGGTCTGGTTGAATGCCTTTTGTAGGCAGGGACCGCGGGCCCCTATGGTGTAGCAAAAATGGAAGTCTTGGTGCTAGCTGTCCTGTCTGTGGCCACTGCTCCCAGTACCGTCTCTTCAGGCACTGCCAGCCATCCTGGCTGCAGCTGCCCCTTTCCACTGCCCATGCCACCACAGTCCTCCTGACGGGCTCTGCACCCATCCCAGACCTCTCAGACGTGTCTCCCAGTCCTCCTGACTATGTGCCACTCACCAGCCCTCTTGGCTGTTCTTGTTCCCCCTGGAGACTTGTCTGGCAGCAGGGGCATTGCTAGGTGGCAAAAAGACCAGGGGCTTCAGCACAAAGTCCAAGAACCGGGTGGCCTTGTATGTTGCGCAGCTTTTTTTTTTTTTTGGGCTGGGCGGTGGGGTTGTGTGACTTACCAGTACACTGACCTAGCTGACCTAAATACACTGACCTGCCTGACCTACATACACTGACCTACATGACCTACATACACTGACCTACATATACTGACCTACCTGACCTACATACACTGACCTACATGACCTACATACACTGACCTACCTGACCTACATACACTGACCTACCTGACCTACATACACTGATCTACATGACCTACACACACTGACCTACATGACCTACATACACTGACCTACATATACTGACCTACCTGACCTACATACACTGACCTACCTGACCTACATACACTGACCTACATGACCTACATACACTGACCTACCTGACCTACATACACTGACCTACATGACCTACATACACTGACCTACCTGACCTACATACACTGACCTACCTGACCTACATACACTGACCTACTTGACCTACATACACTGACCTACATACACTGACCTACCTGACCTACATACACTATCCACTGACCTGCCTGACTTACATACACTTACCTACCTGACCTACATATACTGACCTACCTGACCTACATACACTGACCTACCTGACCTACATACACTGACCTACATACACTGACCTACCTGACCTACATACACTGACCACTGACCTGCCTGACTTACATACACTGACCTACCTGACCTACATACACTGACCTACATGACCTACATACACTGACCTACATACACTGACCTACATGACCTACATACACTGACCTACATACACTGACCTACCTGACCTACATACACTGACCACTGACCTGCCTGACTTACATACACTGACCTACCTGACCTACATACACTGACCTACATGACCTACATACACTGACCTACATGACCTACATACACTGACCTACATATACTGACCTACCTGACCTACATACACTGACCTACATGACCTACATACACTGACCTACCTGACCTACATACACTGACCTACCTGACCTACATACACTGATCTACATGACCTACACACACTGACCTACATGACCTACATACACTGACCTACATATACTGACCTACCTGACCTACATACACTGACCTACCTGACCTACATACACTGACCTACATGACCTACATACACTGACCTACCTGACCTACATACACTGACCTACATGACCTACATACACTGACCTACCTGACCTACATACACTGACCTACTTGACCTACATACACTGACCTACATACACTGACCTACCTGACCTACATACACTATCCACTGACCTGCCTGACTTACATACACTTACCTACCTGACCTACATATACTGACCTACCTGACCTACATACACTGACCTACCTGACCTACATACACTGACCTACATACACTGACCTACCTGACCTACATACACTGACCACTGACCTGCCTGACTTACATACACTGACCTACCTGACCTACATACACTGACCTACATGACCTACATACACTGACCTACATACACTGACCTACATGACCTACATACACTGACCTACATACACTGACCTACCTGACCTACATACACTGACCACTGACCTGCCTGACTTACATACACTGACCTACCTGACCTACATACACTGACCTACATGACCTACATACACTGACCTACATACACTGACCTACATGACCTACATACACTGACCTACATACACTGACCTACCTGACCTACATACACTGACCTACATGACCTACATACACTGACCTACCTGACCTACATACACTGACCTACCTGACCTACATACATTGACCTACCTGACCTACATACACTGACCTACATACACTGACCACTGACCTGCCTGACTTACGTACACTGACCTACCTAACCTACATACACTCACTGACCTACATACACTGACCTACCTGACCCACATACACTGACCTGCCTGACCTACATACACTGACCTGCCTGACCTACATACACTGACCTGCCTGACTTACATACACTGACCTACATGACCTACATACACTCACTGACCTACATACACTGACCTGCCTGACCTACATACACTGACCACTGACCCGCCTGACCTACATACACTGACCACTGACCTGCCTGACCTACATACACTGACCACTGACCTGCCTGACCTACATACACTGATCTGCCAGACCTACATACACTGACCAGTGACCTGCCTGACCTACACACACTGACCTCCATACACTGACTATGATACACACACACACACTGTCTGACCTACCTCAGCTCAGCCGTGGTGTGCGGTCACAGCAGGCAGTCAGTCAGTCACTCGTCATAGAGGAGCCGAGAGCCGCCTGCCCGAATGGGGAGCAGGGATGGACGTCACATCACTCACACGTCCTGCGGTCCTGGCATTGGCACTGCAGGCTCCAGAAGGCGGGACCTGCTAGGGCACTCGGCCGCACTCGGCCACTTTCGGCTGCACTTTGCCACTTTTGGACACTTTCGGCCGCACTCGCGATCAGATCAGTCCCGGCACTCGGGGCTAACAATGGAATGCAGCATTCAATAGACTCGGAGCTTTTTGGGGTCACATTCGGGGCTTCAGCCCCCCTTGCCACCCCCTCCCGATGCCCCTGCCTGGCAGTGTTCTCCCGATGTCCTCTCCTTGTTCCCAGTGCCTCCTGGCCAGGACACCTCTGTGTGTTTAGAGAAGGTTCTGTCCGCACCCTAGCCCAGGCCCAAGGCAGCCCCCCCCCTGACTGGGGAGCCCCCCCCCGACTGACCTAGAGTATTTGAGGGGGTCTGCCAACCCAAGTTGGGAATTGGTCAGGGCCCTCAGAATAGTTCAGGCAGCTTCACCCTACTTCCCCTCCCATTCTTCTAGAAGGTTCCAGTACATTCTAGACGTAGGGGGGAGGTCTCAGTGATGCTGCCTGTAAGTCACCCAGCTCTTCCTAGATCTCTGCCCAATCCAGGAAAAAACACAGACAGACAGGCTTGGCTGGCAGCATAAATTTTCCTGCACTAACACAAAAAAACTATCTACATTTCCAGCACACTAGAGGGTGCTACATATATATTGGGAAGAAGCGTGTAGTTGAGAAGCAAATTAGGCCGTCATCCCAGATATAATGGAAAGAAAGAGGAACAACCCCTAACAGGACTTTAACTGCTTGCCGACCACCCGCCGCAGTTTTACTGCGGCAGAATGGCACGGGCAGGCCATTACGTTATGTTCCTTAGGCGGCCACTAGGGGCGCGTGTGTCCGCTGCTCATCCCCGGAGCTGATGCAAGTGGTCTTGATGACTGCCGGGCTCCCGCGATCGCTCGTGATCGCTCGTATGTAAACACAGAGATCCCGGTTCTCTGAGGGGAGAAGTGACAGATCGTCTGTTCATACAAACTATGAATAGCGATCTGTCATCTCCCCTAGTCAGTCCCATCACCCCTTCAGTTAGAACACACTTGAGGGAACACAGTTAACCCCTTGATTGCCAGTGACATTTTTACAGTAATCAATGCATTTTTATAACACTGATCGCTGTATTAAAGCCAATGGTCCCAAAAATGTGTCAACATTTGTCAGCCATTGGCTCCCGCTGCTATCAATCAAAGTCGGTGAGCCAATAAGAGAGAGAGGGAGCGAGACGGGCCACGGCTCCGTGTCTGAATGAACACACAGAGCTTGGCTCGAGTGCCCCCACAATCAGCTGCATGCTGTGGGGGCGTTCAATAGGAGGGAGGGGCCAGGAGCGCCGGCAAAGGACCCGAGAAGAGAAGGAACTGGGCTGCTCTATGCGAAACCACTACACAGAACAGGTAAATATAACATGTTTATTACTTTTAAACAAAAAAAAACAAGACTTTAGTATCCCTTTAAAGCAGAGGTCCGCCCACCGCTGCAAAAATGAAAAGCCAGCAGCTGCACATACTGCAGCTGTTGACTTTTAATAATCGAGCACTTACCTGTCCTGGAGTCCAGTGATGTCAGCACCACAGCTGATGTTTCCATCAGCGGTTGGGTGCATGCCACCTCATTGCAAGTAAGGGAACTGGCAGTGTAGCCATTCGGCTTCACGCCGGGAACCCTACTGCGCATGTGCGAGGCTCCGCTCCTCTCTCCTACTGGCCTAGAGACAGGGAGAGGAGGAGGGAGCCCCAGCCGTGACATCAATACCCACGGCTGAGGCTCCCGGAAGTGGGGAAAGCATACCTGTGAAAGAAAGGTATGCTGTGCCCCTTCCCCCCCCCCCCAAAAGGTGCCAAATGTGGCACCGGAGGGGGGAGGAGTACAATGAGCGGAAGTTCCACTTTTGGGTGGAACTCCACTTTAACTATGTGCCTAGCCAGTGTTTTTGTGTACCGTGTGAGGTGCTTTTACTAGGGAAAGTAATGGATTGTATTCCCTCCTTTGCAGGACCACAAAATCAATCCCTTCCCCCCTGTCAGAATATATACATGATTCTGCACAGGAGGACCGTCTTGTAGCTGTAAATGTGCAATGGGGGTGATCTGGAAGTGGATATCTAGAATCCTTCCTCACTCGACACATACCTGTTCATATGTATCAGTTGCATATAAATATCTTGTATTTACCACTACAAATCCAGCTTTTCTAGAGCCTGATTTACTGTTGTGCTGTGAAAAGCCTGAATAGGGTTGAACAGTAATGCCCCGTACACACGGTCGGATTTTCCGATGGAAAATGTCCGATCGGAGCGTGTTGTCGGAAATTCCGACCGTGTGTAGGCTCCATCGGACATTTTCCATCGGATTTTCCGACACACAAAGTTTGAGAGCAGGATATAAAATTTTCCGACAACAAAATCCGTTGTCGGAATTTCCGATCGTGTGTACAGAAATCCGACGGACAAAGTGCCACGCATGCTCAGAATAAATAAAGAGATGAAAGCTATTGGCCACTGCCCCGTTTATAGTCCCGACGTACGTGTTTTACGTCACCGCGTTCAGAATGATCGGATTTTCCGACAACTTTGTGTGACCGTGTGTATGCAAGACAAGTTTGAGCCATCATCCGTCGGAAAAAATCCTAGGATTTTGTTGTCGGAATGTCCGAACAAAGTCCGACCGTGTGTACGGGGCATAAGAGATCAGTCTACATGTGCATACCTCCCAACATTTTGAGATGGGAATGAGGGACACCTGCTAACAAATGTATGTAGGCATAGGGCACGCCCCCTGCCACACCCCCTTAAAGGAGAATTAACCAAAAAAAAGGTTAACTAAATCCACAAGGACTTTTTTTTTACCACTACTATTCCTTTATATTGGCTGTTAAAATGTACAAATGCAGCAATTTAGAAATTGGATGAAAGGTTTAACACTGGGAAAGATAAAAAGTGCATTTTGTATACAACTATATGGACCAGAACAAAATGAGGGACAAATGAGGAGGAATGAGGGACAGAGGGACATTGCTCCAAATCAGGGACAGTCCCTCGAAATCAGGGACAGTTGGGAGCTATGCATGTGCATACAGCTGAAGAGGAGGGACATGGTGCTCTCGAATTTTCAGTCTGCTGAAGAAGTTAACAAGTGCATACGCAGTGCTGTTTTTTTGGGTTTTTTTTATTAGCAAGCCCAGTATGCCATGCAAAGACAATGTTATAGAGACCACTGGAGAGAGGAGGGACGGAATCCCAGATGCCGCACATCCATGCGTGTGGTGTGATGGTGGAAGAGACAACCTCAGCCTGGGCTCCCGCCAGGCCACGCCCTCAATACTTTTTACTCCGCCCCCCCCCAAGCTTAATCATATTATAGAGACACCATGTTTATGTGTAGCATAAAAATTAAATACATTTATAATAATCAGCAGTTTATTAACTTCTAAGCATTAAAAAAATGCTTGGATGCTCAGGTGTGCAACACAACTGCATCTATATTGCAGTTGTGTACCTAACGATTTTTATCACATACTATTATCAGCTGTTCCTGAGGAATTTTCAGACTGGTCACATGGTGCCAGTTCTACCGCATTCTCTGCTTTAGTTTATACATACATTACAAGTGGAAAGGCCAGTGAGCAGGAGCTGATAGATGGATGGTCTTCCTCTAGAAAGTTGGCCACAGTCTTGAGCACGGTTCCTCTTTCTCTGGCTGCTGTGTTCGGGGAATTTCTCAAAGTGTGCACTTCTGTCTTGAACAAACAAACTTAACATGATGCCACATGACTTCTGTCAGCAATGTTATTCATTTAAAAAAAAAAAAAATAGGATTTCATCTTTCCTGAATGTCCCAATTTACCAAGATTTTTCAAATATTAGCCAATAGCTGACATCGACTGTTATTTATTGGACCCACCAAAAATGTTTACATGAGCCGATGTCGGACAGTGATATACTGTATATACAGTCTGCAGCTAGACGAATTCCATTATGGGTCATTTGTATCTAAAATTAGCATATAGCATTAACCCAGGATAATTTTAGCAACACCCCAACCCCCTTAAAAATGAATAATATTCTAACTGAACCCTCTACACAAGTGGTGGTCAGCCTACAAGGTACACGGGGCCTCAAGTGCTGAAACTGACATCACTGACACCTGCTACAGAAGACAGAGACTGCAGATATGCAGTCTAGGAGGATCTGGGAAATTTTATGCCGTGAACACAGGAGCGGACTTTTTGACAGCAAAGGTCTGACGGAACGAATCCGCCAGACAATTCGATCGTGTGTGGGCTTCATCGGACCTTTGCTGTCGAAAAATCAGATGGACTTTAGAATTAGAACATGTTTCAAATCTTTCCGACGGACTTGAGTCCAGTCGAAAAATCCGTTCATCTGTATACTAGTCCGACTGACAAAAAACAATGCAAGGGTAGCTATTGGCTACTGGCTATGAACTTCCTTATTCTAGTCCTTTCGTACGTCATCACGTTCAAACCATTGGACTTTCGAACGGACTTTGAGTCCGGTCGTTCGAAAGTCTGCAGTAACTCCGTTGAAAGTCCGTCGGAAAGACCGTCAGACCTTTGATGCTGAAAATCCGCTCGTGTGTACGCGGCATTAGACTTGCTTGTGTGTTTAGTCAAATGAGGGGAAACTTCAAACAAGCTGAATAGCTTTAGCAAAACAGCTCCCACACAGAGAGGCTTCCCTCGATGCTCACCCAATGGTAGCTTAAACTATCAATATAGAAAAGAGCAGCAGACCAAAACCAGATAAAAGTGTCTGAGATCATTCTAATTGTTGGTAAAAAAAAAAAGGTAAAAAAAAAAAAACAGTCAACGCATTTCAGGGGCAACACCACTCCCCCTTTATCAAGGTTCAACAAAGGATAAAACTAGTATGGACTCTCCTCATGGAGTAACAACTTGACAGTTATCGCTGCTGGAGACTGAACACCTTCTAGAGACCATAGCGCAGGTTCGCCAGAGAAGATAGTCAAAATTGACGGAGACTTCTGAATGGGCCTCAGGTGCTGAATGTAATTCCCTATGGACTGTACCTGTAACTACTGGATTGAGGCCTCGTGAGCAAAATGTAATTAGTGATTCCTGAGAAGGTCTAGGGCTGAAGAAGTACTAAGATCCTGAGAGTGTATAGAGCCAGGGAGTGAAGTCAGAGCCTCAGCTTGCCGTTCCTGCAAGCCTGAACCATGGGCCCCAGTCCAGGAACTGGCTTAAAAACCTTGCGCCAGAGGGGCTCCTTAAAAACGTACTCCAGTCTGTAAAAAAAATAAAATAATAAAAAATTAATATTCAGCAGCTACTAATACTGTAGCTGTAGACTTTGAATATAAGGATACTTACCTGTCCAGGGATCTTACCTGTCCAGGGATCCCATGATGTTGGCACCCTGAGCCGATTTGTGAATTATAAGTAAGGGAAAGTAAGGTTTCCCACTTTCTGAATCATCCGCCGTCTTCTGGGACCTGTGTGTGTCCCGGAAGGTAGTGGGGGAAAGATGAGGGTCCGGAAATTTCGTAGATTGCCAATCGGCGAGCGATCTTACCCAGAAGTGGGAGCGGGTACCTGTTAAAACCAGGTACCTGCTCCCCCCCAAAAAGTGCCAAATGTGGCAGTGGATGGGGGGGGGGGGGGTGCGAACCTGTGGGTACCCACAGGTTCCATTTAAAGTGTATTCAAATGAAAAATGTTATATATTTTCGTTTTTGGATACCGTGGGGAAGGATTAAAATCTCTCTCTAGAGACTGCAGGGAAGTCACTTTGATAAGGACAACCCCTTGTTAGGACTTTTATTTTTGCAGTTCAGACCCTATTCTAAATGCATAACAACCTATTTATATTGTGGTCTGCAACTGCTCCTGTCATATCACATAACAGCTTGACTTAAAAAAAGTTAACAAAAAATTATAAAAAAAAAAAAAAAAATTACTATAAAATTATAAAAATCACTTTATTGAACCCGAAGAATATCTAAAGCCAAAACTTGGCAAGATTGGTAAGAACCCTTGTCAGGTTTTATTGCTGTCTGTATCACCACTGGGGACGTTCTCTTTCTGTATTTGTCCTGGTGATTGTTGTAACTGAAATGGTAACTGATAGGAAATCCAAAATTGTACAGTTGTTACTAGAATAGGAGCAGAGGGGACATTTGCCAATAGGGGGGTACCTGCTATGGAGATTGAAGATCAGCTTGGGTTCAGTCCAAACAAAGGGATGGGGGTGCTTGTGACATCATTGTCCTAAAATGCCACATGGCTATATTAGGTCAATGGCATTAACCTAATATAGACCAAACTCAAGCTTGTTCCTAATGAAGGGAAAGAGAGAGAAATACAGGTTCACCAGTTCACAGAAAATATGTTGGGGAACTAGATATAGTGCAGAGAAAGGAAGCAAAACCGATAGGAGGAGGCATGAAGGAGCTCAGCTACAAGAAAAGATGGACTTGTATAAATACATAAATTATCAATATAGTAAACTTTGTACAAAGTTATTTAATTTAGGCCATTTGTAAAGGACAAGGGGGTATTCTTTTCATCTACAGGAAAAAATATAAATTTTTTTCACAGAAAGAGCTGTGAAAATGTATAATAGAGTGCCTTGGGAACAAAAGCCTGCCAGGCATCTACACTATATCACTGAAAGAATTGGGACACCTGCCTTTACACACACATAAACTTTAATGGCATCCCAGTCTTAGTCCGTAGGGTTCAATATTGAGTTGGCCCACACTTTGCATTTATGACAGCTTCAACTCTTCTGGGAAGGCTGTCCACAAGGTTTAGGAGTGTGTCTATGGGAATGTTTGACCATTCATCCAGAAGCACATTTGTGAGGTCAGGCGCTGATGTTGAACGAGAAGGTCTGGCTCACAGTCTCCGCTCTAATTCTTCCCAAAGGTGTTCTATCTGGTTGAGGTCAGTAGATTTGTGCACAACGGAAAATTTTGTTTAGTTTCGGTTCGTTGTCATTCGTAAAATACATAATTTCGTTCTGTTATACTCATTATGTTACGTTAATACGTTTTCAGATCATTTGTTATTTCTGTAGAGTGTCAATATTCGTTATACTGAATCTCGAATCATGTCGAATTCATTTGTTGTATGCGCTATAATTTCGTTTGTATTAGTTGAAATTCGATATTTATGTATGTATATATATTCGTGATAATGATTCGTAGTTTGGAAAGTCGTTTGTTTATTGAATCTTTTAACACACACAATGACAATATCTCTTCTTCTCTGCTCAAATACAATACAACACCCTTCTCACTCAGTTCTCAGGAATGCACTTTGCCAGTAATCCAACCTCCAGCACAAAATTAATCAGCTGATTGGACCTTAAGATTTACTTTGAGTTGAACATTTGTTTTATTATATCTTTAACAAATTACCGAATCATGTCAAATTCATTCGTTATATCCGCTATAATTTCTTTCGTATTAGTTGAAATGTATTATTTTTTTATTCGGATGCATTCGAATGTCCGAAAGATGCAAAATTCAGTTGAATTTCGATTTGTTACTAAACAAATTGCACAAGCCTAGAGGTCAGGACTGTGCAGGCGAGTCAAGTTCCTCCACCCCAAACTCACTCATCCTTTATGGACCTTGCTTTGTGCAGTGGTCCCAATCATTTGGGGGAGGGGGGATTATGGTGGTGTGGGGTTGTTTTTCAGGGGTTGGGCTTGGCCCCTTAGTTCCAGTGAAGTGAACTCTTAAGGCGTCAGCATACCAAGACATTTTGGACAATTTCATGCTCCCAACTTTGTGGGAACAGTTTGGGGATGGCCCCTTCCTGTTCCAACATGACTGCGCACCAGTGCACAAAGCAAGGTCCATAAAGACATGGATGAGTGAGTTTGGGGTGGAGGAAATTGATTGGCCTGACCTAAACCCGATAGAACACCTTTGGGATGAATTAGAGCTGACCTGTGTGGTGTGTTTCTTGGCCTTCATCAAGTTGTTTGTTCACTAAGGTTCTCTAACAAACCTCTGAGGGTTTCACAGAACAGCTATATTTATATTGAGATTAAATTACACACAGGTGGACTCTATTTACTAATTAGGTGACTTCTGAAGGCAATTGGTTCCACTAGATTTTAGTTAGGGGTGTCAGAGTAAGGCTGGGTTCACACTATCTTCACATGCTGCTCACAGCAGGGGTTCGGTGCGTCACAATTTCAGGTCCGATTTCAGCTCGAATTTTTGTCTGAATTGGACCAAAAGACGCACAGGACCCCTGTGAAAATTCGCACTGGAGCCGCAGCGGAGATATGTGAACCGGCTCCATAGAGAGCCGGCCAAAATCTCCTGCTATTGCGAATTAGATGCAAGGGCCCGCATTCAATTCGCAATAGTGTGAACCCAGCCTAAAGGGGGCTGAATACAAATGCACGCCACACTTTTCGCATATTTATTTGTAACAAAATTTGAAAACCGTTTATCATTTTCCTTCCACTTCACAGTTATGTGCCACTTTGTAACAATAAACTTTTGGGGAAGGGAAAAGGGATAAGGGAATGGGGAATGCGGGATGGCGTGAGTATCACCTGTACTGAGCAAGGAAATTCCAATTGCCCGTACTTTCAATAACCCTTTAGGGTATTGTTGCAGTAACCAAACTTATTACTAGAAAACAAGAGAGGGGGAACAGTGGGGTAAGGGTAAACCCAATAGGGCTGGGTTTGAAAAGGGGTTACTTCATGCAACAAAGTAGTCAATTTCCATAGTTAAATAAAACCATCTATTTATTGATATTGCTTTAAAATTCACATTTGTTAAAGATTATGCAAATGAGCATTGGTTTGAATTCGATGCGGCCGTTTAAAACAATACAGACAGGACAAACATGAAAACAAAAGACATATAAAGCTACCCGGTCTGGGCGTATTGCATTATGCCTCGGAGACCTTGGTGCGCCGTCAAATCAGCCAAATTATGGAGTTTGCAACCCCATAGGTGTACAATTAGTATCTTTTAATCTATGACTTACGGTCAAGCGTGGCAAAATGCAAGTGGGTGTGGAGGGTGCACATGGAGGAAAGCCTGGTGTTAACCTAGGTGGTATAGGGCTTGATATATTCACTCGCTAAATTCAAGATTCACACTTAATTGGATAATTCGGAAGTCCTATTCAAATACGATTGAAAAATTATATAAAACATCTTATGTGTGAACAGTAGCTGAAATAGCGTTTGATGGAACTTGAACTTCTATTGGTTTCAAAATCCGGCAGATTCCGAGCAGGAAGTTGGTTTCAGACAGTGCAAAAATACAATGGGTGTTGTTTAGGGACTGTCACTCTAAACAGTGTGATGCTATAACCAATAGATCATCTAGCCATGGCAGTCAATCATGTTATGGTGGTAGCTGTACATTACCAATCGGTCATAACTCCATGATTCCTGAGCAGTCCGGTCGTCCGAGTTAAGACGCTAGTGTATGGAACTCCTCTGGACGGCTGCTGCGCGGGACCTTCAGTGTAAGTATAGTGGTTTCCTGGGAGCTTTAACTGTGGGAGTCTCAGTGCTGAGAAATGTTCCTTGAACAATCCGCTCCCCCTTGGTATCCTCCGCTCGTGAGACACACTGGGTTCAAGGCGTCCCTGCTGCAAGGCAGCCGTGCACTTTCCTCTCAACCCGTCGCTCATGGACCGGGCAGCGTAGTGACGTCAACGCGTTTCGCCGTGGTTCACTGACGTAGCTTCATCTGGGACGCTCATTGGACGGTTACACACTCTCCCTTCTTATTGTATAATTTCTAGTGGTAACGGCCAATGAAAGTACTTTGAGGACACTGGGAGGGATATTGTCCAATCTAAACTGATAGATTGTTTCTCACGGCCTAACAGCTGATATTGGCATCATTGTTGCCTTAATTCAGCAAAACATGTCTAGTTGATGCTCATTAGAAAATGCTTGTCAGCGCATAGTAAACGCTGATCAAAAGCTAAGTATCAAGCATAAGGAGAAAAGAAAAAGGAAAAGAATGGCAGAAATGGGTGAGGTGGTGATGGATAGAGGTAGGACAGATTTATATACCATTGAGTAGCCCCAGATTCAAGTCACAAAGTGAAGTGCTCTATTTATTGTGTGGCATGCAGCGTGATAACATATACATATTATACAGTTTATACAGTTTTACTAGCATTTGAAACGGGATAGGTAGCTATTTTAAGCTATTACAACTGCTCGTAAAGCATAGCAGAATGAGAAGATGATTATTTTTATGGGAACAAGAAAATTAATTATATCTTAGCATGCCTATTATATTTTTTCATAGGTTGGTCCCCCCTTCCTTTGATTTTAACTTTAACGCCTCCTATACCTTTTCCATACCTGGCATGCATCACGTCTAGCATTTAATTTAACACAGGTAGTGCCTCTAGGCACTAAATGAGCGGTCTCTGATATTAATTTAAAGTTATAGATCTAAGGTTCCAGGAACACCTGTAGATTCATCTCAGTGTTTAACCCTACCGGCACGAGGGATTTTAGCTTATACACCCACCACTTCTCCTTCTGGAGAAGTATGCGGTCAAAATCACCTCGTCTGGTGGGTAATTTCAGTGCATAAATCCCTTTAACTGTTAGTCCCTCTGAAGAGCCTTGGTGACATAGGGCAAAATGTTTGGCGAGAGGTTTTTCTGGTATCTTTCCTTTAGTGTTAATTTCACGAAGGTGCTCGCCAATACGTATCTTGAGCGGTCTTTTAGTTTTGCCTACATATATTTTGGGACATGGGCACGTTATTAGGTAAATTACTCGCGATGTGGAGCAATTAATGAGGTCACGTATCTCATATGTCTTCTCATTTAGTGCATCGGAAAAAGTGGAAGTTCTATGGACGAAGGGGCACACGTGACACTTATTGCAAGGATACATCCCCTTTGTGCGTGGATATTGGGACAACCAAGTTGGATCAGGTTCTTTAACGAATTCAGACTGTATCAGCATATCACCAAGACTTGGGGCACGTCGGGCCACCATCTTTGGCGATGTGCTGACCAGTTTCGCAAGTTCTGGGGCATTAGTCAAAATACCCCAGTGTTTTTGTAGAATAGAGTACACTTTGTCCCACTGGGAACCAAAGGCTGTTATTACCCGTACGGGTTCATTTGTTTGGGCCGGTAGCACGTCAGTAGTTTTGGTTCTATATAGCAAGCTTTCCCTACTTTTGAGGGCTGCCTTCTTTCTTGCTCTTCTAAGTTGCCTGTGGGAATACCCCCGTTCCCGGAATCTCATATATAGTTCACTACTCTCCCGTCTGAAATCTGCTGCATTACTACAGTTCCTCTTAATACGGAGGAACTGACCCACCGGTATCCCATTTTTTAGCCAAGGGGGATGGTGGCTTGTTGCTTGCAATAGCGTATTCGCAGCTGTTTCTTTACGGAATGTACTGGTGCCAAGTTGGCCCTTCTCCATTGTGATCTGTAGATCGAGGAAGGACAGTCTCTTCAGATCGTAGTTGTAAGTCAACCGTATGTTTCTATCATTAGTGTTCAGCTCATTCATGAACATATGTAGATCATCAAGACTGCCCCCCCAGATCATTAGAACATCATCAATGTACCGCAACCACGTATGAACGTGGCTGCGGTACATTAATGAAGGGTAGACATCCTCCTCCTCCCAAAGGCCCAGATGGAGGCACGCGTAGGCCGGAGCCCACGCGGCGCCCATGGAGGTACCTCGTTTTTGGTGATAATACGAGTTTAGAAATTGAAAAAAATTGTTATTTAAGGTAAACTCCAAGAGCTCGACTAGGAACTCATTCTGTGGTTCAGACTCTGGATAAATTTCTTTTAGGAACCACTCAAATGTGCCACTTTGTGTTGGTCTATCGCATAAAATCCCAATAAAATACATTTACATTTTTGGTTATAACTTGACAAAATGTGGAGAATTGCAAGGGTATGAATACTTTTTCAAGGCACTGTATGCCTAAAACATAGATAGTGTGCATTCAGGGCATACGTTAGTGCACATATGGGTGCTTTACGCAACCTTTGGTGCACAACCGCATACAGCCGCCTCTTCCCATGCATCTCAATAGGCTGCTGTACATGGTGGTAGCAGATCCAGAGAATTATATTACACAGGCTCTGCATACTGTACGACCCCTGTATGGTTGTATGTAGAAAGTCTAAAAGTGGCCACATATGTACGAATATGATAGTTATGGGGGCCATGTATCGAACAATTTTATATATGGAACGCACACCCCAATAAGGGCCCACTGGTTTGCCCCACATTCTTTTCCTAGATTAGGGTAGTAACAGCCAGGCACATGGCAACAATCAATCTTCTGGCTCAATGAACAGTCTAGGGGTTGCCTTTTTGGAATTTATTGCTGATTAACAGGGCATAGGGAGCTGTGGGATACTCCATGAACGCTGAGCAATAAATTGATCACACTCTTCACTGTAATACTACTTCTCAGTACAGTTCCTCCAGCAAAGGCCAAACAAAATGGACAACTTCGAGGTGCCTTCAGTAATGTCGGGTAAACACTAGTATTGATATGCTAGGGATATCAGCAGCAACAGTCACTAGGATCACTCACTCAGGTCTGTACTCGTAATGTCCCTCTATTGCTCCCTCCAATTTCATCAGACAATTCCTCAGTGAGTCTTCCAAACGGATCCTCGGTTAAATCCCTCGCTTAGCTTCAGAGGTTTTTTTTTTCGTTTTTTTGGGACCTTGATGAGCACAAGTAGAATCTTAAGTTGGGCTGCCCAGAAGGGCAGCAGTCCTTCAGTCTGGAAACTTCTCCTCCTGGCCAAGACTGCTCCTGTTTATTTATGTGCTCTTCAACCACCTACTGGGCATACCTCCCTAGGGATTGGCTGAAACCCATAACAATTCAGGCTACTCATTTAACCCACTCCCCTCCTATATTCCGGAGCCTTCCAGGAGGCAAGAAGAAGCAATCAAGTCTGCCGTCTGTGAGACTCCAGTCGGTCCAAACAATCAGCAGCTGCTTTACTGATTACAGAAGAGCAAAAATACTTGCACCTCATTCACATTGGAGTGACTTGTCATGCAATTTGACAGGTCAAATTGCATGGCAAGTCGCATCCTATTGTCGGCGATGGCACTGTTCAAATCGGTGCAACAACGACTTTGCGGTGCTGCATTAATTAGAAAAAGTAGCACATGCACTACTTTTGGCGACTTGAATAGACATCTGTGCATGAAACTGCACAGATATTTTCAAAGTCGCACCTGTGGTTTCACTGACATGTGGCTTTGAAATTGTGCAATTTCAGATGAAGTTGCACAATTTCAAAACTGCTGTCAATGTGAATAGGGCTAAATTTACTTAGCACCCTCTCTAGGAGGGTGCTACATATAGGATCGTATTGTCGATCGATTTACTCTTCAGGAGAAAAATAGGATCAGAAGATCAAAAATATCCTTCCATGTGCCATACTCTTAATGATCACATCGATCTATCTACTTTCCTACGATTAGATTTTCCACCCAGACTGACCAGACTAATTTTGAGGTAAATCAAGTGGTTTTGCTCAAAAGCGATTGATGACACGGTATGTCTTTTTTCAGTGATTCATAGATTTGATCAAATTGTCAGATTCTTTGAACAATTGTTTGATCAAAATGTTACATGCATGGCCACCATCATTCAGTGTATAATATTACATTATTAAATCTGCCAGTATTGCCTATCCTAAAGTGTATCTACAGCAGGAGAAGGAAACTCCATAGAGTTGGAGATCTACTTTAAAATGAAGGAAAAAAACAAAGACTACAGGGGAGAAGCTTATTTTTTAAAGGAGACGTGGCCAAATTAGGGTTGATGTGATAAGTAAAAATAGGGTGATATCATGCATGTAACATCCCCTCCTGCATAGGTGATTAAAGGGAAGCCCCAGAAACATCCTCTCTTGCATTACTGATCAGAGAGGGGGCCCCAGTAACATCCCCTTTTACATTGGGGATCAGTGGGAAGCCCCAGTAACACCTCCTCTTACAATGGTGATCAGTGGGAAGCCCCAGTAACACCTCCTCTTACACTGGGGATCAGTGGGAAGCCCCAGTAACACCTCCTCTTACATTGGTGATCAGTGGGAATCCCCAGTAACACCTCCTCTTACATTGGTGATCAGTGGGAATCCCCAGTAACACCTCCTCTTACATTGGTGATCAGTGGGAATCCCCAGTAACACCTCCTCTTACATTGGTGATCAGTGGGAAGCCCCAGTAACACCTCTTCTTACATTGGTGATCAGTGGGAAGCCCCAGTAACACCTTTACTTACATTGTTGATCAGTGGGATGCCCAGTAATACCTCCTCTTACAATGGTGATCAGTGGGATGCCCCAGTAGCATCTCCTTTTACATTTGTTATCAGTGGGAAGCCCCAGTACTCCTCTTACATTGGTGATCAGTGGGAAGCCACGTAACACCTCCTCTTACATTGGTGATTAGTGGGGAGCCCCAATCAGGGCCGGTGCTCCTTCTAGGCGAACTAGGCAGCCACCTAGGGAGCACTGCCGCCTAGGGAGGGGAGGGGCAATCATGGAGGGTTTTCACAAGGAAACGGAGAACATCCAACGCAATGGAGAACAAAACGGGGCACCAGAGGGGGGCGGCGCGCCAGGAAAAAGAAAGCGGTCATAGAAAATAAAGGTATTTTTAATTTAAGTAAGGCGACTTTTACAGAAGCCGAAAAAGTTGTCCTAGAAAAAGGTCTGAAATTCGCACCCCCAAAGAAATTGAACAAATTTTCCACATTTATTGATATACATAAATACGTGCGGAAATTAAATGTTCAAAGATACATTGTTTCAAATCCGAGCAGATTTTCTCACTCGCAAATAACTACACATACTGTGCATTTAGGGTTGAGTAATCCATCGTTATTCAACCCCCCAGTTCCCACAGCACCTTCAATTAAGGTATTTAGAGATTTGGTATTGAAGGACCTCGAAGATCTCCCACATAAAAGAACACACAATGATCCTAGGTTGAGAATAGGATTAAAATCTTTATGCGAACGGAAAGATCTTATCATCCGTCCTGCGGATAAAGGAGGTGGGGTGGTCATTCTCGATAAGAGTGACTACCATGATGAGATGACCAGGATCCTGAGTGATTCTGAGACATATCGCCGCCTCCCAAAAAATCCTACCTCAGAATACAAGAAGATACTAATTGATCTTGTAGACACCGGTTCCCAGTTGGGTATTCTGGATAAAAAAGAAAAAAAATATTTGCTTCCAGTCGCACCACGAATTCCTATAATGTATTACCTGCCAAAGGTACATAAGAATGCGACACATCCTCCAGGGTGCCCGATCATTAGTGGCATTAATTCCATAACATCACGGATAGAGAAATACATAGATTTTTTCCTCCAACCTATAGTTCAAGCCACCCCTTCTTTTTTGAAGGATACTAGGGATACCATAGAAAAATTACAACAGATTACGGATAGTAACAATTTGATATTGGTCACCGCTGACGTTACGTCCCTGTATACTTGTATACCCCAGAATTTAGGCTTGGGAGCCGTAGAACTGTTTCTTTCAAGAGACAGGACTATTCCCCGGACACAAAAAAGATTTAAAATGGACTTATTAAAGTTTGCCACAAGTTCAAATTATTTTTGGTATGATAACCATTTTTATCTGCAGACAAGGGGAGTGGCTATGGGGGCTAAATTTACCCCCAGCCTGGCAAACATGTTTATGGCCAAATGGGAGGAGGATGTTGTCTATGCTTTAAACCCCCCACAGTTAATTCTGTGGGCGAGGTACATAGACGACATCCTCCTCCTATGGAGGGGAAACATGGAATCCCTGGATTCGTTCATGGCTACTCTAAATGATAACCAAATGGGGATCCATCTGACTCATGAGGCAAGTCGATCGAGGATCCATTTTCTGAATTTGGAGATTATATCTAATAATGGCTACCTCGAAACAAAAAACTTTTTTAAAACAACGGACCGTAACGGATATATTCCGACGGATAGTTGCCATCATGCGGCATGGTTAAGGTCTGTACCCAGGAGCCAACTGATGAGGATAAGACGAAACTGTTCCCATCTCTCTGACTATTTCCAACAGGCAGAAACGTTAAAATCACGGTTCTGTGAAAAGGGTTATGACACCTCTCAAATTAATGAAGAGATCCGACAGGTGGCTCTTATAGATCGAGCTTCCTTACTGACGTTGCAATCTAAAAGATCAGTCGAATCTAAACATAAATGGTCTTTCCTGACGAGTTTCTCCACCCAACATAAACAAATTAAAGAAATTATTAGGAGACATTGGAGAATACTAAAAAATGACTCCGTTCTGGGTCCTCTGCTCCCACTATATTTAGGGGCGCTCCATCAATAAAAGGTCAGATTGCACCAAATGTGATCGATCCCCCAGGTATAACATCATTTTTTCATAACATGAAGGGATTTTACCCTTGTCGTAAATGCACAGTATGTAAATGGAATGCTTGTAAAGCACGTAAAATGGAAACATTTAACTCCACAACTACAGGCAAGGAATATAGGATGAAGCAATTTTCCACATGTAAAACGAAATACATTGTCTACCTCATCACCTGTCTTTGTAAGAAGCAGTACATTGGTCGGACAATACGTAATTTTGCCACAAGAGTTAAAGAACATATTACAGCAATCAAAAAGGGGCGGACCAACCACAGTGTTCCCAAACATTATGCACTTTATCATAATCAGAATCCAATGGGTACCACCTTTCAGGTTATAGATAAATTTGTACCACACTGGAGAGGAGAGTGGAATATTATAGGGGTATCCAGACTTGAATCATGGTGGATACACCAAATAAAATGTTACATGTCCCATGGTTTAAACATCGAGTGGGATATTAACGCGTTCATAAATCAGTCATAGAAGTTCATTCGGAGTTCTTCCATTATTAATTCTATTTTACACAGACGGACATCAATCTATTTAGTGTGTCTGACTGAGGCCGCTACTTAGATGCATTTTACAATAATATATTTCTTTCACAAAATCTCTACTACATTATTGTTGTTTATAACACTGCTCACACCATCTGCTAGCCATTTAAATTACAATCATATTGAGATAGAGGCTCGATTTTTGGTTAGCAGATACCTCATGTGTCTTCTTCTGGTGGAATATATATGTTCCCATATTTTTATATATTTTTTATATATCTATTTTTGTAATTTTTTGATTTTTTTGATAAGAAAATTAATGCGAGATATGCTTGTTGATACATATTCTGACATGGATCCTATAGGGTCCCTTATTAGATGTATGGAATCTTCAAATATCATGTCCTTTAGATTTCATGACTATATAGGTTCCCCATACATTATTGGATGATATAGGTATTTAGAATAATATAGATGCCTATACGTATATGTAAACATAGGGGAACTAGTGTAACATAATAACTGCATTTTTAATTTTTTATTTAATTTTTTTAATTCTAATTGGGGCTATATGGAACACCTCCGTTTTTCATAACAGGCCGTACAACCTTTCTACCCTGTATCCCAATGATTGGTTTCTCTTTGGCGGCGTTTGGAGCGCTGTCATGGTAACAGAAGATGACGTGGTCATGTGATATAAACCACGGACACTATACAGAGAGCAATATGAGTGGAGGACAGGAGGGAGGTTAGGTTCTGTTGGAAGGTGTACCGCGTCATCACGCTCAGATGTGATGAGCGCCGTCAGAAGGTATACCGCGTCACCGCGCTTAGACGTGATGACGCGTTAGCCATGTGACTGCTATCCCCGGTAACCATTGGGAGGATGTGAGTATCAGAAAGAGGCTTGGTACCTGAGTGGCCTCTCCTCCCATGATTGGTTTAGTGTTAGTCATGTGACTGGAGGGATAATCACATGATGCGGAAAACACGGAAGTCACGCCGCACAGGTGTCCTCAATGGAATTTCTGGCATTTTTAGATAAATAGCGCAGTAGATGGCAGGTTAGCCTTACCCCAGTTGAAGTCTTGGTAGACAAAACGCGTCGGGTGTGTGACACTACCACAGCCATCTGAGTTTACTGCGCTAGATTCGTTTTTTTGGTTCATATGAACTTTGATTTTAAAACCTGATTTTTATTGGAATTCTTAACCATAACAATAAAATTCCTTGGTTACTTGGATTTTATGCCATGTGGAAGCCTTTTTTCTTTTCTTGTTCACATGCGAGCAAAACCAAGTGAGGGATTATCGGAAGAGGATCTTATCGTGCTGTCTGGTGTGCTCCTTTATCGGAATGGATTTGATCCCATCGCTGAAAATTGCAGGTCGTGGGGTCGTCCGGAGCATTCCATCACAGACCAGGGACATCTTTAATCCTACCGTATAAACAGTGAAAGCCTACATGACTCACCGCCAACGGCCTGTGAGTCCACCGCTTCTGGTAAGGGCATTTTATTTTACTTCCCTCCTTACTGAATATAAGAAGAATCACTTTGGATGTGAATATATATTGCTGTGTGATCCACATTCATGCTTTATGACCATCTCTACGCTTAGATGAACTGTCTAAATATCCCAGAGACTTACTTTGTATCTCATTTAAAGTCTAACTGTACACGTGTCTTTGGTTTTATGGGATTGTTTTGACACAACCACGCAGTTCAGAAGAAGTATTATTATTATTGATTTTTGTTGTTCATTTTTCATTTTGTTCATAGGTGTTGTTATATGGCCTTTTTTACGCTTGATTTGCAGCATTGACTACAAGTCCATATATGGGTGAATTACACTAACGTTCACACTTATAAATATAGCGCTAGACTTTTGTTTTTTCTATCTCCTCTTACATTGGTGATCAGTGGGATGCCCCAGTAATACCTCCTCTTACATTGGTGATCAGTGGGAAGCCCCAGTAACACCTCCTTTTGCATTGGTGATCAGTGAGAAGCCCCAGTAACACCTCTTCTTACATTGTTGATCAGTGGGATGCCCCAGTAATACCTCCTCTTACAATGGTGATCAGTGGGAAGCCCCACCTGTGTTACTTATCAACTACCAATCATAAATGTTACATGTGCATATATTTTAAATTCAAATCAATAAATCATATATATAACAAAAAAAGTCTTTCAAATATGTTGCAAAAATCTTGTATCCTTTAAAGTGACTGGCGTGCTCCTATGTTACTTCAATTTTCATATGTGACTGAGTGGGACCCTCCACCATTCAGATTGGCCACTCACCAGATACTTCACTAGCCACTTGAGCCCCGGACCATTATGCTGCCTAAGGACCAGAGGTCTTTTTCCAATTTGGCACTGCGTCGCTTTAACTGCTAATTGCGCGGTCATGCAATGCTGTACCCAAACGAAATTTGCGTCCTTTTCTTCCCACAAATAGAGCTTTCTTTTGATGGTATTTGATCACCTCTGCGGTTTTTATTTTTTGCGCTATAAACGGAAAAAGACCGAAAATTTTGAAAAAAAATGATATTTTCTACTTTTTGTTATAAAAAAAATCCAATAAACTAAATTTTAGTCATACATTTAGGCCAAAATGTATTCGGCCACATGTCTTTGGTAAAAAAAATGTCAATAAGCGTATATTTATTGGTTTGTGCAAAAGTTATAGCGTCTACAAACTAGGGTACATTTTCTGGAATTTACACAGCTTTTAGTTTATGACTGCCTATGTCATTTCTTGAGGTGCTAAAATGGCAGGGCAGTACAAAACCCCCCCAAATGACCCCATTTTGGAAAGTAGACACCCCAAGGAAATTGCTGAGAGGCATGTTGAACCCATTGAATATTTATTTTTTTTGTCCCAAGTGATTGAAAAATGACAAAAAAAAAAAAAATTTACAAAAAGTCGTCACTAAATGATATATTGCTCACACAGGCCATGGGCCTATGTGGAATTGCACCCCAAAATACATTTAGCTGCTTCTCCTGAGTACGGGGATACCACATGTGTGGGACTTTTTGGGAGCCTAGCCGCGTACGGGGCCCCGAAAACCAAGCACCGCCTTCAGGATTTCTAAGGGTGTAAATTTTTGCTTTCACTCTTCACTGCCTATCACAGTTTCGGAGGCCATGGAATGCCCAGGTGGCACAAAACCCCCCAAAATGACCCCATTTTGGAAAGTAGACACCCCAAGCTATTTGCTGAGAGGCATATTGAGTCCATGGAATATTTTATATTTTGACACAAGTTGCGGGAAAGTGACACTTTTTATTTTTTTATTTTTTTTTTTTCATAAAGTTGTCACTAAATGATATATTGCTCACACAGGCCATGGGCATATGTGGAATTGCACCCCAAAATACATTTAGCTGCTTCTCCTGAGTATGGGGATACCACATGTGTGGGACTTTTTGGGAGCCTAGCTGCGTACGGGACCCCGAAAACCAATCACTGCCTTCAGGATTTCTAAGGGTGAAAATTTTTGATTTCACTCTTTACTGCCTATCACAGTTTCGGAGGCCATGGAATGCCCAGGTGGCACAAAACCCCCCCAAATGACCCCATTTTGGAAAGTAGACACCCCAAGCTATTTGCTGAGAGGCATGGTGAGTATTTTGCAGCTCTCATTTGTTTTTGAAAATGAAGAAAGACAAGAAAAAAAATTTTTTTTTTTCTTTTTTCAATTTTCAAAACTTTGTGACAAAAAGTGAGGTCTGCAAAATACTCACTATACCTCTCAGCAAATAGCTTGGGGTGTCTACTTTCCAAAATGGGGTCATTTGGGGGGGTTTTGTGCCACCTGGGCATTCCATGGCCTCCGAAACTGTGATAGGCAGTGAAGAGTGAAATCAAAAATTCACGCCCTTAGAAAGCCTGAAGGCGGTGCTTGGTTTTCGGGGTCCCGTACGCGGCTAGGCTCCCAAAAAGTCTCACACATGTGGTATCCCCGTACTCAGGAGAAGCAGCAGAATGTATTTTGGGGTGTAATTTCACATATTTCCATGGCATGTTTGAGCAATATATCATTTAGTGACAACTTTGTGCAAAAAAAAAAAAAAAAAAAAAAAATTTGTCTCCTTCCCGCAACTTGTGTCGCAATATAAAATATTCCATGGACTCGACATGCCTCTCAGCAAATAGCTTGGGGTGTCTACTTTCCAAAATGGGGTCATTTGGGGGGGTTTTGAACTGTCCTGGCATTTTATGCACAACATTTAGAAGCTTATGTCACACATCACCCACTCTTCTAACCACTTGAAGACAAAGCCCTTTCTGACACTTATTGTTTACATGAAAAAGTTTTTTTTTTTTTTGCAAAAAAATTACTTTGAACCCCCAAACATTATATATTTTTTTAAAGCAAATGCCCTACAGATTAAAATGGTGGGTGTTTCATTTTTTTTTTTCACACAGTAATTGCGCAGCGATTTTTCAAACGCATTTTTTGGGGAAAAAACACACTTTTTTTAATTTTAATGCACTAAAACACGCTATATTGCCCAAATGTTTGATGAAATAAAAAAGATGATCTTAGGCCGAGTACATGGATACCAAACATGACATGCTTTAAAATTGCGCACAAACGTGCAGTGGCAACAAAATAAATACATGTTTAAAAGCCTTCAAAAGCCTTTACAGGTTACCACTTTAGATTTACAGAGGAGGTCTACTGGAAAAATTACTGCACTCGATCTGGCCTTCGCGGTGATACCTCACATGCATGGTGCAATTGCTGTTTACGTTTGACGACAGACCGCCGCTTGCGTTCGCCTTAGCGCGAGAGCAGGGGGCGACAGGGGTGTTTTTTTTTTTTTTTTTTTTTTTCTTTATTATTTTTTTGCTTTTTTAATCTTACTTTTAAACTGTTCCTTTCATATTTTTTTTTTTAATCATTTTTATTGTTATCTCGGGGAATGTAAATATCCCCTATGATAGCAATAGGTAGTGACAGGTACTCTTTTTTGAAAAAATTGTGGTCTATTAGACCCTAGATCTCTCCTCTGCCCTCAAAGCATCTGACCACACCAAGATCGGTGTGATAAAATGCTTCCCCAATTTCCCAATGGCGCTATTTACATCCGGCGAAATCTAAGTCATGAAATACTCGTAGCTTCCGGTTTCTTAGGCCATAGAGATGTTTGGAGCCACTCTGGTCTCTGATCAGCTCTATGGTCAGCTGGCTGAATCACCGGCTGCATTCTCAGGTTCCCTGTTGAGACAGGAGATCCAGAGAAAAACACGGAAGACGGTGGGGGGGGGGGGGCATTCCCTCCCACGGCTTGTAAAAGCAGTCTAGAGGCTAATTAGCCGCTAGGATTGCTTTTACATGAAAGCCGACCGCTGGCTGAAAAGAATGATACCAAGATGATACCTAAACCTGCAGGCATCATTCTGGTATAACCACTCAAAGTCGTGAATGGCGTACCTGAAGACAAAAAAATGGTTAACAATGGTTAACAATAAAGCACAGTAAAGTGTAAATAATTACACACCTGAAAAACAAACATGATAAAACATAATAACAATAACAATAACAATAACAATAACAATCAATAACAATAACAATAACAATAAAACATTGCAGAATAGAATACAGTAAAAAAGAGCAGAACAATAGAGAGAGAGAATAGAGAGAGAGAGAACAATAAAACAACAACTATTTTTTTTATTTCATATTTTTTTTTTTTTTTTACACTTTTTTTGTAACTAACTTTTATAACGGTAACCGGTTCCAGGTTCGGGTCTCTCAAAATGCGATGGCATCTTGGGAGACCCTGTGAAAGTGTGCCTAGTCTGTGCAATGCTGTACCCTACGCTAATACTCAACTAGTGAATGGTAGCGTTCAAAACATTCACCAATGCAAAGACCAGGATTGTCAGGACAGGAGGGACAATAATAGCGGGTGTCACGCCTATATCCGCGCTTGCTGCAGACACGACATCTTTTTTGGGGGGTTCGCTGGGTAGGGGTACTCGGGAGGACATAAAAATGCCTCTCATGCAGCCGACTGCATTTGGTTGGGGATGTGAATGGGGGAAGTACGGGCGCTGCAGAAGCGGTGGGTTCCCAATTAGGATTGGCGAATGCAGCAGGAAGGGCATTATGGGCACGACGGGCCTGTGTTTGTCTTTTTGGTGGCAGCGGGACACTACTTGTGCTTGCCACCTCACCAGCTTGAACTGCACTTATGGGACTCGCCACGTCACCAAGTGTTACTGCAGTGCTGGTTTGACCACGACCGGGGTGTACTAGGTCACTGGTGCTTGCCAGTTCACCAAAACGCTACAAAAAAACTGTTAGCGATCGCAGGGATCAGGCCTGACTCTGCGAACGCTGCAGTTATGCGTTTAGTGCCTTGTAAGTGACAGTGATCGATTGATACTGCACTTGGGTGGGCTGGGCCGGGCCGGGCGGAGGGGCAAAACGCAGGTGCTAGCAGGTATCTGGGCTGATCCCGCTAACACTGCATTTTTGGGAACCCTAAACTGCTGGTGACGCTAGTATAGATCTGATCGGATCAGATATTGATCCGATCAGATACTATACCACTAAGGGAGGCGTATGCTGCGTGCGTGGGTGTTAGCGGTACTGGCGCTAATCTGACGCTGCCTGGGGCTGGTGCTTGCCAGTTCACCAAAATGCTACAAAAAAAACTGTTAGCGATCGCAGGGATCAGGCCTGACTCTGTGAACGCTGCAGTTATGCGTTTAGTGTTTTGTAAGTGACAGTGATCGATCGATACTGCACTTGGGTGGGCTGGGCTGGGCCGGGCGGAGGGGCAAAACGCAGGTGCTAGCAGGTATCTGGGCTGATTCCGCTAACACTGCGTTTTTGGGAACCCTAAACTGCTGGTGACGCTAGTATAGATCTGATCGGATCAGATATTGATCCGTACAGATACTATACCACTAAGGGAGGCGTATGGTGCGTGCGTGGGTGTTAGCGGTACTGGCGCTAACCTGACGCCTGGGGCTGGTGCTTGCCAGTTCACCAAAATGCTACCAAAAAAACTGTTAGCAATCGCAGGGATCAGGCCTGACTCTGCGAACGCTGCAGTTATGCGTTTAGTGCCTTGTAAGTGACAGTGATCGATCGATACTGCACTTGGGTGGGCTGGGCTGGGCGGAGGGGCAAAACGCAGGTGCTAGCAGGTATCTGGGCTGATCCCGCTAACACTGCGTTTTTGGGAACCCTAAACTGCTGGGGACGCTAGTATAGATCTGATCGGATCAGATATTGATCCGATCAGATACTATACCACTAAGGGAGGCATATGCTGCGTGCGTGGGTGTTCGCGGTACTGGCGCTAATCTGACGCTGCCTGGGGCGACGCATATCACCGCCGGGCGATCGGGGGGCTAAACCTTTATTCGGTAATAAACGGTGGGTGCCCTGACACTATAAAAAATAAACGAACTAACCAGCGTCACCCGTAACGGTTATACGGTTATCAGTGGTGAAAGGGTTAACTAGGGGGCAATCAAGGGGTTAAAACATTTATTAGGTAGTATATGGGGGTCCCTGACGCTATAAAACGCTGACGGCGAACCTAAATATTTACCTCACTAACTAGCGTCACCAGCGACACTAATACAGCGATCAGAAAAATGATCGCTTAGCGACACTGGTGACAGGGGGTGATCAAGGGGTTAAAACTTTATTAGGGGGGGTTAGGGGGGTACCCTAGACCTAAAGGGGGGTAACAGTAACTGTGCTAACACAGTAACTGTCACAAACTGACAGCTAGCAGTAATCAGGAAAAAAAAAAAAAAAAAAACTGCTGGTGTCAGTTTGTGACAGGGGGGGGGGGGTGATTGGGGGGGGATCGGGGGGCGATCGGGGGGGGGATCGGGGTGATTTGTGTGCCTGGCATGTTCTACTGTGTGTGTGTAGTGTTGTGCACTCACATACTTGTCGTCTCTCCTCGGGCCGGAACGGAAAATACCGACCCGAGGGGAGATGACATCACTTCCTTTGCTGCTGTTTAGCATACAGCAGCAAAGGAGCGTTTTCATTGGCCGGCGGCGATCGCGAGGGGGGGGCCACGAACGGATGGTCTCCCCCTCATCACCGATCGCCGCTGGACATAGGACGACCGCCTCGGGCACCGGGGGGGGGTCCGATCGGACCCCCCACCCGCGGAAGGCAAATCACGTACCCTGTACGTGATTTTGCCTGTCCGTGCCACTTTGCCGACGTACATCGGCGTGAGGCGGTCGTCAAGTGGCTAGGGGTACGCCTTTGGTTCATTTAGGGATAACCATTCCACTCCGGTACCACTTCTCACCAGTTTACAACTTGTGTTCTAATACTCCTCATAGGAAAGCATAGGAACAGAAGGCGATCATAGCGCAATATGTTTAAACTGTTTATTTTTAAAAGTATATCAAAGGTTAAAATCACTCACATTTGAAGGTGCCCTTTTGCCGGCACGAAGCTTATCCAGCAGTTACGGACGGGTATCTAATAGCATGGTTCGCCTGGTAACTGTAAGCGGCCTCCACGCTCGGCTTGCACTCCAAGCCTCGTTTCCGTTTTCGTCCGGTCACGTGATGCGTAAAATTCTCCCAGCAGCCTCTACGCGTTTCGCATCATCAAATGCGTCATCAGGAAGCTCCTGATGACGCATTTGATGATGCGAAACGCGTAGAGGCTGCTGGGAGAATTTTACGCATCACGTGACCGGACGAAAACGGAAACGAGGCTTGGAGTGCAAGCCGAGCGTGGAGGCCGCTTACAGTTACCAGGCGAACCATGCTATTAGATACCCGTCCGTAACTGCTGGATAAGCTTCGTGCCGGCAAAAGGGCACCTTCAAATGTGAGTGATTTTAACCTTTGATATACTTTTAAAAATAAACAGTTTAAACATATTGCGCTATGATCGCCTTCTGTTCCTATGCTTTCCTATGAGGAGTATTAGAACACAAGTTGTAAACTGGTGAGAAGTGGTACCGGAGTGGAATGGTTATCCCTAAATGAACCAAAGGCGTACCCCTAGTGAAGTATCTGGTGAGTGGCCAATCTGAATGGTGGAGGGTCCCACTCAGTCACATATGAAAATTGAAGTAACATAGGAGCACGCCAGTCACTTTAAAGGATACAAGATTTTTGCAACATATTTGAAAGACTTTTTTTGTTATATATATGATTTATTGATTTGAATTTAAAATATATGCACATGTAACATTTATGATTGGTAGTTGATAAGTAACACAGGTGGTGATATAATAAGGGGGCAGCGCATTCACATATATCCACTAATATTTTTTACCCATCTAAGTGAGGGGTCTTTTTTTTTGAGTGCAGCATACCCAATATTTAGTATTTAATATAAGAAATTAAGGTTTGGTTTTGCGCCGGTGACACGCACATAGATATAGTGGGAAGCCCCAGTAACACCTCTACTTACATTGTTGATCAGTGGGATGCCCCAGTAATACCTCCTCTTACAATGGTGATCAGTGGGATGCCCCAGTAGCATCTCCTTTTACATTTGTGATCAGTAGGATGCCCCAGTAACACCTCCTCTTACATTGGTGATCAGTGGTAAGCCCCAGTAACACCTCCTCTTACATTGGTGATCAGTGGGAAGCCACGTAACACCTCCTCTTAGTGGTGAGCCCCAGTCAGGGCCGGTGCTCCTTCTAGGCGAACTAGGCAGCCACCTAGGGAGCACTGCCGCCTAGGGGCGCACTGCTGCCTAGCCTAGGGAGGGTGCAGGCCAGCCTGTATGGATAGATCATTCATGTTGTTCGCCGGGCCCCGGCGCCCGGGCTTGGTGCCACACCGCGAGACTCTGCAGATCTGCCGGCATAGTGCTGACTGTCTGTCACTCACTGTGCAAGTGCAGATCTCACACAGACATGCCACCAGATCCCACCAATCCAGATCACGAATACAATTTGACTGCGGCCTGGCTGCCAGCAGTGTGCCAGGACAGGTGCCGTACCAGGCACTTCCAGCCAATGAGGTGCTAAGCGCAGTGCGCCTCAACATGATGTCATTCCCTCCTCCAGTCCCACCCACAACATAGCAGAGGAGCCCACAGTCCCTGGCTGTCCCGCACGGTGTGGAGCTGAGAAGAGAAGGTAAGGCGAGAGAAGAGATGGGGACAAACGGACCAGTGTGTGATTATATGAATATGATATAATATAACTGATATGATATGATATAAAATTATATCAGCAATAAATATAAGCAGCAGTCTTGTGTAATCCCCATACCCCAATATTATATATCAGCAGGAAAATATAATAAATACAAAAGCAGCAGTCTTGTGTGATCCCCATTATTATATATCAGTGATATATAATATTGGGGATCACACAAGACTGCTGCTTTTGTATAGATTATATTTATTGCGGATAATAGTCTTTTAACCACTTCAATACAGGGCATTTTCACCCCCTTCCTGCCCAGGCCAATTTTCAGCTTTCAGTGTTGTAACATTTTGAATGACAATTGCGCGGTCATGCAAAATTGGTGGTATTTGATAACCTCTGCAGTTTTTATTTTTTGCGCTATAAACAAAAACTATATCAAGGGGTTATCAAGGGGTTAAATGTGTTACCTAGGGAGTGATTCTAACTGTGGGGGGATGGGACTGACTACGGGAGGAGACCAATCGGTGTTCCTATATACTAGGAACACACGATCTGTCTCCTCTCCCATGACAGGACGTGGATCTGTGTGTTTACGCCCATAGATCCACGTTCCTGCTCTGTCAGGAGCGATTGCGGGTGCCCGGCGGACATCGCGGTCGCTTCGCGCACGTGCCCACTATACCGCTGGGAAGCTGAGGACGTCATATGACACCCGCTCAGGATGGGAGATCCCATCTGCGGACATCATATGACAATGGGTGGGATGTGAAGTGATTAATATAATATCTACAAAAGCGGCAGTCTTTTAATATATACATATATATATATATATATATACATATATATACTGTATATATTATATTAAAGGACTGCTGCTTTTGTTATTATAATAAAAGATTGCTGTTTTTCGATATATCCACTTCCGGACCGCCCCACACACATGTACTACAGCAGGGCGGCCCTTCAGCGTGAAATCACGTACCTGTAATTTTTTTTTCTTTTTCAGGGGGGCGCAATTAGCTGGTCTTGCCTAGGGAGCAAAATAGTCTAGAATAGTCTAGTACCAGGCCTGGCCCCAGTAACACCTCCTCTTATATTGGTGATCAGTGAGAAGTTCCTGTGCCATCCCCTTCTACATTGGTGATCATTGGGAAGGCCCCTCATACTTGGGGGACAGTGAAGAGCCCCATTATAGTGCCTCTATTATATTGCTCCCCATTATAGTGCTGTTTTCTATTACAGTTTTAGTAAGCACTCCCCATTGCTACCATTACCCCCCCCCCCCCCCCCCCCCCCAGCACATACAGTATAACTGGGAGTTAATTCCTTGCACCCAGCAGATGTACAATTCTATATACAGTTTAATAGAGCAGTGGTCATCAACCCTGTCCTCAGGGCCCACTAACAGGCCAGGTTTTATGTATTACCTTTGGGAGATGCAGACTAGAATACTGCAATTACTGAGCAGCAAATGATATCACCTGTAATGTATTTCAGTTATCTTGCAAACCTGGCCTGTTAGTGGGCCCTGAGGACAGGGTTGATGACCACTGTAATAGAGTACCTGCAGCTCAGTGTACAAGATGAAGAATGAGGTGAAGAGCACGGTAAGAATCCTTTGTTGTAGAAAAGAAATAAAATGTTTTTTCTGCAATAAAAAAAAAACACCTTCTTGTTTGCAAAGTTTGTTTCAAGGTAACAGTTCCACTTTAAGCAATTGCTTATCCCAAATAGCTATAGTAAAAATTTCTCAGGGGCAGTCCCTCATCTGAACAGAAAGTCCCTCATTCCTTTTAGTTTCTGTCTTTGACATAACAATATGTAGCACACATGGGACAGGACAGAAATATATTGCGTAATATAAGTCCTTAAAAAAAAAAACAGCAACAAAAAATCTTCTCTTTAGCTTCCAGAAGAGTCATTTAACCCTCTAAATCAGTGGTTGCCAGCCAGTGGTCTGTAGACCACTGATGGTCCATGAGAAAATGTTGGTGGTCCCCAGGGGTTCTGCCACAAATCAACATTGTGAATGTATACCTCCCAATGTTGTTTCCAGTGTTGTTCTCAATGCACGCTGATAGTCAATACTGTAAGTGCACATTAACCACTTCAGCCCCGGAAGGATTTACCCCCTTCCTGACCAAGCCCTTTTTTGCGATACGGCACTGCATCGCTCTAATTGACAATTGCGCGGTTGTGCGACGTTGTGCCCAAACAAAATTGACGTCCTTTTTTTTACCACAAATAGAGCTTTCTTTTGGTGGTATTTGATCACCTCTGCGGTTTTTATTTTTTTCTGTGTTGTGGAAATGTTAAAAAGATGTATTTTAATATGTATTGTCATAGTGTCTCTCAGTGTTAGTACTACCACAGCCCGCTCTAATGAGCTGACTGGGGCAGACTGACGCTGGTTGAGATCCGTTTGGTAGTGGAAAACTTCCTGAGGTTGGAGAGAAGTGTTTGCAGAGTGGGGATATGTCCGCCGGCAAAGGGCCCCTGTGTGATGCACAGAACGATCGTCTGGGGGGATGTGTTTGCTCTGCAAAAACATTATCGGTTTAGCGGATGTGCGCTTGTGTCACCCCTGTATGCCTGATCAACATATTTGGGGTACCATATCGTACACCCGCAAATAATCTCCCATCAGCAGAAATGGTAGTATAGTCCGGGTAAGCGTTTTTCTCTGACACGGCCATAAGACTCCCCTAGTCATTGTTCATTGGTTGTTGTATAACCCCTCCTGTGCTTGATTGGTCGATTGTGAAACCATGAGGCGCTATTGTTTGGATGAATAAAGTTGGCTCCCAGAAAGGAATCAGGGCAGTTGGAGGAGCGATGGACTGTTACTATGTCTGTTTACTTGGGGAAAAGGGGAGACATGGGTTATTTAACCACTTGCTTACCGGGCACTTAAACCCCCTCCTATCCAGACCAATTTTCAGCTTTCAGCGCTGACGCACTTTGAATGACAATTGCGCAGTGATACAACACTGTACAAAAATGAAATTTTTATCATTTTTTTCCCCACAAATAGAGCTTTCTTTTGGTGGTATTTGATCACCTCTGCGGTTTTTATGTTTTGTTAAAAAAATTTAAAAAGACCGAATTTAAAAAAAAATTTTTTTTTTTTTTTTATATTTTGTTATAAAATTTTTTAAAAGGGTAATTTTTCTCCTTCATTGATGTACACTGATGAGGCGGCGCCAATGGGCACTGATAGGTGGCAGTGATGGGCACTGATGGGTGGTAGTGATGGGCACTGATTGGTGGCAATAATGGGCACTGATCTTGTAAACTGCTAGGTGGCACTGATTGGCACCACTGGTGGGCATTGTTAGGTGGCAATGGTGGGCATTGATAGGTGGCACTTGTAGGCATTGATAGGTGGCACTTATGGGCATTGATACGTGGCACTGGTGGGCACTGTAGGCACTGTGATGTGGCAATGTCAGGTGGCACTGGCAGGGGGTACTGGTGGCACAATTGAGGCACGTATGAGGCATTATTGCCTCCTCCTCTTCGGGACCCATGTCCCTTGCTGGTGAGCCGGTGATCAGCTTTTTTTTCTCCTCGCACTGTCAGCGCGAGGAGAAAAAAAAACGATTACCGAGCTTTTGTTTTGATCATGTGATCAGCTGTCATTGACTGACAGCTGATCACATGGTAAGGGGCCGGGACCGGCCCCTTACTTGGATCGGTGATCACCCGAGTCTCAGTGACTCGGTGATCACAGCGCGCTCCACAGGGCACGTGCACAGGGGAGGCCGTCATATGAATGCAGATCCGCGCTGTAGCCGTCATTCGGCTATAGCGCGGATATCAAGCGGTTAAAGATGCATTATACCATTATGCTGAAAGGGCGCTTAATAGCGCAAGAGTATAGTGGAATATCCATGACAGTTCAGTGGCGGGCCATGGTAAGAGTGAACAGAACCTCCTTCACATCGGATCAATCTTTGTCCGATGCTTTACAAAAGTACACATTTTTCGTCTTTTGGTATAATTCACTATGGAGACTGTTGGCTACTTCCTGTGGACAATAGCATGGGGGGAGCTCTTTTTGTTTTGAGATGAAAAGATAATGCAAGCATCACTATGGGTTGGATGGTCTCAGGTTTCTAGGATCACTGTTTGTGTTCTCAATGTCTTGCTGCTATAGAAGATGCCAGAGTAAGTATATGAACTTTATTTGGGAACAAGAGTGTATATTTGAGCTGTGTTATTTTGTGTTTTATGTGATGTTGTTGTTTGATTGGAGAGCCTGTGTTGTTTGGTTGGCCAAGGTGCCTAAAATGTTTGTAAGTGTTCATGTGGTGTCTCAAATGTGTAGTTTTGTGGGGAGAAAGTGTTGGTGTTTTAGTGAAGAAACCTTGGTTTTGGCGGGATCAGCAACTGCATTTCATGTGTTGGTGTTTTAGTGTGGCCCTTTTGTTGTCGGCCATTTTGCTGTCTGCCATGTGGCCCAGCTCTTGTGGTCGTCGTGCGGCCGTGGCCTGATGTTCATTTGTTACAACTATCATTTTGTGTCTGCTTTATTTTGTGTCATGGGTGGAATTGCTCTGCTTTTGGGCCAGGTTTAAAAATGTGATTTTGGTTTGTAGAGGCGCAGTTTAAGGATTTTGTGCTGTTTGGTCTGTGGGTCATCCAAGAGTGGAAGCTGCTCCAATTCCTTTGTGTGTGTAGCCATGCGGTCTGAGCTACCTTGTCTCTAGGCACCATTTCCTTTTAAATGAATTCAATCTTTTCATGTTTGGCTGTTTTTGTACTTTTTACATACTTTTCCGTGAAACTGTTGCGTTGTTTGTATTGAGTTTTGGGTTTGAGTGGGGTCTCTACTTTGCACTGAATTTACTAGCTTTAACTGAGTTTTTGTACTTTTAGCGGTGTGTGCTATGTTTATTTTTAATTATTTATAGCCTGCAGTAGAAAAGAAAGGCGTTGGTTGAGCCATCTCCTTGAGCCATCTTTTTTGCAGGAGTTTCAGTTTTTGGCTTTTGTTGCGCCATAGATTTTATTAATGTCTTGATAGACATAATATGAAACTAGGCTTCCCCTCCCCTCCCTCTTCCTGTTCATTGATATTTAAATAAACCAGTTAGATGGGTTTTTAGAGCTGAGGAAACAGGAAGTTCTTTACAAGATGTGATGTACAACAGGAAGTTCTTTGCAGGTGTGCATCAGGAAGTTGATGGGGGGAGCTTGGAGTCTTTTGACTCGTGTTTGGAAGTACCGTATTTATCGGCGTATAACACGCACTTTTTTCCCCTTAAAATCAGGGGAAAGTCGCAGGTGCTATATGTTATGTGTTATACGCCGATCCCCTGCAATCCCGAGCTGTCACAACTTCAAAATCGCAGACCGCGATTTGAAAATGGCGCCGCCAGCGCCGAAATACACAGAGCCGGTCCTCGGCTCTTTCCGGCGGCTCTCGTTCACTTTCGGCTCCACTCGTAGTCCCGAGCGGAGCTATCCGAACCTACTCGGCTAGGTTCGGATAGCTCCGCTCGGGACTACGAATGGAGCCGAAAGTGAACGAAAGCCGCCGGAAAGAGCCGAGGACCGGCTCTGTGTATTGCGGCGCCATTTTCAAATCGCGGTCGGCGATTTTGAAGCCCAGGATGGCAGGGATAGGGGATCGAAGGCTGCACTGGGGCAAGGCTGCACTGGGGCAAGGCTGCACTGGGGCAAGGCTGCACTGACATGGCTGCACTGACATGGCTGCACTGACATGGCTGCACTGACATGGCTGCACTGAGAAGGCTGCACTGGGGAAGGCTGCACTGGGGAAGGCTGCACTGACAAGGCTGCACTGACATGGCTTCACTGGGGCAAGGCTGCACTGAGAAGGCTGCAATGATGGGCATTTAAATGTAAGTTTTTTTCCCTTCAACTTCCCTCCTAAAAGTTTTTTTTTCCTTAAAATTCCCTCCTAAATTGGGGTGCGTGTTATACGCTGGTGCGTGTTATACGCCGATAAATACTGTATGTTTGATTTTTACATTTATTACCAGTTGTTTTATACTGTAATACAGTTTTGGGTAGAGAGCAAACAGGAGGCATCAAAGTTATTGTTGTAATATCTAGGTACAGATAGAAGCCATAATAATGTTTTGAATAGCGGAGGATTTCATGGTGTTTTTGTAGTTGTCGGACAAACACGTTTAGAAGGCTGTATATCGCGAGACCAGTCGGGCCATGTATAATAGTCAAAATTCCAGTGAGCGATTGTATTAGCATAAACATGAGGAGTAGTATGCTAGCAGCCCCGCTCAGGCTGTGTACAATAATCGGGAAGCGGGGGCTGGTTATAGTAATAAAGGCTCAAACAATAACTGCTCCGAAAGTAAAGCGCAGGGTTCTCTGGACACAGAGTTCGCCAAAAAAGCGATTTGAATCGTCATGGGCAATGGGTCGTCCATACACCCCAGTCAGACAGCTGCACAATACATGAAATCTGGGTATGGGGCTAAGGCCATTAGACCCCTTAAAGATTGGAATATATGGTCAGAGGGTACAGTAAGGTGTATTCCTTTGGAAGGTACTTTTGATGCCTGGAGGTACGAGACCCCAGAATAAAAATACCTTGAAAGTAGTTCGGCTGTGGCTTCAGAAATCTGTAATGATGAGTGAGTTGTTGGATGTGTTGTACACGTTTGTGGGGTTAAAATTATCAATGCCTTCTTGCCTGTTTTTTTTTTAACTTTGTGTGGCTGGTCGATGCAAAATTTTGAGATGCTCTCATGTTTTTCCCATTGTATTTTTCTAATCGCTAAAAGAGTGAAGGTAGCATTCCATCTGGTTGTTTTGTTTTTCATTTTTGTTTTGGGAACTATGAAATATCTCCCCCACATTTGCATCTAAATGTTTGTCTCATGTTTTACTCTTCTCATTGTTTGTATGTAGTAACAAGAATATGTTTGAACCTACCGCGACAGCCCTCTTGCGTGTCGTGGCTGTTGTATTTTAGTAGGAACGTGAAAGTAAGGGTTACAGAGGGTTTAGTTATTGTCGAATTTGAGGAATGTCAGTGACAATTTACCAATGTACACAAATGTTGTATTGTTTACCATTCTTTGCAGGTTAAATGTGAAGGATAGAGTAATAACTTTTGTTTATAAGTATCTTTTCAGGTCCAATGAGTTTCTAAAAGTGTGTGTACATAGAAAGCAGGTGTATGTAGATAGCTGTACACATGCATAATTGCACACGCCTAAGAAGGTAAAAGTACCACAGGCTATTTCACTGTTTCATTGTTTTTATTTTCTGCACCATTCTAAACCCTACGTGTCTTCCTCCAGTTTTTAATGAGGAAGAAAATGGGGAGATGTTAGTGGTGAGAATGACAAATTTTCAAACCAATAATACTAACCGCTCTAATTCTAGCCAAGTTTCTGACCTAGTAGGAACGACAGGTTCCACAACTGTCTTACTTTGATGGAATTTGAATCAGCAGTCTGGTGGAAGCTCCCATAAGAACCTTTTTGTCAATGGTTCCAGGTATTACACCCCAGATGGTAAGCCACGCACAGGTTATGCAGTGACCACAGTCATTAAGTTCCCACATGTCTGGGTTATTTTCATATGAGGTTTGTTTGGAGGTCAACCAAAACCAGAGTTGTACTTTCCTCAGCAGCTGTCACCTACATTCTTAGCTGATGGGGTGGGTGCAGTCACTGTAACATGAACTTCAAAAGGTCCACCACAGGGTTCATGAGTCCCTCCTGGACCCTGACACAATAACCGGTTAACATTCTTTCCAACCAGGTGACTGGGTCATTGTAAAGAAGCTTGAAGGACGAGACAACTGGATCCACGCCAACCACTGCAAGAAGCTGCTCAACTGCACCAAAGGATGAGGAGTATCTTTGTTTATTTATATTTTTAAAGTGTATTTTCCAACTAGCTAAGAAAGTGAACAGGAAACATGGTTGGGTCTACTCTGAGTCTCCACTGAGCTCTAGTGCCCCAGCAATCACGGTGGTACATGCTATAGGTGATGTTCATATTGGTATGAGGAGTTTTGACAAACTAGTAAAATCCAAACAGACACTTGTCAATAGAATTTGACAATACATTTCTAGAGGGTAAAATGTAATTATAATTTTAACAATAGCTCTGGTTCTTGCCAGCTTTGGTATCAGGACGACTAGATAGCTCACAAGTGTGCTTCAACTTTAGTTTGGTATTAATGCGGATCTACAACTTATAAGATAATTCCCCTAATGCAAGAGGTTCATGTGTGCTGGTGAAACTCATCCTAGCAGCTTATGTCACGGCCGATTGTGAGGATCTGATGGCGCGAGAGGAGGTAAGAATGGCAGGGACAGCTAGAAGGAAATTGTTCACCAACCTCGACCAGGTGTGGGCATGGTTTCCTGCTTGTACACGGTGGGGACTTGAGCTTATGAAATGATTGAACAATTTCTAATCCATTGAGGATGGGATGTTTAATGTAACTGTTGAAGCTACAAGGAAGTTCCCACAGGAATAACGGCAAATCAAGACTTTTTTATTAAAAGATGGCCCATGATTATCTGTTGGCATCCAAGGGGGGTTTCTGTAAATTCATAGGTAATGATTGTTATATCTGGATCGGGGATACTAGTGACAAAGTTCAGGCCCATATGGATAAGGTTTAGATCCCTGCAAGGCAAAGCCAGAGCTATAGCTAGTGAAGGTTGAAATCCTTTTAAGGGTCTGGGATTCTTTGGGGATTTTTTTATTTTGCACCGGATCATGGTTGAAGGAAGTAGGGGTATATATCCTCACGTTGTTTTTGTTTCTATACCTTCTATATGCCGTGATGAGGTGCTACTGTTGCATGATTGGACAAGTAAGCAGAGCCCGAGTAGTACATCTTCCTCTGGGATGAGACGCACCGAAGCCCAAGCCATGTACAAGACACAGAGGATCCCAGACCGACCGGCCTTCATATCCTCCTCTAAGTCATCCCTCCTGAAGATTATAAACAAATATGTACTGGGCTGTCTATAAAAGAAATCAAACAAAAATTGAAAAAAAAAAAGCTAAAGCAGTCAGCACAGCAGTGGATAAAGTTGCAAAAATGACAAATTGAGTGAAATGTGCAGCGCTTATGTGATCATATAATCCATAACAAAAAATATGAGTACAAAAAACGTGAATAATAAATGATGTGCTCAAAAATACACCAAGCAGTCCTCTATTATGACACGTGATGTCTATAAACAGAGGAACTTGGACGTGTGATGTCCAAAAAAAAAAGTAAGTGACAAGCTTCAATCATGTGTGATGATAATCCTCAACCACATGTGGATATAATATAGTGACAGTCTTTAACCACTTCCCGACCGGCGCACGCCGATGTACGTCGGCAGAATGGCACGGCTGGGCAAATGGGCATACAGGTAAGTCCCATTGAATTTCCCTTCAAATATGTATGATGTAATAACAGTTGATAGTAGATCCACCACCAAAGACACCAGAAGCTGCTTACCAGAGGGATTGAACTCAAATAGGTGTACACCTAGTGAGTCAATCAAGCTTTGTGGTATAATATACCAAGGGGATCAGATGCTCTATCCAGATATGACCTCCAGATGGACCTCCGAACAGGTGTAAGGTATGGATGGACTCAGTAGATATAGGCAGTCAGCCCCACCATTAAAAGAAAGAGGAAGGCATATAGCGTAACTCCGTATGGGAATTTTATTACATGAAAAGCAAAGGAAATACACTCACGTGTTTAGCAGTAAAATCAAGTGCTTGTATAAAAGAAGATAGTGGTCTCAGCATATCCTTCCGACGCGTTTCGACTTAGTAGTCATCATCTGGGGTCCCTCTGGTAAGCAGCTTCTGGTGTCTTTGGTGGTGGATCTACTATCAACTGTTATTACATCATACATATTTGAAGTTAAAGACTGTCATTATATTATATCCACATGTGGTTGAGGATTATCATCACACATGATTGAAGCTTGTCACTGACTTTTTTTTGGACATCACATGTCCAAGTTTCTCTGTTTATAGACATCACATGTCATAATAGAGGACTGTTTGAAGTATTTTTGAGCACATCATTTATTATTTACGTTTTTTGTACTCATATTTTTTGTTATGGTTCATATGATCACATAAGCGCTGCACATTTCACCCAATCCCTCCTGAAGAACAGAGTCTACATGTCAAGCCCAGTTTTCCTTTTTATGGACTCATATGGACTGTAAGGACTGATTCATTTCCAGGTGTAAGAAGAAGATCAAGATTCATCGAGGGACACATGGGAGCATATGACAAGAGGAGGAACTGTTGTGGAAATTTTATGAAGATGTATTTTAATATGTATTGTCATAGTGTCTCCCAGTGTTAGTCCTCCCGCAGCCTGCTCTGAAGAGCTGGCAGGGGCAGACTGACGCTGGTTGAGATTCGTTTGGTAGTGGAAAACTTCCTGAGGTTGGAGAGAAGTGTTTGCAGAGTGGGGATATGTCCGCCGGCGAAGGGTCTCTGTGCGATGCACAGAACGATCGTCTGGGGGGATGTGTTCGCTCGACATTATCGGTTTAGCATATGTGCACTTGTGTCACCCCTGTATGCCTGATCAACATATTTGGGGTGCCATGGCGTACACCTGCAGATAATCTCCCATCAGCAGAAACGGTAGGTAGTATAGTCCGGGTATGCGTTGTTCTCTGAACGCAGAATAAGGACTCACGAAAAACGGTAAAAACTGGAGCCTTTGGGTGTGTTATGGTCAGACAGCGTCCATGATTTACCCCAGCCATGCGGCTTCCATTGTCTAGCTGAGGATAGCTTACAGACACAGAGGGCAGGAAATCATACACGCTGCCCATGCCCAGACACGCCCATAAGACTCCCCTACTCATTGTTCATTGGTTGTTGTATAACCCCTCCTGTTTGAGGGAATGCCTGTGCTTGATTGGTCGATTGTAAAACCACGAGGCTCTATTGTTTGGATGAATAAAGTTGGCTTCCAGAAAGGAATCAGGGCAGTTGGAGGAGCGATGGAGCGATGGACGGTGACTATGTCTGTTTACTTGGGGAAAAGGGGAGACATGGGTTATTTAAAGATGCATTATACCATTATGCTGAAAGTGCGCTTAATAGCGCAAGAGTATAGTGGAATATCCACGACATGCGCTATAAACAAAAAAACAGCTACAAGTTTGAAAAAAACACAATATTTTTTTACTTTTTGCTACAATAAATATCCCAAATTAAAAAAAAAAAAAATTCCTCAGTTTAGGCCGATATGTATTCTTCTACATATTTTTGGTAATAAAAAATTGCAATAAGCGTATATTGATTGGTTTGCACAAAAGTTATAGCTCCTACAAAATAGGTTATTGATTTATGGCATTTTTATTATTAATATTATTATTTTTTTACTAGTAATGGCGGCGATTTGCGATTTTTATCATGACTGTGACATTGCGGCAGACAGATCGGACACTTCTGACAATATTTTGGGAGCACTGACATTTATACAGCGATCGATGCCATAAAAATGCTGATACTGTATAAATGTCACTGGCAGGGAAGGTGTTAACACTAGGGGGGCGATCAAGGGGTTTAATGTGTTACCTAGGGAGTGATTCTAACTGTGGGGGGAGGGGACTGACTAGGGGAGGGGACCGATTGGTGTTCATACATACTAGGAACACATGATCTGTCTCCTCTCCCCTGACAGGATGTGGATCTGTGTGTTTACGCTCTATTATATTGCTCCCCATTATAGTGCTGTTTTTCATTACAGTATTAGTAAGCACTTCCCACTGCCAACATTATAAAAAAAACACCTTCTTGCTTGCAAAGTTTTGTTTCAAGGTAACAGTTCCACTTTAATTGCTTCTCCCTCATCAGTCCCTCATCTGAACAGAAAGTCCCTCATTCCTTTTAGTTTCTGTCTTTGACATAACTAGCTCTACAATATGTAGCACACATAGGACAGTAAAAGAAATATATGGTGTATCATAAGTCCTTAAAGTGGGGTTCCACCCAAAAAAACAAACATATCTAAAAAATTCTAAAAAAAAAAACAAAAAAACATTTGGATATTTTTTTTTTTTTTACTTACCTCTAAATGCCTGTTGCTAGGTGGTCCCTTGTCGTCTGCCCCTTCCTCTGCCTGGGCTGGTGACATCACTTCCCCCTGGCACAGGAAGGGCTCGGCTCTTCTCCCTCCCTCCTGTCAATCATCTGGGACCCATTACAGGTCCCAGGTGATTGACTGGCCAATCACGGCGCGCGGCGCCGCTCGCGCATGCGCAGTGGGTGCCAGGCTGTGAAGCCACAGCCCGGCGCCCACAGTTGAAATGCCGGCGCCGATGAGCGGAGGGGGGGGGACGAGCGGGGCTTCGATCCCCCGCATCGCTGGACCCAGGGACAGGTAAGTGTCCAATTAAAAGTCAGCAGCTGCAGTATTTGTAGCTGCTGACTTTTTAATTTTTTTTTTTTTATGGCCCCCCTGGGTGGAACTCCTCTTTAACCACTTCAATGCTGGGCACTCATACACCTTCCTGCCCAGACCAATTTACAGTTTTCAGCGCTGTCACACTTTGATTGACAATTGCGCGGTCATACAACACTGCACCCAAACTAAATTTTTATCATTTTGTTCCCACAAATAGAGCTTTCTTTTGGTGGTATTTGATCACCTCTGCGTTTTTTATTTTCTACTAAACAAATAAAAAAAAAAACGAAAATTTTGAAAAAAAAAGTTTTTTTAATTTCTGTTACAAAACTTTGTAAATAAGTAAGTTTTCTCCTTCACTGATGGGCACTGATGGGGCTGCACTGACGGGCACTGATTAGGCGGCTCTGATGGGCACCGATGAGATGGCACCAATGAGGTGGCACTGATGAGGTGGCACTGATGGGCACTGATGATGGGCACTAATATGCGGCACTGATGGGGCACTGATAGGCGGCACTAATGGGCACTGATATGCAGCACTGATGGGTACACATAGGTGGCACTGATAGGCACTGAAAGGCGGCACAGATGGGCACTGATAGGTGGCACGGATGGGCACAGATAGGTGGCACGGATGGGCATGGATGGGCACTGATAGGTGGCACTGATGTACACTAATAAATGGTATCGATGGATGCCAATTAGTGCCAAAAAATAATGCCTGCCAATCAGTGATGCCCATTGTGGGCACTGATTGGCATCCATTGTGGGCACTGATTGGTATCCCTGATTGTCTAGGGTGGCATACCTGGTGGTGACTAGTAGTGGCATCCCTGGTGGTCCTGGTGGTCCAGTGTGGGCATCCTCGGGGGGGGGGGCTGCACTGATTCGATCAGCCGAGACCCCCCTGTCAGGAGAGCAGCCAATCGGCTCTCCTCTACTCGCATCTGACACACGTGAGTGAGAAAAAAGCCGATCAATGGCTTTTCCTGTTTACATCGTGATAAGCCGTGATTGGACACAGCTGATCATGTGGTAAAGAGTCTCTGTCAGAGACTCTTTACCTAGATCTGAGTTGTGGTATGGCAGACTGACGCACCACAACAACGATCGCCGCGATGCGTGCCCCCGTGGCGCGCAGCGGCTTGGTATCCTGGCGACGTCATTTGACGTCCGGTCGGGATATTGAAACCACTTGCAGCCGTCATTTTGCTATATGGCGGGCGGCTAGTGGTTAAAAAAAATAACAACAACAAAAATCTTCTCTTTAGCTTCCAGAAGAGATATTTAGCCCTCTAAATCAGCGGTTGCCAACCAGTGGTCTGTAGACCACTGATGGTCCACGAGAAAATGTTGGTGGTCCCCAGGGGTTCTGCCACCAATCAACATTGTGGATGTAAACCTCCCAATGTTGTTTCCAGTGTTGTTCTCAATGCACGCTGATAGTCAATACTGACAGTGCACATTAACCACTTCAGCCCCGGAAGGATTTACCCTCTTCCTGACCAAGCCCTCTTTTGCGATTCGGCACTGCGTCGCTTTAACTGAGAATTGGGCGGTCCTGCAACGTTGTAACCAAACAAAATTTACATCCTTTTTTCCCCACAAATAGAGCTTTCTTTTGATGATATTTGATCACCCCTGCGGTTTTTATTTTTTGCACTATAAACAAAAAAACAGCGACAAGTTTGAAGAAAAATAAATATTTTTTACTTTTTGTTATAATAAATATCCCCAAAAAATATATAAAATACAAATTTCTTCCTCAGTTTAGACCATTATATATTCTTCTACATATTTTTGATTAAAAAATCGCAATAAGCGTATATTGATTGGTTTGCGCAAAAGTTATCGCAAAAGTTGCGCAAAAGTTATCGCGTCTACAAAATAGGGGATAGATTTATGGCATTTTTATTATTATTATATATATATTTTTTTTATTAGTAATGACGGCGATCTGCGATTTTTATCGTGACTGCGATATTGAGGCGGACAGATCAGACACTTTTGACACTATTTTGGTACCATTGGCATTTATACATGCTATAAAAATGCACTGATTACTATGTAAATGTCACTGGCAGGGAAGGGGTTAACACTAGGGGGCGATCAAGGGGTTAAGTGTGTTCCCTGGGTGTGTTCTAACTGTGGGGGGGATGGGCTCACTAGAACATGACAGAGATCACTGCTCCAGATCACTGGGAGCAGTGGATCCCTGTCATGTTGCTAGCCAGAACAGGAAAAAGCCATCTCCCCATTCTGCCTCTCTGTTCCACGATAGCGGGCCACCGGCGGACATCGAGTCTGTGGGACCTACAGGCACGCTCCCGTGGTGGGCGCGTGTTTGCCATCTGCCGCCGCTAGCTGCCGATAACGAAGTGAGGTACGGGTTCGTCGTTTTGCGCACCTGTGCTGTTTTGCCAACGTATATCAGCGTGAGCCGGTCGGCAAGTGGTTAATACAAACCTCCCCTGTAGTTCTGGCTCCTGTGACTCAGAGGGAGGCGCCGGGAGTAGTGCAGAGAGCGAGAGGTGAAGAAGGAAGGGACTTACAATGGCAGCGCTGATCACAGACTGTGGGAGGGAGCACAGAGCTTGAGCACATGGCTGGATGAAGAGGTGAGATCCAATGATGAGTCTGTGTAAGGCAGCAGTGTGATGCAGAGTGCAGGGGGGGGAGGGGCAGAGAGCCGGAGCATTGTGTGTATAAGGCATGTGAAATTCATATTAGTGGTCCACGGGATTCAAAATTGTGAGTTTAGTGGTCCATGAGGTCTAAAAGGTTGGCAACCACTGCTCTAAATCCCCCATTCTCAACTAGGGTTCTGGGGAACCTTAGGTTTCCTCCAGAGGTTGCTAGGGGTTCCTTGACCTGTGGCCGATTCACCTCCTATTTAATGGTGCCAGCACGGTTCTGGGGCTAACGTCACTTGACAAAGCTAGCTAAATTACAAGGATCATTTAGACCACTTGCCGACCGCCCCACATATATATATACTGCGGGGCGGCGGCTCCTACAGGCGGAATCATGTACCTGTACGTTTTCGCATGATTGGACACAGCGGGAGCCAATCAGTGGGTCTGGCGGACCCGATCCCTGCCAGTACCCGCCGATCATTCCCAACAGAGGCAGAACAGCGGTCTGCCTATTTAAACAAGGCAGATCGCCATTCTGTGACAAGGGAAGACAGAGATACTGTGTTTCTGCTAAGCAGAAACACGGATCTCTGTCTTCCTACAGTACAAGCACATCCCCCACAGTTAGAGAGCAATCCCTACGGACACATTTAACCCTTTGATAATGTTAACCCCTTCCCTGCCAGTGTCATTAGTACAGTGAAAGTGCATATTTTTTAGCACTGTTCACGGTATTGGTGTCACTGGTCCCCAAAAAAAGTGTTACTTAGTGTCTGATTTGTCCGCCGCAATGTCACAGTCCCACTATAAGTCGCTGATCGCTGCCATTACTAGTAAAAAAAAGAAATAAATAAAAATTCCATAAAAATATCTCATAGTTTTTAGACGCTATACCTTTTGCGCAAACCAATCAATATGCGCTTATTGTGATATTTTTTTTTTTTTTTTTTTTTTTTTTTTACCAAAAACGTGTAGCAGAATACATATTGTGTTAATGAAGAAATTCAAATTTTTTTAAATTTGTTATTGGGTGTGCTTTATAGCAGAAAGTAAAAATATAGTTATTTTTTTCAAAATTGTCGCTCTTTTTTTGTTTATAGCGCAAAAAATAAAAACCACAGAGGTGATCAAATACCATCAAAAGAAAGCTCTATTTGTGGGAAAAAAAGGACATCAATTTTATTTGGGTACAGTGTTGCACAACCGCGCAATTGTCAGTTAAACAACGCAGTGCCATATCGCAAAATGCCCCGTACACACGGTCGGACATTGATCGGACATTCCGACAACAAAATCCATGGATTTTTTCCGACGGACGTCGGCTCAAACTTGTCTTGCATACACACGGTCGCACAAAGTTATCGGAAAATCCGATCGTTCTGAACGCGGTCACGTAAAACACGTACGTCGGGACTATAAACGGGGCAGTAGCCAATAGCTTTCGTCTCTTAATTTATTCTGAGCATGCGTGGCACTTTGTGCGTCGGATTTGTGTACACACGATCGGAATTTCCGACAACGGATTTTGTTGTCGGAAAATGTTTTATCCTGCTCTCAAACTTTGTGTGTCGGAAATTCCGACGGAAAAAATCCGATGGAGCCCACATACGGTCGGAATTTCCGACAACACAATCCGATCGCACTTTTTCCGTCGGAAAATCCGACCGTGTGTACAGGGCATAAGAGTGACATTCTGACCACCACTGTAAAAGGGACATTCTTCCCACTGACCCCCACTGAATAGGTTTTAGCACCGCTCATTAGAAAATGAATACATCCACCACAACTAAGAATCCATAAGCTGCAGTATAATACATTTTTGTATTTTGGGTTTGAATACTGTTTTAAGCGACTTTCTGAATAAGACGCGGGGCGTGTTTCTACAGAGCGATGGTGTTTCTAAATATAATTTTGAAAGTATCGTTTTATGGTACAGTATGTGGTCAGTCAGGAAACTGTGGTTATTAGTGTTTCTGTACAGTAGATTTAAAACTTAACCAAATGACATTTAGTTTTCTAAATCACTGAATAGCTTAAATAATTGTAATTTATAATGGAAAAAAAATAAACTTTTTTTGCCTATTTTTCTTCCTTTGTTGAATCTCAGTGCTGTTGATCTCCTGCAGTCCCTTTCAACGACTTCCTATCTATTTGCAAAATCAAACAGGTTCCTCTGTGGGACATTTAAAGGCAGAAATTCCTTGACAATAAATGTAATGAAAATAGATTGATATTTTATTAGAAAAGTTTAAAAATTGAATTGGTGACTTATGGGAAGTCACAACAGGATGCATATGTAGGATGCATATATCTATTATAAAAAATACAAAACACAATATCAAGAAACATATGTGTGTATGTATACAGACAACCACTTGAGACTGGCCAGTAGTGAACTGGGTCAGACGGTGTCCGACGCGTTTCGAGGTTTGTATCGTTTAAACTTCTTCTTCAGGGACTAGTGGTTCATTGGTTGTCTGTAAAATAATAAAAAAGCAAAAACAAACATAATAAGCAATTATCGAACAAAATATATGAATAAGCAGTACATATTGAACATATAATAGCATAACAACATGAGATCTAACCATGTTTTTTGAGATGTCAGGAAAAATGCACCCGGCTAAAAGAAACGGGGAGAAGTATTCGGCTGCCCCAGATCAGCCAAGATAGAAAAAACAAGGGAGGCAGTGGCGTCGCTAGGGGGTGGCTTTTGGGGCTATAGCCGCGAATCTGGGGCCCATAGCCCCGAGTCTCTGCAGGGGTCCCCAAGGGGAGGGGAGGCTCTCTGGGGACCCTGATGTAAGTGGGGGGGCTCTCTGGGGACCCTGATGTAAAGAGGAGGCTCTCTGGGGACCCTGATGTAAGTGGGGAGGCTCTCTGGGGACCCTGATGTAAGGAGGAGGCTCTCTGGGGACCCTGATGTAAGTGGGGGGCTCTCTGGAGATATATATACACACACACACGTATATTTATTACTGTATATACATGTGTTTGACTTTCTTTACTACGCTGCTATGGGCTCTAGCCCCAGATCTTTTGTAGACCTAGCAACGCCCCTGCAGGGAGGTCAGAAATGATGGGCCCAAGCCAAAAAAAAATCACACACAGAGGGTGTCTAACCTCCAACAAAGAAAGGAGGGGGGAGGGGTATTTTTTGACCGTGCAGTGAGCCGGGCAAACCCTCCTATCTACATGCACTCCAGTGGTGGCTGCATTACATTTCTCAGGGTGGGCTTCCTGATGGTGACAACAATGGACCATGCCTGTGTGATGTGTGTCATTGGTCAACTCCAACTGGAAGTCGGGGTGAGAGGGTGACAACATAACAGAACAGTTAAAAGACAGGGACAGAGCGTTGTCTAGACAAGGACCTTGATGGTAGAAATCACCATATTTTAATGTATAAATATTTAAATTGACTTTTGGTTAAGACAGGGGTCTCCAAACCAGGGTCCGGGGCCAAATGCACCCCACTACAGGATTGCATCAGCCCACAGCTAGGGTCAGATTCCCCCCACTCCACTGTGATCATCCTATCAGTTGGTTGCTACCGCAGATGTCCTAATAATTGATGATATGCTTGTTCCATTGGGAGGATGGAACTTCTTCCATCCATACTTTCTCTCCCTACCACCCTGCTGCTACATTCACTACAGCCATGCTCTATGCAAAGTAATGGTGGACAAGTGATAGGGAATCAGATGTAAGGTAGGTATCTGATGGGGATTCTGATGTACTGTATGGGAGGATTCTAATTAAGACTCTGCTGTAAGGAGGGACTCCAAAGGCGGACACTAAAGTAAGGGGAGCTTGGACACTATTGAAAGATGAGCTCAGATGGAGACCCTGATGTAAGGGTCACTCAGGTATAAGGCAGAACTCCTAAGGCGATTTCTGATGTAAGGGGAGATCTGATGGGGACCCTGATATAAGGCGTCACTCTGATGTAAAAGGGGATTTCTAAGGTGGACTGTAATGTAAGGGAGCTCTGATGGGGACCCTGATGTAAGGGGGCACTCTGACGTAAAATGGGATTTTTAGGGTGGACTGTAATGTAAGGGAGGTAGGATGGGGACCGTGTTGTAAGTTGGGGACTCTGATGTAAAGAGAGGTCTGATGGGGACTCCAATGTAAGAGAGGACTACTATGGTGGTCTCTGAGGTATGGGGGGAACTGATGGTGGGCTCTGATGTAAGGGGGGACTTCTAAGGTGGGCTCTGAGTCTGATGTTAGGGGGGATCTGACGGGGACTCTAATGTAAAGGGAAACTCTTAAGGCATACCTCCCAACGTTTTGAGATGGGAATGAGGGACACCTACTTGCAAATGTATGTAGGCATAGGACACGCCCCCTGACACACCCCCTTAAAGGAGAATTAACCCAAAAAGAAGGTTAATTAAACCCACAAGGACTTTTTTTTACCACTTCTATTCCTTTATATTAGCTTTTAACATTTACAAATGCAGCAATTTAGAATTTGGATGAAAGGTTTAGCACTGGGAAAAACTTTTTGAAAGATAAAAAGTGCATATTATATACAACTATGAGGATCAGACCAAAATGAGGGACAAATGAGGAGGAATGAGGGACAGAGAGACATTCCTCCAAATCAGGGACAGTCCCTCAAAATCAGGGACAGTTGGGAGTAATGTCTTAAAGGGGGGCTTTAATGGGTACCCTGATGTAAGAGGGGACTCTGTGTTGTTTTACCAAAGTTCCTATTTTGTTCTGCATCATCTCATGTGCATTTAAAAAAGACGCAAGTATGACATTCGTTTTTTATACCCCATTTACACAGGCAAATGGGAACATTGGGGATTAGATGCAGGAGACCCAGGGGGGGGGTCCCGGTGATTGGCTGGAGATAATTAGATGCATGTGACTGGAAACTGCTGCAGGAACTGTCAGCCTCCTATTGCTTTTAATGGGACTTGCACCCGCATCTAATCACTAATGGCCCCGTTCTCATGCAAGTGTGAATTTCAAAACTAGTGTAGCACTAACTCACGGTGGAGCTGCTGGTTTAAGCGGGCCTGTTACCTTCACTTTGCTTCCCTCTGTTTCACCGGCACCGGGTCTAGGGGTTCCATTGAGTTTACTTCTGGACGACACACGCACCAACACTGGACTACATTTTCAATGCTTTATTGAACAGTCAAACTTAGGAAGTATCAGGAAAGAGACGGAAAAGGAAACCTTCAGGAGAAACTCAAATATCTTCTTACAAGATCTTAGCAACAAACGTCCCGGTAGAATTCAGATAATTATGTGGAATGCATTGCCCTCATTGGACGCACTCTTTGCTCGTCTGGATAGGCCTCTCTCACCGGTCTAGCAGCCAGTATGCAGCACGAATCTAAAGTCTCTGCCACAAACTTACTTGGGGAGTAAATCTGCACGATCCTCTGCCACAGGATGTATCAGATCTTCTGCAGTGAACAGTCAGTCACAGTGCCTGAACCTTTAAGCCGAACCGGCGACACTATGCTGTATAATTACTTCTTTTGGATACGTCCTACAACCGAGTCACCAGGCCCCTCTATAGACCAGCTCACCGCGTGATCTCTCCAAGACGGGTCCTCCCCTGGGATCTCCTCGGCTGTCCAGCTTCGTCACACAGGACCGACAGCTCAGGACCATCCTCGGCCGCGGCGGTAGGCCCCAGACAAGCCCCTGGACCCACCCCTGCGCCCGATCGGAGGACCACGAGGTAGCTCCTTAATGCATACCTGTCGGCCAGGAGGGCCAGCAGGTGGCTGCAAAACGACCTTAGAACATGGCGTCTGTCTCATAAATACCCCCTTCCCAGAATGCAACTCGGAGGACCACCTCCACCGAGCTGGTTTCCGAGACAGAGGAGCATCTATACACTTCGACACGTTGCCCTTCCAACACTGACTAATGGTAACAGCGACACCCACCGGTCAGCACGGAAGCACACACAACGTCAGCCAAGCTGGAACAGAGGCAAACTTTTAACCTTCCTAACACACAGCGGTATATTGTAAATCTACCAGCGCTACACTAGGTTTTTTTGGCCTACAAGTATTTGTAAAATATACGAAGTGGTCCTTGTACTGAAAAGTTTGTGGATCTCTGGCCTAAGACAACACATTTTTAGTTTTAGAGTTTTATTTTTGCTGCCTGTGTCCTAATGGGGAGATTCCCTTTCACTTCCTGGCTGTTGGATGCATGAAAGTGAAAGAAAGTCTCTTCAAAATAAAGGAAATCCTCTCTCAGATTTTTGTAAACTGCAAAAAAGTGTCCCCATTGGAAGATTTCCTTTATATTGTTGTTTCAGTGACAACCGAACAAGTGAATTTCATTCACGTTAGTCAGTACATCCCGGGCACTATTCGATGGGGGGCACTTCTCGACAGAACACCAGATGGTCCCCAGACATCTCTATGACCCTGGGAGGCCAGAAGTGATGTCATGCCGTAAACACTGCCATTTCCACCCCCCCCCCCCTTTTTTTTATCTCATTCTTTCCAGGGTAGAGGAGACATTTGGGGTCTTATTGGCCCCAGATCTCTCCATAAAGAGGACCTGTCATGCCTTATTCCTATTACAAGGGATGTTTACATTTTTTGTGATAGGAATAAAAGTGATAAAAAAATAAAGGGGCAGTGTAAAAAATAAAATAAAATAATAATAAAAAAAAAAATTAAAGCGTCCCGTCTCTCTCTCGCACGCAGAAACGAAAGCATATGTGGGTTGCGCATGCATATGTAAACGGCGTTCACACTAAACATGTGAGGCACCGCAAACGTTATAGAGAGAGCAATAGAATCTAAGCATTAGAATCTAAACTGGTAACCTGTAAAAAAAAAAAAAATTAAAGCATAGCCTATGGAGATTTTTAAGTACCGAAGTTTGGCGCCATTCCACGAGTGTGCGCAATTTTAAAGCATGACATGCTCGGTATCTATTTACTCAGTGCAACATCATATTTTATATTTTACCCAACAGTTGGGTTATATCTTGTGTTTTTTTTTTTTTGCATTAAAATTCATCAAAGTATATTTTTTCCAAAACAGTTGTGTTTGAGAAATTGCCTAACATATACCGAGTGCAATAACATATTGCAACAACCACCATTGTATTCTCTAGGATCTCTGCTAATATATATATATTTATATGTTTGAGAGTTCTGAGTAATTTTCTAGCAAACAAATGATGATTTTTACATGTAGGAGAGAAATGTCAGAATTGGCCCAGGTGGGAAGTGGTTAAAATAAAAGATTACAGGATCATTAAGTAATTGATGTGTACGTATTATATTCTGAGTAGTTTTCTAGCAAACAAATGATGATTTTTACATGTAGGAGAGAAATGTCAGAATTGGCCCGGGTGGGAAGTGGTTAAAAAAAAAGATTACAGGATCATTAGGTAATTGATGTCTACGTATTATATTTGGAGAATAAGGACATTGTTTAGTGTCACTTTAATTCAAATATTTTTGGCACGGCTTCTGAAGATCAGCAAGCTGTGTGTGGTGCACATCCACAGTCAGGCTGCCAAACTGATGATGAAAGTCGCAGTATATCATATACTGTACCTTGGACATTGATATGTTTAGAAGATATATACAATGCCTCTGGTTATGTATTCATTATGTCATTCACAAGAAACCCTGGGATTTTCCCTCTGAAACTCCACTGCAGCTCAAAACACTGATTTAACCCTTCATCAGTCCCACCTACTCATAGTGTATTGTAATTATGCATTGCTGAGGAGCTGATGTAACTCTGTTCCACATACACTGTATTACCAAAAGTATTGGGACGCCTGCCTTTACACACACATGAACTTTAGTGGCATCCCAGTCTTAGGGCTCTTTCCCATGGGGCGGATCAGTGATGATCTGCCCTGTGAACATCCGATTGCTCAGTGGGGATCGCTCTGCCTATCCCCGCTCAGCAGGAAGATGACAGGTCCGTCGCTGCACACTGTCAGAGCGCCGCTCTCCCCTATGGGGGATCGGGTGATGACGGACCGTAGAGTCCGTTGTCACCCGATCCGATCCGAAAACGGATGGAAAAGTAGGTTTTTCCTTCTTTACACTTTTTCGGATCGGATCACCGCTGACATCCGACGCTCCATAGACCTCCATGGAGTGTCCGTTCAGGTCCGCCTAAAAAACTGACAGGCGGACCTGAACGGACAGTCCGTGTGAAAGAGGCCTAAGTCCGTAAGGTTCAATATTGAGTTGGCCCACCCTTTGCAGCTATAACAGCTTCAACTCTTCTGGGAAGGCTGTCCACAAGTTTTAGGAGTAGGGATGAGCTTCGTGTTCGAGTCGAACCCATGTTCGACTCGAACATCTTCTGTTCGGTCGTTGGCCGAATTGCGAACGATATGGGCTGTTCGCGCCAAATTCGAGTGGCACATCACGGCCCATAATTCACTGCGGCATCGCAGTGCATTGCTGCCTGATGATTGGCCAAGCATGCACTATGACCCGCATGCTTGCCCAATCACAGCGCCGTCTGTACAGAGAGCTGTAATTGGCCAAAGCCAGGGTGGCTTTGGCCAATTATGGCTCAGGGGGTTTAGTACATGCCCCACACTATATAAGGCTGCCTGCACGTCGGCCCTGTGTAGTGTGTTCCGGCGTTGAGAGACAGAGAGACAGTGTCATTTGATTTAAGTTAGATAGATTAGGCAGGACAGTCAGTCAGTTAGCTGCACTTACAGTGTATTGTGCATATATATGCATCCCAGGTGTTGTATATATGCAGGCAGGTGTTGTTACAATATTTACAGGTAACTGAAGAAAATTGTTGGTGTTCTTCTGATCCTATTAGTACCACAGTCAGGCAGCTACAGTATTTACAGTTAGTGTAGTACGTCCTCTGCATAGTGTTCAGCTAAAGCTACCTGTAGAAGATTGGTGGTGTTTTTCTGATCCTATCACTACCGCAGGCAGCTACATTATTTACAAGTTAGTGTAGTGCGACCTCTGCACAGTGTTCAGCTAAAGCTACAAGTGTACTGCGACCTCTGCACAGTGTTCAGCTAAAGCTACAAGTTAGTGTAGTGCGACCTCTGCACAGTGTTCAGCTAAAGCAACCTGTAGAAGATTGGTGGTGTCTTTCTGATCCTATCACTACCACAGGCAGCTACATTATTTACACGTTAGTGTAATGCGACCTCTGCACAGTGTTCAGCTAAAGCTACCTGTAGAAGGTTGGTGGTGTTTTCCTGATCCTATCACTACCGCAGGCAACTACATTATTTAAGCGTTAGTGTAGTGTGTTCTCTGCACAGTGTTCAGCTAAAGCTACAAGTTAGTGTAGTGTGACCTCTGCACAGTGTTCAGCTAAAGCTACAAGTTAGTTTAGTGCAACCTCTGCACAGTGTTCAGCTAAAGCTACAAGTTAGTGTAGTGTGACCTCTGCACAGTGTTCAGCTAAAGCTACCTGTAGAAGGTTGGTCGTGTTTTCCTGATCCTATCACTACCGCAGGCAGCTACATTATTTACACGTTAGTGTAGTGCAACCTCTGCACAGTGTTCAGCTAAAGCTACAAGTTAGTGTAGTGCGGCCTCTGCACAGTGTTCAGCTAAAGCTACCTGTAGAAGATTGGTGGTGTTTTTCTGATCCTATCACTACTGCAGGCAGCTACATTATTTACACGTTAGTGTAGTGCGACCTCTGCACAGTGTTCAGCTAAAGCTACCTGTAGAAGGTTGGTGGTGTTTTCCTGATCCTATCACTACCGCAGGCAACTACATTATTTAAACGTTAGTGTAGTGTGTCCTCTGCACAGTGTTCAGCTAAAGCTACAAGTTAATGTAGTGTGACCTCTGCACAGTGTTCAGCTAAAGCTACCTGTAGAAGGTTGGTGGTGTTTTCCTGATCCTATCACTACCGCAGGCAGCTACATTATTTACACGTTAGTGTAATGCAACCTCTGCACAGTGTTCAGCTAAAGCTACCTGTAGAAGGTTGGTGGTGTTTTCCTGATCCTATCACTACCGCAGGCAGCTACATTATTTAAACATTAGTGTAGTGGGTCCTCTGAACAGTGTTCAGCTAAAGCTACAAGTTAGTGTAGTGCGACCTCTGCACAGTGTTCAGCTAAAGCTACAAGTTAGTGTAGTGCGGCCTCTGCACAGTGTTCAGCTAAAGCTACCTGTAGAAGATTGGTGGTATTTTTCTGATCCTATCACTACCGCAGGCAGCTACATTATTTACACATTAGTGTAGTGCGACCTCTGCACAGTGTTCAGCTAAAGCTACAAGTTAGTGTAGTGCGACCTTTGTACAGTGTTCAGCTAAAGCTACCTGTAGAAGATTGGTGGTGTTTTTCTGATCCTATCACTACTGCAGGCAGCTACATTATTTACACGTTAGTGTAGTGCGACCTCTGCACAGTGTTCAGCTAAAGCTACCTTTATGTATTGTGCATATATATGCATCCCAGGTGTTGTATATATGCAGGCAGGTGTTGTTACAATATTTACAGGTAACTGAAGAAAATTGTTGGTGTTCTTCTGATCCTATTAGTACCACAGTCAGGCAGCTACAGTATTTACAGTTAGTGTAGTACGTCCTCTGCATAGTGTTCAGCTAAAGCTACCTGTAGAAGATTGGTGGTGTTTTTCTGATCCTATCACTACCGCAGGCAGCTACATTATTTACAAGTTAGTGTAGTGCGACCTCTGCACAGTGTTCAGCTAAAGCTACAAGTGTACTGCGACCTCTGCACAGTGTTCAGCTAAAGCTACAAGTTAGTGTAGTGCGACCTCTGCACAGTGTTCAGCTAAAGCTACAAGTTAGTGTAGTGCGACCTCTGCACAGTGTTCAGCTAAAGCAACCTGTAGAAGATTGGTGGTGTCTTTCTGATCCTATCACTACCACAGGCAGCTACATTATTTACACGTTAGTGTAATGCGACCTCTGCACAGTGTTCAGCTAAAGCTACCTGTAGAAGGTTGGTGGTGTTTTCCTGATCCTATCACTACCGCAGGCAACTACATTATTTAAGCGTTAGTGTAGTGTGTTCTCTGCACAGTGTTCAGCTAAAGCTACAAGTTAGTGTAGTGTGACCTCTGCACAGTGTTCAGCTAAAGCTACAAGTTAGTTTAGTGCAACCTCTGCACAGTGTTCAGCTAAAGCTACAAGTTAGTGTAGTGTGACCTCTGCACAGTGTTCAGCTAAAGCTACCTGTAGAAGGTTGGTCGTGTTTTCCTGATCCTATCACTACCGCAGGCAGCTACATTATTTACACGTTAGTGTAGTGCAACCTCTGCACAGTGTTCAGCTAAAGCTACAAGTTAGTGTAGTGCGGCCTCTGCACAGTGTTCAGCTAAAGCTACCTGTAGAAGATTGGTGGTGTTTTTCTGATCCTATCACTACTGCAGGCAGCTACATTATTTACACGTTAGTGTAGTGCGACCTCTGCACAGTGTTCAGCTAAAGCTACCTGTAGAAGGTTGGTGGTGTTTTCCTGATCCTATCACTAACGCAGGCAACTACATTATTTAAACGTTAGTGTAGTGTGTCCTCTGCACAGTGTTCAGCTAAAGCTACAAGTTAATGTAGTGTGACCTCTGCACAGTGTTCAGCTAAAGCTACCTGTAGAAGGTTGGTGGTGTTTTCCTGATCCTATCACTACCGCAGGCAGCTACATTATTTACACGTTAGTGTAATGCCACCTCTGCACAGTGTTCAGCTAAAGCTACCTGTAGAAGGTTGGTGGTGTTTTCCTGATCCTATCACTACCGCAGGCAGCTACATTATTTAAACATTAGTGTAGTGGGTCCTCTGAACAGTGTTCAGCTAAAGCTACAAGTTAGTGTAGTGCGACCTCTGCACAGTGTTCAGCTAAAGCTACAAGTTAGTGTAGTGCGGCCTCTGCACAGTGTTCAGCTAAAGCTACCTGTAGAAGATTGGTGGTATTTTTCTGATCCTATCACTACCGCAGGCAGCTACATTATTTACACATTAGTGTAGTGCGACCTCTGCACAGTGTTCAGCTAAAGCTACAAGTTAGTGTAGTGCGACCTTTGTACAGTGTTCAGCTAAAGCTACCTGTAGAAGATTGGTGGTGTTTTTCTGATCCTATCACTACTGCAGGCAGCTACATTATTTACACGTTAGTGTAGTGCGACCTCTGCACAGTGTTCAGCTAAAGCTACCTGTAGAAGGTTGGTGGTGTTTTCCTGATCCTATCACTACCGCAGGCAACTACATTATTTAAACGTTAGTGTAGTGTGTCCTCTGCACAGTGTTCAGCTAAAGCTACAAGTTAGTGTAGTGTGACCTCTGCACAGTGTTCAGCTAAAGCTACCTGTAGAAGGTTGGTGGTGTTTTCCTGATCCTATCACTACCGCAGGCAGCTACATTATTTACACGTTAGTGTAATGCAACCTCTGCACAGTGTTCAGCTAAAGCTACCTGTAGAAGGTTGGTGGTGTTTTCCTGATCCTATCACTACCGCAGGCAGCTACATTATTTAAACATTAGTGTAGTGGGTCCTCTGAACAGTGTTCAGCTAAAGCTACAAGTTAGTGTAGTGCGACCTCTGCACAGTGTTCAGCTAAAGCTACAAGTTAGCGTAGTGCGGCCTCTGCACAGTGTTCAGCTAAAGCTACCTGTAGAAGATTGGTGGTATTTTTCTGATCCTATCACTACCGCAGGCAGCTACATTATTTACACATTAGTGTAGTGCGACCTCTGCACAGTGTTCAGCTAAAGCTACAAGTTAGTGTAGTGCGACCTTTGTACAGTGTTCAGCTAAAGCTACCTGTAGAAGATTGGTGGAGTTTTTCTGATCCTATTACTACCGCAGGCAGTTACATTATTTACACGTTAGTGTAGTGCGTCCTCTGCACAGTGTTCAGCTAAAGCTGCAAGTTAGTGTAGTGTGACCTCTGTACAGTGTTCAGCTAAAGCTACAAGTTAGTGTAGTGCGACCTCTGCACAGTGTTCAGCTGAAGCTACCTGTAGAAGATTGGTGGTATTCTCATACTAATAATACTACAGGCAGGCAGTTGATTTTATTAGCTGCAGTATCAGTATATACATATATATATATATATATATAATGTCCCAGCTTAGTGCAGCTACATCTCACTGCAGGTCATTAGTATGTCTGGAAGGCCAACAAGGAGAGGCAGACAGTCACAAGCCAATAAAAGAGGGCAAGCAGGCTCTGTGTTTAGAGGCAACAGTGCTGGTCGTGGACACGGTGCATTCTCATCAGCACGTGGCCATGGGACACGCTTGGCCTTTTTTTCGGCAGCTGGCCGTGTTGAGCCACAACATGCGGAAGACTTGGTCGAGTGGATGACCAAGCCGTCTTCATCCTCCTCATCCTCTCTCACCCATGCTCAGGATACTTTGGCAAAGCAGCTGCCAACCTGGCCTCTTCCCTCAGCTCAATGGAATCAGTCACTCCTTCCCTAGCCCCACCATGTCCTCCTGAGGAGTCCCCCGAACTGTTTGACCACAGTGTTGGGTACATGCTCCAGGAGGATGCCCAGCATTTTGAAGGCTCTGATGATGGTACTCAGCTAGAGGAAGGCAGTAACATGAGCTCAGACAGAGGGGGTGCCCAAGAAGGACAGCAATCTGGCAGTCATGTTGCCCCTGCTGCAGCATACTGCCAGGTTTGCTCCAGTGATGAGGAGGGAGGGGATGATGAGGTCACTGACTCCACGTGGGTGCCTTATAGGAGAGAGAAGGAGGCACATCACCAATGAGGCAGGATGCCCTCCAGGGGCCAGCTTAAGGGCAGCAAAGCTCCGCATGTGCAGGGCGCTGCTGTCTCTGCACATTCTTCCAAAAGTTCTTTGGTGTGGGCCTTTTTTGAGACGAGTGCATCAGATCCCACCGCTGCTATCTGCAACATATGTCTCAAGCGTATCTCGCGTGGCCAAAACATCTCCCGCTTGGGCACCACATGCTTGACCAGACATATGTTGACCTGCCATGCAGTTCGTTGGCAAGCGTACCTAAAAGACCCACACCAAAGAACAAAGAGGACCTCTCCTTGCTCCTCATCAGCTGAGATCTCCAACCCCACTATAACTTCAGTCCTCTCTGAGACCTGCACTGAGAGGAATGAAGGTGTATAATTAGGTGTGTCACAGCCAAGTACTTGTGGGCAATCTGCTATCGGTACACCGACGTCAGATTGTACCAGGCAAATTTCCCTGTCCCAGCTGCTGCACCGGTTGAATGCTACCTTGGCAAAATTTCTAGCACTTCAACTGCTACCTTTTCAGTTGGTAGACTCTGCCCCCTTCCGTGAGTTTGTGGAATGTGCGGTTCCTCAGTGGCAGGCACCCAAATGCCACTTTTTCTCACGGAAGGCGATTCCGGATCTCTACCGGCATGTGGAAGGCAATGTCCATGCCTTGCTGGACAGGGCGGTCAGCGGTAAGGTGCATATTACCGCTGACTCATGGTCCAGCAGGCATGGACAGGTATGTTACCTAAGTTTCACGGCGCATTGGGTGACTCTGCTGGCAGTTTGGAAGGATGCAGGACAAGGTGCAGTAGTGTTGGAGGTTGTTCCCGCCACCACGCCTCCAAAATGCTACTAATGGTGATTCTGACACACCTCTCTCCTCCACCCCCTCCTCTTCTTCTTCCTCCATGGCCTCTTCCTTTGCTTTGTCCTCGGAACCAGCGGTGCTCCGTAGGCGTTCAAGGGGCTACGCAAGTATGCAGGCCAAAAGATGCCATGCGGTGCTTGAGCTGGTGTGCTTGGGGGACAGGAGCCACACTGGGGCAGAGGTTCTGTCAGCTCTGTGGGGGCAGGTTCAGAGGTGGTTGACGCCACGCCAACTTAAGGCAGGAATGGTGGTTTGCGACAATGGCACCAACCTCCTCTCCACCCTCCGACAGGGACAAATGACCCATGTGCCCTGTTTGGCTCACGTCCTTAACTTGGTGGTGCAGCGGTTTATTGGCAGGTACCCGGGCTTAGAGGATGTCCTGAGGCAGACCAGGAAAGTCTGTGTGCATTTCTGCCGGTCATGTAATGCCAGTGCTCGGCTGGCAGACCTCCAAAAGGAATTTAACCTGCCCAAGAACCGACTAATCTGTGACATGCCCACCAGGTGGAACTCAACGTTGGCCATGCTGCAGCAGCTGCACACACAGCAGAGGGCCATCAATGAGTACCTGTGCGACTATGGCACCAGGACAGGGTCAGGGAAGCTTGTTTTTTCTTCCCCACGCCAGTGGGCCATGATCAAGGATGCATGCACTGTCCTGTCACCATTTGAGAAGGCCACGAGGATGGTGAGCAGTGACAGTGCATGCATCAGTGAAACTGTCCCCCTTGTCCACCTGTTGGAGCACACGTTCAGACAATTTTTTAGTCCGCAGCCCCAAGGTATGATCGGTTCCAGCAACCATCGCCAGCGTCTGTTTTACATGGTGCAGGAATACCTAGGGGCAAGATCTGACTTGGACACCTTCCCCACCGAAAATCCTCTGGGTTACTGGGTCTTGAGGATGGATCACTGGCCAGAGCTTGCACAGTATGCAATTGAGCTACTGGCCTGTCCTGCATCCAGCGTTCTTTCGGAACGCACATTCAGTGCTGCTGGAAGCTTTGTAACCGATCACAGGATGCACCTGTCCACCGACTCGGTCGATCGACTGACCTTCATAAAAATGAATCAGTCTTAAATCACCACCAGCTACCAAGCACCTGATGCTGATGTAACCGAATATTTTTTTTTGAAATGTCAGATCCCTTCAAGACTGCCTATGCTGATGCTCAGTGACTATCCTCTTATGCTGAGTGATTATCCTCTTCCTCCCCAATGATCATGCTGATAGCTTGTAAGAACATTTTTGGTTCTGGGCGCCGCCACCAGTGGCTAAGGCCAAATTTTTCAGCCCCTGTTTAACAGGGCATGTAATTACAATTTTTGATGCTATATTTTACAGGAGGGCTTATTCCTGCGCTACAACTAGAGTATCCATGAGGGGCTGCAGTGTTGTGGCACCAGCACCAGTGCCTAAGGCCCAATTTTTCTGCCCCTGTTCAACAGGGACATGTAATTAGAATTCTTGATCTAATATTTCACAGCAGGGCCCTGTGAGCGCTTACAGTATTGTGGGAACACCAACACCTAAGGCCCAAATTTCTGCTGAGTATATAGGGCAGGCCCCTACTTTTAAACATCCAACATACAAACGACTCCTACTTGCAAACGGAAGGAGACAACAGGAAGTGAGATGAAATCTACCCCTAGGAAGGGAAATTCTCTCCTGTAAGAGTTAATATGGGAAAAATGTGTCTACTCTCCACTGATGCTTTATCACCAATACATGTTTCACTAAAAACCCCAAATTTTCAAAAAACATTTGTCATTTGGACAGAAAGTGAGGTGAAATCTTCTGAAGAGGAGCACAGACAGCTAAACAAATGTCACAGGGGTGATAACCCTTCCATATGTTTTCCAAAAAGATTAGAAATAGATTTTTTGGCTGGAGCTACACTTTAAAAATGTACCAGTTCAAAATTACAAACAGGTTCTACTTAACAACAAACCTACAGTCCCTGTCTTGTTTGCACCGCCTGTATACTGCTGTTCAGAGTATATAGGGCCTGGGGGCCCCACGCCTTTCCTTTTTTAATTTGGGTGCGGGGTTCCCCTTAATATCCATACAAGACCCAAAGCGGCTGGTAATGGGCTGTGGTGGTGTGGTGGTGTGGGGGGGGGTACCCATGCCTTTTCTCTCACTGATTTTCATTCATATTGCCAGGACCCGACATTACATTAAGGCCGCAAGCAGTTTTAAATTACTTTTATTCCTTTAAAAATGTCATTTTGTGCAGGGACTGTTCTAAGCACGGGAAACACGCGCCACTTTACAGGCATACCATAGACACCTCCCAGGTACGATATTTAAAGGAATAGTTCACTTTTTTTTTTACTTTAAGCATCATTAAAATCACTGCTCCCGAAAAAACGTCCGTTTTTAAAACTTTTTTTTGCATTAATACATGTCCCCTGGGGCAGGACCCGTGTCCCCAAACCCTTTTTAGGACAATACCATGCAAATTAGCCTTTAAAATTAGCACTTTTGATTTCAAACGTTCGAGTCCCATAGACTTCAATGGGGTTCCAAAGTTTGCGCAAATTTTCGGTCCCTTCGCAGCTCCTGGTGCGAACCGAACCGGGGGGTGTTCGGCTCATCATTATTTAGGAGTGTGTCTATGGGAATGTTTGACCATTCTTCTGGAAGAGCCTTTGTGAGGTCAGACACTGATGTGGACGAGAAGGCCTGGCTTGCAGTCTCCGCTCTAATTCATTCCAAAAGTGTTTTATCAGGTTGAGGTCAGGACTCTGTGCAGGCCAGTCAAGTTCTTTCACCCTAACTCCTTCATCCATGTCTTTATGGACCTTGCTTTGTGCACTGGTGTGCAATCATATTGGAATAGGAAGAGGTCATCCCCAAACTGTTCCCACAAAGTTGGGAGGATAAAATTGTCCAAAATGTCTTGGTATGCTTTAATCTATACACTGGGGGGAGAACCTCTGGGGGAATCTAGGATGGAAAAGGACCTGGGGGTCCTAGTAGATGATAGACTCAGCAATGGCATGCAATGCCAAGCTGCTGCTAATAAAGCAAACAGAATATTGGCATGCATTAAAAGGGGGATCAACGCAAGAGATAAAACGATAATTCTCCCGCTCTACAAGGCTCTGGTCCAGCCGCACCTGGAGTATGCTGTCCAGTTCTGGGCACCAGTCCTCAGGAAGGATGTACTGGAAATGGAGCGAGTACAAAGAAGGATAACAAAGCTAATAAAGGGTCTGCAGGATATTAGTTATGAGGAAAGGTTGCAAGCACTGAACTTATTCTCTCTGGAGAAGAGACGCTTGAGAGGGGATATGATTTCAATATACAAATACCGGACTGGTGACCCCACAATAGAAATAAAACTTTTTCGCAGAAGAGAGTTTAACAAGACTCGTGGCCACTCATTAAAATTAGAAGAAAAGAGGTTTAACTTTAAACTATGTAGAGGGTTCTTTACTGTAAGAGCGGTAAAGATGTGGAATTCCCTTCCACAGGCGGTGGTCTCAGCGGGGAGCATTGATAGCTTCAAGAAACTATTAGATAATCACCTGAATGACCACAACATACAGGGATATACAATGTAATACTGACATATAATCACACACATAGGTTGGACTTGATGGACTTTTTTCAACCTCGCCTACTATGTAACTATGTAATTCTACTTACTTACTTACAATTACAATTCTACTTACAGAAATGCTCAGGATCCCAGTGCACTGCTTCTACTTTAGAATTGATTATTTCACTGTTTTCCAGATAGGAGAATATATTTAGAATCAGAAAAAAATCTATATATTCATTTTTACTAGACAAATACAGGTTTCTTCTTCTCCTTAGTAGTAATAGATATTGGCAGGTAAAAGGGTATTGTTAGTAGCTATAGTACAAACATAATAGTAGCAGTGGTTAGTAGTAGTAGGAGCAGTAATAGTGGTATTAGCACTAGTGGTTGTTGTAGGAACAATCAGAATTGTAGTAGTAGTGGCAGTGGCAGTTTTAGTTGTAATAGCTGCAATAGAAATAGCAGTAGCCATAGATGTGCGCAGGGGGTGTGCCAGGTGTGCCTGGGCACACCCTAATCACTGTGTGCTTGCCTGGGCTTCCCCTTGTGTTGTGTCACCAACCTCCAATCCCGCAGTGCTGCTGGATTCCCTCCTCTCCCCCTGGCTCCTAGCTTACTCACTGTGTTCATTCATAATCTGAAGGATAGTAAACTGTGTTTACTATCCTTCAGTTTGTGAATGAACAGGAAGCTGCTCTGCACAGAGCACTATCCTCTACATTCACTATCCCGTGCAGTTGAGGCCGCAGAGAAAGGTATGTGTGTTTGAGCTTTGGGGTGCACACCCCAATGCAATAGGCTGCGCACACCTATGGTAGTAGCAGTACTAATAGTAGTAGTAGCAATGATAGAATCAGTAGCAGCAATAGTAGTAGAAGCAGTAATACTAGTAGTAGAAGCATAAATACAGTGGAAGTGGGAGTAGTAGAAGCAGCAGTAGAAATGGCAGCAATGGTAGTGGTAGTAATAGAAGAATTAATATTAGTAGCAATAGTAGATAGCGGTAGTAATGGGAGCAGCAGTAGTAGTAGTGGTAATAATAGTGGTAGTAGAAGCAGTACTAGTAATAGCAACACTAGTGGCAGCAGTGGACGTGGCAGTAGTAATAGTAGCAGCAGTATAAGTGACAGTAGTAGTAGCAAATGCAGTGGTGGTGGTAGTAGTAGCAGCAGCAGCAGTAATATTAGCAGTAGGGTTGTAGTAAAGACAGTAATAGTGGTAGTAATAGAAGCAGCAGTAGCATCAGCAGCAGTGGTGGTAGTAGTGCCAGTAGTAGTTGCACTAGTGGTGGAAGTGGAGGTGTACTTAGCAGTAGCAATATAAGTGGCAGTGGTACTATAACTTGTAGTAAGAGTAGCAGTATTAGTAGAGGCAGTAGTAATCAGGGGCGGAACTACCTCCATAGCGACCCATGCGGGCGCTATGGGGCCCGCAGCCGAGTGGGGCCCGGTGAGGATGAGAGTACCACCAACACAGTCTGCCAGCCAGGGGAAGAGAGAGGAGAAGAAGAGGCGAGCTGTCTGTATCAGCAGAGAGCTGAATTGCCCGATGTAAGAGCTTTCATTAGAACTTCCAGTGTTCCCGGGGCTCACGTCACATAGCTCCACCACTTGGCCCGGTGCCTTTGATAGACAGAACGCCGATCCAATGCGGGACATGTGAAGTCATCAAAGGCGTCGGGCTAAGAGGTGGGGCTATGTGACGATGAGCCCCAGGAAGACGGGAAATTCAAATGAAAGCTATTGCAGCGGGCAATCCCGCTCTCTGCTGATCCGGGTGGCTTGCCTCTTCCTCTGCATAGGTGGGGCTGTATGGGGCACAGGCAGACCAGGCTGTATTGGGCACAGGTCACGTTGTTCGGGGCACAGGTCACGCTGCATGGGGCACAGGTCACGCTGCATGGGGCACAGGTCACGCTGTATGGGGCACAGGTCACGCTGTATGGGGCACAGGTCACGCTGTATGGGGCACAGGTCACGCTGCATGGGGCACAGGTCACGCTGCATGGGGCACAGGTCACGCTGCATGGGGCACAGGTCACGCTGCATGGGGCACAGGTCAGGTTGTATGGGGCACAGGTCACGCTGTATGGGGCACAGGTCAAGCTGTATGGGGCACAGGTCAAGCTGCATTGACACTAGGGCAGCTGTGGGGGGGCTGTTTGCAGGGGGGCCCCATACAACATTTTGTTATGGGGCCCTGCTATTTCTAGTTACTCCCCTGGTAGTAATACTGATGGTAGAAGTGGTAGCAGCAGAAGTAGTAGTGGTAATACTAGTAGTGATAAGGGTAGCAGAAGAAGTAGTAGTAGTGGTGGTAAAAGTATCAGTGGTTGTGTTAGTAGTAGTTGTAATTGTATCAGTATTATTGGTAACATAAGTAGTGATAATATTAGTAGTGATAATGGTTGTGGTAGTGACAGTTATAATAGCAGCAGTATCAGTGGTAATAGTTGCAGTGACAATAATAGTAATAATAGTGGTTGTAAAACTAGCAGTATTAGTGATAGTAGTAGTAGTGATAATATTAGTATCGATAGTGGTTGTGGTAGTAGTAGTAGTAGTAGTAGTAGTAGTAGTAGTTCTTCGACCTAAAGGAATAATTGAATATGAACTTCACAGCAGTTTTCCCAATCTGTTTGTAGGCAGGTGCAGCCAGCTAGTCTAGGTGGCTCTGTGCCAGAATAGTGTCTGGTTACAGTAGACAGTGTCCTCAGGGTGGATTGCAAAAGGCTTTTTAGGCCAGGCAAAGAGTTCCCTGAGTGAGCTATTTCCCTGGAGGGTCCCAGGAAAGGGGCACACCTAGCCACCTAGAATGTCGTTTGGAGGCCTCAGGCATAGATGGCGCACAATATGGCGGAGGGTTTGGTCTCAGCAGGAGGGTTACTGGTCTAGAAAAAAGGACAGGAATGGAGCTTCTTGGGCTTTGGCACCAATGACCAGCTAATCACAGAGCCCCTCTTACAAGTTTCTTTAACCAGTTGACGACTGCCCCATAGCAGATTTACTGCTATAGGGCGGCCTTTCTCATTTAACCTTTTAATCGCCCCAGATTTAACCCCTTTCCGGCCAGTGGCATTAGTACACTGACAGCGCATATTTTTAGCACTGATCATGGTATTAGTGTCACTAGTTCCCACAAAGTGCCAGTTAGTGTCAGACTGTCTGCCACAATATCGTAGTTCTGCTTAAAGCCGCTGATTGCCGCCATTACTAGTATAACAAAAAATCAAAACAAAAATTCCAGTATATTTACCTTAGTTTGTAGACATCATAACTTTTGCGCAAACCAATCAATATACACTTATTGGGATTTTTCTTACCAAAAACATGTAGCAGAATACATATTGGCCTAAATTAATGAAGAATTTTTATTTTTTTATTTTTTATTGGATATGTTTTGTAGCAGAAAGTAAAAAATACTTTTATTTTCAAACTTGTCAGTATTTTTTGTTTATAGTGCAAAAACTAAAAAACTGAGAATAAATACCACCAAAAGAAAGCTGTGTTTGTGGGAGAAAAAAAGGAAAAAAAAAAAAAAATTGAATTTATATACACAGTGCCGTATCACCAAAAATGGCCTGGTCATGAAGGGGGTGTAAATCTTCCAGAGGTCAAGTGGCTAATATTGTTTGCAGGATTGTTCTTTAAAGTGGTTACACACCCTGTACAACCACTTTCACCTACTGGTAAGCCTATATTAAGGCTTACCTGTAGGTGCTTGAAATATTTCCCAAACCTCCACGGTTTAGGAGATATTTACTAAAAAGCCGAGCGTCAATGTCATTGGCGCATGTGCACTTTAGAAAGGGCACATCATGCCGTTTCTAATAGGGGTCATGCCGTGACTGGCGGCTCCCACGCGCACGAGCGGGAGTGACGTCACACGACTCCGGACAGTTACAGAGCTGGAGTTTGCGGCCCTGGAAGGAAGAGGGGTGAAGATAGACACTCCCTGCTAGTGGGGACAATGGAGACATCGCGGGCTTCGGTTTCAGGTAAGTGACACATAATGGGCTACTATGCGATGCATAGTAGCCCATTATACTTTACCTTTGCAGGGAAATAAAGAGGAAGTAAAACCCATCAGGGTTTACTTCCTCTTTAAAAGATATGTATAGAATTTATTTTTATTTCTTTCAGAATCATACTTACCTAGGTGGATGCAGCATCGGTCCCCTGCCAGTTCGAACACTGCGAGCCGAGCGGTCAAATACCGCCGATCGCTCGGTTCTCAGGGGTCCCTGAGCAGAGAGCTTGGGACTGTCAGTCACCATTTTCTGCTCTGCCCCCCACACACTTACTGGAGTGGCTCACTGAGAGGCTGAGCCGTGTGCCAGTCCAGGCATGTGGGCAGATCCCGACTCCATTGCCCGAACCTGGGCAACATTAGCAGACAGTGGACTGTGATCCATAGGAGGAGTACAGCTAAACAAGCTTTGGCTGTGCTTCTCTTTTAACATTTTTTTTTCTCAAGCATGCCAGCATCTGTGATGTTCACCCCAGCCCACATGCCCTTCAGCATCAGGCAGGCATTTAAATAAAGGTCACCTCTGCTACTCCTGTCCCAGTGTACTAGTCATGGGGTCATTGAACCCATTACCCGTTTACAACACAAGTAATAAAAAACACTAATGGTCTTTAATCTTTCCTGTCTTGTGTCATTGCTCCTCTCCATTAAAAAAAGAACGCTCTAGGGTGCTTCCCTATATCTTTACTACAGCACGGAAGCATCAGATGCTTGGAATTTTCCAAGTCCATTTCCTACAGTCTTACTGGTAAATGAACTAGTTTGCCCATGCAATAAAAAAAAGAATACAATAAGGGTTGATGTTAGATCTCATAAGGGATAAGGAACATGTTTGAACCTAAGCCAAGACATTGGAGAAGCTTTTTCCCGATTCAGTCCAGCCCACTGAGGGCTTTTCCACATCTATTAATGGCAAAGTCAAGGAACATTTTTACTTGTTAGCAGTTAATCAATAAAAAGCCCTGAATAGGTTAATTGGAGCTTCCCATACTGATATAAAGCCAACTTGAGTAGAGAGAAGCAGATAAGGCAGGTGAACTTTATGCCTGTTAGTCAAATCCTTATTAACCAAAGGTCTATATTTAGAAGTGCTATATTTAGAAGTGGTAGCAGGGCATGGCCCTTACCTGGTTTGGGCATCACAGGAATACAGCTTATGATGATGGCAGAGCTTTCTGTTGAAAGAGTCTCAGAAATTCCAAAATGTTTTTTAACTTTTTTTTTATTTTTACAAGCTTGTCCTGAGATAGGCAGATGTCCTTAAGCAAAAGATGGTAAGATATCTGCTGTTCCTATCATGACTCCAGTGAAGGCTGGAGCCCACCATGATGACCCTGTTCAGGAGTGTGAAGAATTAGGACGCATGTTGGAAGGTCTCCCTGGACAATATTGAGGTCCTCCAAATTTCTTAGATGGTCATTTATTCCCTCTGATGTAGTAGACAAAGTCCAATAGTCACAAGCTATGGAAATACCGGCTGACTTTTATTGGACTTTGGCCAGCTTAAAAGTAAGTGTTATTTATTATTATTTATTAAAGTAGGGCAAACCAGGTCCCCTACCCTGTCAGACAGTGCAGTGATATGTGACAGAGCTGGGCAAATCTAAAAACTTGATGGACAGAAAAACAAATCTTTTGACACGTAACAACGCTCCCATATATGCATTTTATTTGTGTATTTAGATGTTTTTCTTGAGTTCGGCTTTAAGATGCTGATGAGAAGCCATCCAATATTGGGCTTCTGAGATGTTATTTTATTTTATTTTTTTAATGACATGACCAGTCTTGCACTATTCTTAATTAGGAAGACAGGGGAGAAGCATAGCTGCTTATACATTACTTCTCCCCATTGGGTCAAGCAAAAAAAATGCAATGGGTCCCAGTACAACAGATAATGGTAAAATGGCTAAGCTATGTCTATTCAAAAAAAAAAAAGCTCCTCATAGACCAGCCATGCTCCTGATTTTCAAAGGAGGTTTTAAATACTGGACCATTTCTGATGCAATCAATTGGAACCCTCAGGCAGAAAGGACTGTCCCCAACTGCACACTCTTCCTCCTTTGGACAGGATGCTTCCTTCCCTTCCTTCCTTCCTTCCTTCCCCATCATTCCCTCTGCTATGAACAAGAGGAGAGCATTAAAATACCCTTTGTGTGCCACTGTCACCGCCAGGCAAAGATTGTGGCAGTTCCTGGCGCTAATGCAACTTAAAAGATCAACAGATATCACCACCTGTCATTCTTAAGAAGATATCTTCCCATCTACGGTCATCCTAATGCCCCGTACACATGATCGGAAATTCCACCAGCAAAAGTCCGATGTGAGCTTTTGGTCGGAAATTCCAAATCGTGTGTATGCTCCATCGGACTATTGCTGGCGGCGGAATTTCCGCAAGCAAAAGACTGAGAGCATGTTCTCTATTTTTCCGTCGGAAAAAGTTCCTATCGGAAATTCCATTCTCCTGTATGCAATTCCGACGCGCAAAAAAACATGCATGCTCAGAATCAAGTACGAGACGGAAGCGTTCGGTCTGGATTAGCATAAGGAGCCCAAAGGGTGGCACGCTTCGTGTAGAACTTCCCTTTTCTAGTGCCGTCGTACGTGTTGTACGTCACCGCGTTTTTGGCAGTCGAAAGTTCAGAGGACTTTTGTGTGACCGTGTGTATGCAAGCCAAGCTTGAGCGGAATTTTGTCGGAAAAAGGTTTTTCCGACTAAAATTCTGATCGTGTGTACAGGGCAAAAGTCTAGAATTTGGGAAAATTTTAGTTAGAAAACTGTTTCTCCTGGCAGTGAAGGCTATTTTGGTAAGTCTTGATTAAAGTAAATGTAAACCCAAAAGCAAAAATGTAATATATTGCCGTTTAGTAGACCTTTGTGTGGTGGCTACACTTTTTTTTCTTTTTTTTTTTTTTTTTTAAGATGAATTTCTTTTCTTTTTCACCTGGTAATTTTGCAAATACAAACCGTTCCTATCCTTGAGTGACTATGTCACTTCTCCACCAATCAATAGATGACAATGGTTGTCACCCTGGGCCATTTTCCTCATGTGTACTACAAAGGTGTCTGTATCCCTTCATCTCCATTACACAGGGGGGGTGGGGCAGGGTAATGGGTAGCTTTCAGAAGATAGCTAAGAAGGAAGATATTCTTAGGTGCAGCTCACAGGATGCATCATGCACATGGCATCTCTGGCAAAATCAACATGTATTTCCTGTATTTGCTGAAAGTGTTCTTAGCTTGAAAAAATCATCAGTGCTCATAAGTGCCGCCTATCAGTGCAGCCCATCAGCCCTGCCTCATCAGTGCACATCAGCGAAGGAGAAATATGACTTATTTATAAATTTTACTGACAGAAACTAAAACTTTTTTTTCTAAATTTTCGGTCTTTTTGTTTTTTTAACAAAAAAAAAAAAACCCAGCAGTGTTTAAGTACCACCAAAAGAAAGCTCTATTTGTGTGAAAAAAATGATAAAAAGGTAATTAGGGTACAGTGTTGCATGAAAATTGCCCTGGGCAGGAAGGGGGTAAAAGGGCCCGGTATTGAAGTGGTTAATGAGATGCATAGTCATTAATTCTGCACATTGTGTATGTAGCAAGGTCCCAGGCCTCCTTTACTCTAATGAGAACCTCCAGAGCCAAGAACAGCTGATATCCTTCTGTATAGAGTGGGTTGCAAGGCATAGTGGGTGTGATATAAGGTATCGGCCAGACACTTCTTGAATGCAAAGAGATGTATTTTCTCTTGAACAGAACTGTGGGAGAGAGGGTTAGGGCCAGGACACTCTTAGGTAGTTGCAATGTCAGTTGGCAGACTCCGAGACTTCTACAGGTAGACAGCCATGCAGGCAAAGGCACCCAGCAGGACACCACATCTGTATGTGCAGGAGCACTGTCTCCTATGGCAACAGTCTTAGAACAGTTTCTAACACACATTGTAATGAACTCCTTTACTGTTATACAATCACTTCTTGTAGATTCTTAGCCCACTGAGCTCCCAGTCTCTCTCTCTAGACTTGCTGATTCACTGCCACTGAATCCCGTGAGCTCTTCTAATCTTCTTACTTTAGTATCTTCCTCAAGCATCACCCCCGCTTCCCTGCTTGGTCCCTGGCTTGGCACTCCAGATACTCCTCAAGCGTCACCCCACTGGCTGGGTCCCTGGCTTGGCACCTGCTGAAGTTTTCAATTCTTCACTGTCCCCGGTTGGTGAGAATACTGCTCCAGGACTTGCTTCAGCTACTTACTGGTGGTCCCTGGTAACAAGGTGGATGGTCCCTTAGTGGTGGCAGCTTCCCCTCTACCTCCGACCACAACAGGTTCTCTGGCCGGGAGAACTGTCACTTCTAGTTGGACTGCAACCCGCAATCCCAAACCTACGCTGCTCTCTTGCTTCTGGATAGGCCCTCAGACAGCCTAGCTGCCAGATGTGCCCAGGATAGGTCCAATCTCCAGCCTAGCAGCCCGGGCAGCACAACACACGTCCACCCAGACAGCTGTCCAGGTGGCACAGAACCCCTGATCACCTGACTTCACCCAAATATATAGGCTCTCCCAGCAGGCTAAGGGGCCAAGAAAACCCCTGCCCATTGGCTGAGACACCCCATATACTCCTAATCTGTCCTTGCATCATCCTTATCCTTATATCACCAGGTACCCGGCCACCCAAGTGCAGCAATTCCAGACTTGCGGTGAAATCAATTGATCCCTAACAATTGGCCAAGGCAACTATACCTGGCAGGTAAATTTAGGAGCGACCATGCCTAAACATCAGGGTGCTACATGTACAATAATTATAACAAAGAGGCCTGGCCTGAATAACAACACTGACTTCACTCTTTCAACCAACATTGACTATTTTTAATCCTTATCCTGCTAGCATTAATAAATAGATAGGAAAGTATATCCTATTTACTTGTGTTAAACCTTTTTCCACATTTCTTCAGTTACTTCCTGGTTTCCAGGCCTAGGAAAAATGATGTCATTAATTCCAGGAGTATTCAGGAGGGTAGGAGGATTTTTCTCAGCTAAACACACTGTCCTGCCTGCAAGCCTAAGCTCAGGGCAGATGGATTCCAGGAAGTAAATGATACATGAATTATCTGCCCTTACGCGGCCAGAAATGCTGGGGGGGTATTTTTTCAAAGTGATTTGTCAGCAAAATAAATGGAGACATGGATGGATGGGGGAGTTTGCTTTGAATGTTAAAAAATGAATTAAAGTGCATCTTTGGTTTGTGGTGCTCAGATGCAATGTAGTTCCACTTTAAGTTGGAAAGGGAAAGGCTACAGCTTTAATTAAGTTGAAACAACACACTTTCATAAGTCATCACAGCAAACAAATAAGCAACTTCCTCTTCCGTAATAATGAAAAAGACTTTGTGCCGGTCACTATGAGCACCTAATTAGCAGGCCATCTTTAAAATACGTTTTAGACTGGCATCAACTACCCAAAGCCCACAGGGGGAACAACTCAGCACCCATTTAAAAAGGGGCAAAGTGAAATACCAATAGTATAACAATAAACATGTGAAAAGATGAGGAAAGAGGGGAGGAAGTTGTTCAGTTGTTCAGAAAACCACAGGTTAGTGCGACCACACCTTGCACATATTTAGGTATCTCCAAAAACGTTCCTCCCCTTTTGTTTTGATAGCCAAAAAATCTTCGCTTTCTTTTTAAAATGCAGCAGCCTGATCTAGAAAGAACCCCCATATCTTATGTTCTGCTTTGGTCCATTCTTACCATGGCTCAAGGAGCCTATCAGAGTTCACAGAGTAATTTGTGTCTCTCATTAGGGACACCCCAAACCTTTCACAATACAAAAGATCTTAAAGTGGAACTAAACCCATTGATCTAAATTTCAAAAAAACAGTTACATTCTCGGCATACAGGGAATGATAGCTGTCATACACTAAATTACCAAAAGTATTTGGACGCCTGCCTGTACACGCACATGAACTTTAATGGCATCCCAGTCTTAGTCCGTAGGGTTCAATATTGAGTTGGCCCACCCTTTGCAGCTATAACAGCTTCAACTCTTCTGGGAAGGCTGTCCACAAGGTTTAGGAGTGTGTCTATGGGAATGTTTGACCATTCTTCCAGAAGCACATTTGTGAGGTCAGGCACTGATGTGGACAAGAAGGCATTGATCGCAGTCTGCGCTCTAATTCATCCCAAAGGTGTTCATCCCAATCGGGTTGAGGTCAGGGCCCTGTGTAGGCCAGTCGAGTTCCTCCACCCCAAACTCGCTCATCCATATCTTTATGGACCTTGCTTTGTGCACTGGTGCAAATCATTAGGTGGATGGGGGATTATGGTGTGGGGTTGTTTTTCGGGGGCTGGGCTTGGCCCCTTAGTTCCAGTGAAGGGAACTCTTATGCCGCGTACACACGATCAGACATTCCGACAATGAAATCCTGCATTTATTTCCAATGGATGTTGGCTCATGCTTGTCTTGCATACACACGGTCGCTCAAATGTTGTCGGAAATTCCGATCGTCAAGAACGCGCTGACGTACAACACATACGAAGGCACTATAAACAGGAAGTTCAATAGCCAGTGCGCCACCCATTGGGCTCCTTCTGCTAATCTTGTGTTAGTAGAAGTTTGGTGAGAGACCATTCGCTCTTTTCAGCCTCGTGCTTTTCAGATCGTTACTGCTCTTCAGTTTGTGCTTGTGGGTTCATATCTGTTCTTCAGTGCGTGAAGTCAGTTCGTATCTGGTTTTCAGTGCATATTTTTATATTACGTATTTCATATTCAGTGCGTTCTTTTCCACTAGTTTCTGAATTTTAGCTCGCTCTTCTCAGGCCTTTCTGATTTTCAGTGCGTTCTGTTAGTTCGTTCTGACCAGCCGACCGTTTTGAACCCATGTTGCGGGTACGTACTCATCGCAGAGTTCGTGCTGTGCAGGGGCTTGGTGTTGGGGTTCTTACTTTGACCCAAAAAAGAGGATTATCCCCCATGTGGGGTTTTTTAGCAGCCAAAGGGTTTAAGAAAAAATGTATACTAAAATAGTAATGTAATAAGTAATTTTTATTTTCACAAAGTATCAAAAAATATATTACTCTGGACATAGACAGTCAAAACATGAACTGTAGTACAAAAGTAATAAGCAATAAAAACAGCGCCAATGACATAACAATATGCAATAAAAATACACAATGGCAATTGCACCATAAAAACGATAGTACATGAATCCTGTATGTAAGATTCTGACGCGTTTCAACCCCAACGGGTCTTCTTCAGAGGATGTAAATAGACTGTAAACATGTTAACATATATTAAAATGAAAAAATGAAAAAAGGAGAAGAAACATTTAAACAGTATTATGTCTATATTTACCAGTCGCATTATATTAAGCCATGGTAGCAAAAAGGGGTTGGAAGCCTGATCCCCGGTCAGGCGACCAAAAATGGAGCATATTGGACTATTACGGTACAGTAATTAAGGGTAACCATAAGAGCAAGTGACGGCAGTAATAAAATTATAATTCATTTATTGATGCAACGGACAGAACATGATAATACAAGAACATTTAATAAAAGTACAGGCATATCACCAATGGATTCAATAGTATACAGTACAGCACAAAATCTCAGATATCATATTCCTCGACTAGTTTCGCGGACACAATCCGCTTCATCAGGAGGTAATCTGGAGATAAGTTTTTCTGACTAGACAGTCTGAACCTGACAATTAAAAAATATACAAGGTTTATAAAGATACATAATTAGACAATTTATGTTCCAGCATCAACGTATACAGATAGGTAATGGAAATGGGGGGGGGGGGGTTGGGGGGAGAACGAATCTGCTTACCCAGGTCCCAGCAGACCCCAGGCGCAAGGCCCCAACACCAACGAATGATCTCCCACGGCAGCCTGGGGGAGCTAACAAGATAACAGGATAGTAAGGATAAATGTATATCGGGATTAGGTAACCTAAATTGCCACAAACAAAAGGAAGTGAAGCATGAAATAGTGAGTATGGAGAAAGGGTGATGACAAGGGGGGTTAATGGGTGAAAATTGTGGAGGATGTCAAAAATTTAAGTCGCATTATGTAGAGAATAAAAGATTACAAAGGGTAACCAAACAAATAGGAAGAGGTGATGATAAACGGGGCATAAAAGTGTTATATGAGTGAAAGGGTAAACAAGTGAGGAGATGGGGCAGAGGAAAGGAAGGGGAATTAGGGGTGGAGAAGGGGATAGGGGAGTGGGGAGGAGGGATAGTGGGGAATTGGAAGGGAGACAGGGGGGGGGGGGAAGCCATGGTAGCCTCCGTAGGAAAAAACTCCCCTTTACTTGATCCTAACATCTCCCCAGGGTTGGCCCAGTCAGCAATGGGGTCGCTTGTGCGTGCCTTGTGAGGAGTCACAGACCAATAGGTCCCCAATATTCAGGGGGGGCAATGGAGGAAGAGGGTATGGACAGCATCTATGGTAAAGTATCATATGTAGTAAGTGGATATATCGGGGAAAATGAATGAAGGGTTTCTGTATATATTTATTTATCTACATAGTTGTAGTTATGCATATACACTATGTAAGTTAATATGAGGATATAAAATTGTTGTTATTATTGGATCTGGATGGTCTATGTAGTAGAACCAATAGAAAGAAAAGAGGGACAGGAGAAAAAACAGAGACCCAGTGAAAAGAATGAGTGAGGACCCAAGCCCAGTCCATGAACAGAGGGAGGAGGAGTTCATGGACGAAGAATTGGTTGCTCCAGTGTGACCAATTCTTGCACATGCCTTTGTTGCGGGAGATCGGTGAGAATAATCCTGATGATTTCAGGAATTATCTTCGGATGACGGACCCTGTTTTTCACTGTCTGTTGGCTGCTGTTCCCCTAAATTACCAAGCAAGACACCTGCATGCGGCAAGCCATCACTCCGGAACAGAGGCTAGTTGCCACCTTGCAGTGCTTGGCGACAGGGAGAAGTCTGCAGGACATCAAGTTCTCGACAGGCATTTCCCCCCAGGCTCTGGGAAACATTATTCCAGAGACCTGTTCTGTCATTATACAGGTCCTGCAGAAGGACTATATTAAGGTAAGATTTCTCCTTTAACAGCACATTATATGTATTTAAATAAATGTATTTTTTGAATAAAGTTGTATTTTAAACATAAAAATATTTCCTTTGATTTACTGCTTGTGTTTCTTTTAGCTGCCTCCTAGGTTCTCCAATGGGCTTTTTTTTGCCATTTTCTTCAATAGTGCAAACTTAATTTCTTTGATACATGAGGTGACAATCTCTTCTTCAGCTATTATGTTGTGGGTCTGCTACACACACACCTTGTTTTTGTTGTTAATGTATGTAATGCATTAATGATATAAATATTCATCATTTTCAGCGATGTGAATTCATTTTTTTGAGTGAAGAAAATGGCCTGATTGATGCAAATTATAAAGCACTGTGGGTGTTATTTACTAAAGGAAAATGCACTGTGCACTACAAGTGCACTGCAAAAGTGCACTTGAAAGTGCACTGAAACTACACTGAAAGTGCACTTGTAGTGCAAAGTGGATTTGCCTTTAGTAAATAACCCCCATTGCCACTGTAAACACCAATTTAAGCAAAAAACTGCTATTGAGCATTGAAAGAAGAAGCCACACATTGTTGAGTAGAAACATTTTTACTCTGTGCACATTTACACGTGCGTTTAGAAAAGGGTTTTTGAACAAACCAACATATTTTTGGAATAAAATTTTTTTGTTGGACAATAAAAATATCCTTTTTTGTGGTAAACAGGCATGTTTTTAAAACCATAAACAATACACAACTCAGGAAATTACAAAGTTCAACTTTGATATAGTGAAGGCAATATCAGACATGCGTAAGCCCAAACTGTGTTGATATTTCCTTCATCAGATGGGGTGATGTCACCCCTGTAAAAGCCAAATTTTGAAGATGCACACAAATTGGGAATAAAAATGGGGATTTCCCTCCTGATCCCATGCCTAAGGTCAACATGTGCTAGCTCCCATCATGGAGGATCAATGGACGTGTTTCGGGGGTGCAACCCCTTCCTCTCAGCTACTTAAGTTGTGAGGAAGGGGTTGCCCCCACAAAACACGTACATTGAAATCCTGTGATGGCAGATAGCACATGTTGACACACTGGGGTTTATTTACTAAAGGCAAATCCACTTTGCACTACAAGTGCATTTGGAAGTGCACTTGGAAGTGCAGTCGCTGTTGATCCGAGGGGGAGATGCAAGGAAAATAAAAAAACAGCATTTTTGCTTGTACATGATTGGATGATAAAAACAGCAGAGCTTCCCCTCATTTCAGAGCTTCCCCTCAGATCTACAGTGACTGCACTTACAAATGCTCTTGCAGTGCACTTGTAGTTCAAAGTGGATTTACCTTAGTAAATTAACCCCACTGTGTGCATCTTCAAAATATGGCTTTCAATTTTTTTTATTAACGTTAGAAAAATAAAAACAATTACAAACATTTTGGTGTCTGCCTAAAACATTAATGATGTTTTTGAGTCTTTTTTTCACATCATTGATGTCTTCCTTGATCTTCTGTAAATTACGATTGCACACCATGATCTCCCCGATGAGGACGTGTGCACTTGCACTTGTGAAAAGTGTTTCTTCTTCCACAACATCCACATCACCTAAGAAAAAAAAAACACACCATGTATTAAAAATATTAGTGGGCGAACGAACGATGTTTACTACATTTTAACCGCCATCTTAAACTGTCCAACAGTAAAGAAAAGCACATGGAGCAGCATGCTAGTAATAATAATAATAGGAACACACGACAACTACTTACTTTTTTTGCAGCACTCTCTTGATTCTTCTGTACTGATCCTGCTCCCTCAATTTGAGGTCTGACCATCATTTCCTCAGTTGATCCTTGGATAGCTGTACCCCAAAATTCTTGTGCAGGCTTTTCACAACTTTAGTCATAATCTTGGCCTTTCTCACATTTGGGTAAGGTCCATGCTTCCCGTCATAGTCGACCCTCTTCAAGATGTCCACCATCTCCACCATCTCTACAAAGGACATATTTGAGGCCTTAAATCTCCTCTGGGATCAGGACGTTCGTGGCTCCTGGCTTTCATCGTTGCTGCTCTCTGCTGAATGCACCTGTTGTCTCTTCGCCATGTGCTCTCCCACTGCGCGAAAGAGAAGGTGCGGGGAATATACTAGAAAGAAGGTCAGGGGCGAGCTGAGTTTCACGCATGCGCAGTGCATATAAAGCAGAACACGCGTGCGTTGTAAGTACGATCTGTGAGCTGAGGAAGGAGTAGCAGAAGCTCCGATTGTTCTAACAAAGGTACAATTTTAACTTGGGGCATCAGTGGCCTATACTGTTTAGAGATTGAGGCCTATATTGGGACAAGATTATGCGAGTTTAGCCTGACATTGGGGTTTGTCTTGTGTTGTGTCTTGCAGAGAAAATGGATCAATTCAACAATCATGATTTCCTCCCCCAATTCATTGATTTGTACAGAGAGCTGCCTTGTCTGTGGCAGACAAAACGCCCCTTTTATACAAATCGACTAAAGAGGAAGGCAGCACTGGATAAATTGCTGTAATTTGTGAAGCCGCAGATCCCCGCGGCAGACATCAACTATTTGAAGTGCAAAATTGGTGGCCTGAGGAGCACATATAATAGGGAGCGCAAGAAGGTCCAGGATTTAATGAGATTAGGAGCAGCAGCAGATGAAATTTATGTCCCCAGGCTGTGGTACTACGACAGACTGCGTTTTCTGTCAGACCAGACTGAAATCAGGCCATCACTCTCAACCCTTCCTTCCTCACTTCCTTCCACCCCAGCTGAGGCTTCAGAAGTCTAACCTGGGCCTTCCACCCAGGAAGAAGATGTGGAGGAGCCCAGCTTGAGTCAGGTATAGCATTGTTCAACATATTTCTCAAAATTGTGTGTGATTGATGAACAATAAACTTAAAACTATGTCCCTTTTTCATACACAGGAAAGCCTCAGCCAGGAGGAGACTGTGGAAAGTGGCAGCCAGGAGGTGGCGGGGGAAAGTGGCAGCCAGGAGGTGGCGGGGGTAAGGGGCACCCAGGAGGTGGCGGGGGTAAGGGGCACCCAGGAAGTGGCTGGGGTAATTGGCAGCAAGGAGGTGGCTGGGCCCAGTAGCCTGACCGAATCCCAGGTCCTTCCCCTCCACCTTCAACAAAAAAGGCCCAGGAAGGGGAGGAGCATGGAGGAGTCAGCACTTGGCTTAATTCGGCAGGCTTCTGCGACCCTCAGAACCCCCCAATCTTCTTGAGGCCTATGCCTGCATGGCTGCCAACAAAATGCAGGAAATGGAGGTGGGCCAACACCTCTTTTGTGAGGAAGTAATATATATGGCCCTAAATAAGAGGTTGAGGGGCATACTCACAAGCAAAACCCACCTTTGTGAGTTGAACCATCCTCCTCCTCCTTCACCTCCTGCCACAACTCGAACACCAAAGCCACATCCCGGAAGCAAGCGTGGAAGGAAGCGTGGAAGGAAAGAAGAGTGTGATGACCTGGGTTCAGTCTGGTCTGACAAAAGACGCAGGCTGTTATAAGACCACAGCCTCAGGACATGTATGTCACCTGCTGCTGTTCCTGATCTCTCGGAGTCCTGGACCGGATTGTGCTCCCTATTAAATGGACTCCTCAGGCTCCAAATTTTGCATGCCAAATAGTTGATGTGTGCCCTGGGGTACAAAGGCTTTGCCAATTTCACCAGTTTATCCAGTGTTGCCTTCCTCTTTAATTTGTTATGACCCATAATAAATGTCTATTTTTTTTTCACAAATACTTGCCTATGTGTTTTAGTTCACAAAGGACAGTTTGTTTGTGAGTTAAAAAATACAATGTGAAATTAACAAGAGACACCAACCAACCTCCTTGAGGTTAAAAAATATAAGATAGTAATGGTGTTGTGGTAACTTGACACATAAAATGAGAAAAAATATTATGGAGATTACTAGAAAAAAAAAACAGGAGATCTTGATTTCCAAAAAAAATAAAAAAGATTATTCATGAGATCACAAGAAATAATAAAGAAATCAGTTTGTCAGAACTCTGTGTGAATATCAGCAGCAAAACAACTTCATTATTCTAGCATTATAAAGAAGAGTGGTGCATTAAAAGATTTAAAAATTGTGCAGCGTGACGAATGTGCTATCTCCATTACGAACGCTAGTTTTACCAGACCGAGCGCTTCCGTCGTGTACTTGATTCAGAGTATGCGTGGAATTTTGTGCGTCCGAATTGTGTACACACGTTCGGAATTTACAACAATGGATTCTGTTGTCGGAAAATTTGAGATCCAGCTCTCAAATTTTTGTTGTCGGAAATTCCGACAAAAAATTTCCGATGGAGCCTACACACGGTCGGAATTTCCGACAACAAGCTCCCATCAAACATTTCCCGTCAAAGTCCGATCGTGTGTACGCGGCATTAAGGCGTCAGCATACCAAGACATTTTGTACAATTCCATGCTCCCAACTTTGTGGGAACAGTTTGGGGATGGCCCCTTCCTGTTCCAACATTACTGTGCACAAACAAGGTCCATAAAGACATGGATGAGCATTTGTGACATGGGCTGAGGGCGGACCACCTATCTCCGCCCTACAGCCATGATCGAGTGCCTCTATTCTTTCCCTTTTCTCCTAGTTATCATCTTTCTGCCTTCTAACATATGAAGTGTTCACATTGCCTATGGAATGAGTTGTGATCCCACCAGTTATTCTTTATAAGCATAAAATTGGTTTCTTACAAAAATTTTTTGTTTCTATTCTACGAATATGTATCCTGATCCCAATCAGGATGTTGAGAATATCTCCAATACAATATGGTTTGGCTTGCTTATTTTCTTGCTGCGTTATGTTAAAGGTACAAATGAACAGAAGGCCTCAATGAACTTGGTATAACCACTATGAACATACTTCTTGTCTACAATGTACCGTATATACTCGAGTATAAGTCGAGGCCCTAATTTACCACAAAAAAAATGGGAAAAACGTATTGACCCGAGTATAAGATGAGGGTGAGAAATGCACAGCTACTGTAAGTGGAAAAGAGGGTCAACAATGCCTATTTGCAGCATCACTGTGCCCATTTGCATGCCTCACTGTGCCCATTTGCAGCCATAGGTCCCCTGAACTTCAAACTCGGTAGTTAAAGGTTCCTAGATGCCCCCTAGCTGCAGCCAAAATTTGAGGTCTCTGAACCCAAAGGGTCCCGAAATGACATTGCTGCAGATAGACACAGTTGACCGAATTTGGAGCCCCGTATCTCGGGGCCACTTAGAACCCCAAATTTGGTGTGCAAACCCAGTGGAACTAGCACCATAAAATTTCCAAAGCTGGGGTTTCTAGCACCAAGTGGCCACGAGATACAGGGCCCCAAAAATCAGTTCAGAAAATGTCAAGCACTTTTCTGCAGCAGAGAATGACATTTTCTGAACCAGTTTTGGGGTCCCGTATCTCAGAGCCACTTGGTGCTAGGAACCCAAGCTTTGGATATGTTATGTTACCAGGTCCACTGGGTTTGCACACCAAATTTGGGGTTCCTAGCACCAAGTGGCCCTGAGATATGGGGCCCCAAAGTCGGTTCAGAAAATGTCAAGCACTTTTCTGCAGCAGAGAATGACATTTTCCAAACCGATTTTGGGGCCCCGTATCTCGGGGCCACTTAGTTCTAGGAACTTCAGCTTCGGATATGTTGTGGAACTAGGTCCCCTGGGTTTGCATACCAAATTTGGGGTTTCTAGCACCATGTGGCCCTGAGATACGGGGCCCCAAATTCGGTTCGGAAAATGAAATTTTTTGCTGCAGAAAAGTGCTTGACTCGAGTATAAGTCGAGGGGGGCACTTTCAGCACAAAAAAATGTGCTGAAAAATTCGACTTATACTCGAGTATATACGGTAATTGTATACCTTTATACTATTCTGAAATGTTAAAGTGGAGGACCACCCTGAAAAAATAAAATGCACCAAAAATCCTAAAAAAAATTTAAAAATTTTTTTTTTTTCAAATGTTTTTTTTTTTAAACTTCCCTGAACCTATGTTGCTAGGCAGTCTTCCTAATCTGCCTGTTCCTATTCCACGGCGTGTTCTGCTCCTAGCTGAGCGGCCCCCATTGCCTTCTGGGAACTGTGTGTGTTCCCAGAAAGCCATGGTGCCATTCACAGATCGCTGCGTCGCTCCCGCGTGCGCAGTAGGAAACTGGCAGTGAAGCCGCAACACTCCACTGCCTGTTTCCCTTACCTAGGATGGCGGTGCTGGGAGCCGAGGGACGGGTCGGCCTCGAGCGGCCGACATCGCGGGCACCCTGGACAGGTAAGTCTACTTATTTTAAAGTCAGCAGCTACAGTGTTTTTAGCTTTCCGGAATCCCGCTTTAATATGGTCCTGTGTCAATAAATTAAGATTAAACTAAGACATGAATGAGCGAGTTTGGGGTGGAGGAACTTGACTGGCCCAATAGAACACTTTTGGGATGAATTAGAGCGGAGACTGCGAGTCAGGCCTTCTCGTCCAACATCAATGCCTGACCTCACAAATGCGCTTCTGGAAGAATGGTCAAACATTCCCATAGACACACTCCTAAACCTTGTGGACAGCCTTCCAGAAGAGTTGAAGCTGTTATAGCTGCGAAGGGTGGGCCAACTCAATATTGAACCCTATGGACTAATGCCCCGTGCACACGGTCGGATTTTCCGACGGAAAATGTGTGATAGGACCTTGTTGTCGGAAATTCTGACCGTGTGTGTGGGCTCCATCACACATTTTACATTGGATTTTCCGACACACAAAGTTTGAGAGCAGGATTTAAATTTTCCGACAACAAAATCTGTTGTCGGAAATTCCGATCGTGTGTACACAAATCCGACGCACAAAGTGCCACGCATGCTCAGAATAAATAAAGAGATGAAAGCTATTGGCCACTGCCCCATTTATAGTCCCGACGTACGTGTTTTACGTCACCGCGTTTAGAACGATCGGATTTTCCGACAACTTTGTGTGACCGTGTGTATGCAAGACAAGTTTGAGCCAACATCCGTCGGAAAAAATCCTAGGATTTTGTTGTCGGAATGTCCGAACAAAGTCCGACCGTGTGTACGGGGCATAAGACTGGGATGCCATTACAGATCATGTGCGTGTAAAGGCAAGCATCCCAGTACTTTTGGTAATATAGTGTATATGCTTGTGCTCTTAACCAAACTGTCAAACCATCAAACCAACCAGCTTTAACGCGGAAGTAAACCCTCAAATGCTTTTCAGCCAAGGAAGCTGCCATCTTAGCCTCTGTTTAATCTGCAACTGCCATGGTGTTGCACATGTGATCACTTCTGACACAGGCCATTTGAAGGTTTGACAGTTTGGTTGAGAACACCAGCAAATATGACAGTTAGCACTTCCAGCATGCCGGAAATGTAAATTTTTTTTGTAACCATTAAATCAATGGGTTTAGTTCAGTTTAAATACAGACATAACAGTTATGTATCCGTTCTTTCAATTACAAAGTAATGGTGCTAAATGTCTGTAGTCTCATTAGGAATGAGTAACACTAAAGTAAATCTAAACACTTTTTTTATTTAGTATAGAGTAGAGCAGTGGTCCCCAAATTGAAGTCCATGGGCCAGATGTTGCCTTTTGCTTGAATTTAAACCACACTTGGGGCGTTATTCCTTCCATTGACACCAACTATGGGGCAGAGTTTTCCACACTGATACCATTGATGGGTCACTATTTTTCCCACTGATGCCAATAACGGTCACTATTCCTTCCTTCGATACAAAAAATAGAGTTCTATTCCTCCCAGCAACATAAGCAATGGGACTCTATTCCTTCCACTAACCGCAAAAGATGGTGTGCAGTTCCTTCCCCTGACACCAACAATAGGGCACAATTTCTCCCACTGTGATCAACATTATTCTTTCCACTGATACCAACTACGGGGCACTATTCCTCCCACTTAACCTAGCCCTAGATGGATCAAAATTCGGCCCCTTTAGCAGGGAATTTCAATCCATGTATCGCTGTCCCTGTTTGACAGAAGTTGAAGTTTGACAGAAGATCATTAGATTAACTTCTGTCGAAAGGAAATGTTGGAAAACTTTTCTCAATCAGTGTCTTCAGCCAGCTACAAGTAATCTATGGCCAACTTTACACCAACAATGGGGCATTATTCCTCCCCCCACTGACCACAGGTGTTAGATCATTTTTACGCCCACTGACAACCAACTCTGGGGCACTGTGCACTCTCACTGTCCCCAGGGCAATGTGTACTTCCACTGTCCTTGGGGCATTATTTACTTCCACTGCCCTTGGGGCAGTATTTACACTCACTGTCCATGGGACATTATTTACTCCCACTGTCCCTGAGCATTGTTTACTCCCACTATCCCTGGGCATTAATTACTCCCACTATCCCCAGGCATTGTTTACTTCCACTGTCCCTGGGACATTATTTACTCTCACGATCCACCGGGCATTGTTTTCTTCCACTGTCCTCGGGGCATTGTTTTCTTCCACTGTCCTCAGGCCATTATTTACTCCCACTATCTCCGGGCATTGTTTACTTCCACTGTCCCTGGGACATTGTTTACTCCCACTATCCCTGAGTATTTGTTTTTTCCACTGTCCCTGGGACATTATTTATTTACTCCCACTATCCCTGAGTATTTGTTTTTTCCACTGTCCCTGGGACATTATTTATTTACTCCCACTATCCCTGAGCATTGTTTACTTCCACTGTTCCTGGGACATTGTTTACTCCCACTATCCCCGGGCATTGTGTACTTCCACTGTCCCTGGGACATTGTTTACTCCCACTGTCCCTGAGTATTTGTTTTTTCCACTGTCCCTGGGACATTATTTACTCCCACTATCACCCGGCACTGTTTATTTTCACTGTCATCAATGACATTATTTACTTCCACTATCGCCAGGCATTGTTTACCCCTAATATTCCCGGGACATTATTTACTCTCACTATCCCCGGGGATTGTTTACTTCCACTGTCCCTGGGACATTATTTACTCCCACTATCCCCCGGGCATTGTTTACTCCCACTATCCCTGGGCATTGTTTACTTCCACTATCCCCGGGCATTGTTTGCTCCCACCGTCCCCAGGACATTATTTACTCCCACTATCCCCAGGCATTGTTTACTTCCACTATCCCTGGGACATTATTTACTCCCACTATCCACCGGGCATTGTTTACTCCCACTATCCCCAGGCATTGTTTACTTCCACTGTCCCCGGGACATTATTACTCCCACTATCCCTGAGTATTTGTTTTTTTCCACTGTCCCTGGGACATTGTTTACTTCCACTATCCCCCAGGCATTGTTTACTTCCACTGTTCCCGGGGCATTGTTTACTTCCACTGTCCCTGGGACATTATTTACTTCCACCATCCCCCGGGCATTGTTTACTTCCACTGTCCCCGGGCATTGTTTACTTCCACTGTCCCCGGGCATTGTTTACTTCCACTGTCCCCGGGCATTGTTTACTTCCACTGTCCCCGGGCATTGTTTACTTCCACCATACCCCAGGCATTGTTTACTTCCACTGTCCCCGGGCATTGTTTACTTCCACTGTCCCCGGGCATTGTTTACTTCCACTGTCCCCGGGCATTGTTTACTTCCACTGTCCCCGGGCATTGTTTACTTCCACTGTCCCCGGGCATTGTTTACTTCCACTATCCCCCGGCATTGTTTACTTTCACTGTCCCCGGGCATTGTTTACTTCCACTGTCCCTGGGACATTATTTACTCCCACTATCACCCGACACTGTTTATTTTCACTGTCATTAATGACATTGTTTACTTCCACTATCCCCGGGCATTGTTTACTCCCACTATCCCTGGGAATTGTTTACTTACACTGTCCCTAGGACATTATTTACTCCCACTATCCCTGAGCATTGTTTTTTTCCACTGTCCCTGGGACATTAATTACTTTCACTATCCCCCGGGCATTGTTTACTTCCACTATCCCCAGGCATTGTTTACTTCCACTGTCCCTGGGACATTATTTACTCCCACTACACCCAAGCATTGTTTACTTCCACTGTCCCTGGGACATTATTTTATTCCCACTATCCCCAGGCATTGTTTAGTTCCACTGTCACTGGGGCATTGTATGCTCCCACTGTCCCTGGGGTATTGTTCACTCCCACTGTAGTCTCCAAAAACACTCCAGCGCTAGATCCAGGGATTTTCTTTTTCACAATGTTCCAATGCGTAATGCCTCTCTGGGGTGCAGCCCTCCTCAGACTAGGTAATCTTTAATAAACTGCAAAAACACATAGGAGGGCACAAACACCTCGTGCATCACCACAGACAAGTTTAATACATCCACCAAAGCAAATGGATACTCACGAGTGGATAAAAAACAGTAAGCATATAATTGATGTGCTTCAGCCGAACTCGTCCCAGGACCAAAACGTTTGGATGGTTGACCAAAGTCTTAGGACATGGAAGCAGCCCTTTGTCTACAAAGTTTGCCAATCCCTGGGGTAGAGAAACGCTCAAACCCCTGCACGTTTTGTAACTCCTCATTACTCTATTTAAAACTAAAAAAAAAAAAGTTTTAAAATGGCTTATTTATAACTGGGGCCCTAATGAGGGAAGTTCCTGCTAAAAGAAGAGATTACACTTCTGACATATGAGGGGAAAAAAGGAACTGAAACTTGGATCAGTTTTAAAGGTCTCAACCGAGACATATGAAGTAAATATAGAATGGAATTAATTGTAGATTTCATGAAGTACATCACAGGAACTTTGTGCTTTGAAGTGTTACTGCTTTATAAGGGCAGGGTGATAGAGTTGTCATCATGTCCTCCATGTTCCCCTCCTCATTGGGCACCAAGCAAGGGTCACGTGAGAGGCTTACCCCCAGGAGGGTTCTTCTGGGTTACATTAGGCACTTAGGTTAGGGTCACTGCTTTATACACAGGGTACCTTTACTGGAACAAACCGACTGATCTCTAATAAATGTTTCTGTACATCACCACGGTCAATTGCCCTCTCCACATGTCCAGCCTATCGCCACTACCTCACTCCCAGTAACGGTATGGGGTCCTGTCGTGCACCTAGTATGGACTCCATGCATGTACTTTACTTAACTCTTTCTCTTCCCTACCTGTGTACAGAATGAGTGCCCCAGCAGTGCAGATCTGTTCCCTTTGCTTTCTGAGAAGGATCGCTGCTGAAGGAGTGCCGACAACATCTCTCACGCTGCAAGAGGCTACCCCACCTGCCACATGTACACGCTTAATGACAGGCTGCTAGAAAAACCTTTGTTACCCTTGGTAACTACTTGTGTCCTCACACTGTATGAACTTTTACCATTGGCTTCATACCCTGATTAGGGATCAACCGAACACCCCCCCAGTTCGGTTCCCAGCAGAACATGCCAACAGGCAAAAAATTTGTTTGAACACGAGAACACCATTAAAGTCTATGGAACATGAACATGAAAAATCAAAAGTGCTAATTTTAAAGGCTTATATGCAAGTTATTGTCTTAAAAAGTGTTTGGGGACCCGGGTCTTGCCCCAGGGGACATGTATCAATGCAAAAAAAAAGTTTTTAAAACGCCGTTTTTTTGGGAGCAGTGATTTTAATAAGGCTTAAAGTGAAACAATAAAAGTATAATATTTCTTTAAATTTCGTACCTGGAGGGTGTCTATAGTATGCCTGTAAAGTGGCGCATGTTTCCCGTGTTTAGAATAGTCCAAGCGCAAAATTACATTTCTAAAGGAAAAAAAGTCATTTAAAAGTACTCGCGGCTATTAATGAATTGTCGGTCCCGGCAATACACATAAAAGTTCATTGATAAAAACGGCATGGGATTCCCCCACAGGGGAATCCCGAACCAAAAAAAAAAAGCGTGAGGGGTCCCCCAAATTCCATACCAGTCCCTTCAGGTCTGGTGTAGATATTAAGGGGAACCCCGCGCCAAAATGTAAAAAAAAATGTTGTGGGGGGACACATATGTCCTCAACATTGGGAGGGGGCTTTGGGGTAGCCCCCCAAAGCACCTTGTCCCCATGTTGATGCAGAGAAGGGCCTCATCCCCACAACCCTTGGCTGTGGGGCTTATCGGAATCTGGAACCCACCTTAAACAAGGGGACCCCCGCATCCCAGCACCCCTGTGTGAAATGGTAACGGGGTACAAATGTACCCCTACCATTTCACAAAAAATGTGTGAAAATTGTAAAAAAAAAGACAATACACGCCTTGGGACAAGTCCTTTTATTAAAAAAATTAAGAAAAAAAACTGTCCCACAAAGTCTTCTTCTCTCGCTCCAATGGACCGAAAAAGAAAAAAAGCTGCAAGCCGCCTACGATCTGTTACGTAACCGGGTGGCCTCGCCACCCTCTGACGCTACGGGAAGCCATAGGGATGTCCCCGTGCGTCAGAGGGGGCGGGGTCACCTGGCAACGTCATCGTGTGGCCCCGCCCTCAGTTATAAAAGAGCTGTTACCTGAGAGGCCGTTCATTATGGCGGGTGCCTCCTTTGGAGGCAGATCGCAGGTGGCGTGCGGTCCGTTGGAGCAAGAGAAGAAGAAGACGACGTCGTGGAACAGTTTTATTTTTACATTTTTTTAAATAAAGGACTTGTCCCAAGGCGTGTATTGTCTTCTTTTTTTTTTTTACCATTTTCACACATTTTTTGTGAAATGGTAGGGGTGCATTTGTACCCTGTTACCATTTCACACGGGGGGGGGGGATCTGGGGGTCTCCCTGTTAAAGAGGGCTTACAGATTCTGATATGCCCCCCGCCCGCAGGCCCCCACAACCACCAGGCAAGGGTTGTGGGGATGAGGCCCTTCTCCCCATCAACAAGGTGCTTTGGGAGGCTACCCCAAAGTACCCTCCCAATGTTGAGGGCATGTGGCCTGGTACGGTTCAGGAGGGGGGGGCGCTCTCTTGTCCCCCCCTCTTTTCCTGTGGCCTGCCAGGCTGCGTGCTTGGATAAGGGTCTGGTATGGATTTTTGGGGGGACCCCACGCCATTTTTTTTTCTTTTAATTTTGGCAATGGGTTCCCCTTAAAGATATTGAGGGGGACCCCCACACCATTTTTTTTAAAGTTTGGCACGGGCTTCCCCTTAACACTCAAAAAAGAACTTTTTTCACAAATGGAACTTTTCCTATCCAATAATACTGGTTAAAAACACATCAGTCACCATTTATGTTGGATAATTTGTATAATTTTATATGAATTTGTATGATTTAGCACTGGTCACTTTATAGTATTTATTGGTTTTGCACAAATGCACTTTGTTGAAATAATTGAAGCACCTTTGTAATTTCACCTTTATTACAATGAAATGAGTAAGAATCTAGCACCAGTCACGGATTTCAGATTTAAAATATTCACACCATTTTTTGGTACACACAGTTTTTCTCATATCTACTTCTAGAAGTAATACTCTAGGAATATGTATACCAGGTAACATATAGAGGAATTGTTCATTATAAGAAAAAAAAACATTTTCTCCACAAGGGCAGCGCCATAACTACTTTTGCTTTTTACCATTTAATGTGCATTGCCGGGACCGACAATTCATTATAGCCGCGAGTACTTTTAAATTCATTTTTTTCCTTTTAGAAATGTCATTTTGCTCTCGGACTGTTCTAAACACGGGAAACATGCGTCACTTTACAGGCATACTATAGAAACCCCCAGGTACAAAATTTAAAAGAATAATACACTTTTATTGTTTCACTTTAAGCATTATTAAAATCACTGCTCCCGAAAAAACGTCAGGCTAACTAACTCAGGCTTCTGGTTGCCTCTGCATACCTGCACAGGAAAGAGTCCATTGTTGGTGTCTTCAGGGGAGACCGCTAGCCTCAGCAATCCTCCTAGGGAGTAGGAACTCCAACTTCAGCACACTACTGGAAATCTAGACTCCGGTGATGGCAAAGAACGGGTCCGACCCAACCCAACCAGCCCGGACCAAACCAGCAGAACAGCAACAAGAACCCCCTAGGCAGTTCCAGGGTTCAGGCCTTTGTCCCTTTTGAAGCACACGGGACCAGGGAAGGGTCAGACCCAGCAAAAGCCACCAAGAGAAACCAGGGAAGCACAATTAACTCCCAACTTCCCAGCTGGGGCAGCGTTACCACTACCTGCCTACAAGTGTTTTAAGTTAATGACAAAAAGCAGTGGTCTCCAAACTGCGGCCCATGGGCCGAATGTTTCCTTTGGTTGCCTTTTATAGGGCCCTTGGGGCCAATGATGGGGCACTATCCCTCCCACTGGCACCAGCAATGGGGCATAATTCCTCCCACTACTATAAACAATTAGGCACTATTTCTCCAATTAATACCAATGATGGGGCACTATTCCTCCTACTGACTACGGGCACTATGTCATTTTTTTTACTCCCGCAGATGCAGGGGCATTTACTATTCTCACTGGCTACTCTGGCCCTACTAAAGTTTGAAGGGCAGTCAACTGGCCTTTTGTTTAGAAAGTTTGGAGACCCCTGATAAAAAGGATCATATATAAAACATACTGTATAGCATATGTTGTATGCATAAAAATAAAGCTATGGATAAAATGAAAATCTGATAGCTATGTATTATAATTGTAATAATATTGTGAGACCCAATAGAAGCCAAGGGATTAGGTGCAACCTGAACCTGTCAGGTAAGTATTGGTGAATTCCGTCATCTCTGACAAAAACCCAAAGTTAATTCTCTTTTGGCTTTTCTCTAATTTTATTACTGGGAAAGTTATGTAAAGTTGTATATTCATTACTATCTTTCTATAACTAGACAGATTTATGCCTGCAAGTAATAATGGAAAAGTGATACACCAGGTGTAATTTTTTTTTACATCCTCTATACTGATATTCTAACAGTTCTGCAAAGGGATCTAGGTAAATTGTCCCCAACAAAGAAACAGTCATCATAATTCTAACAATAATGCAAAAAAAAAGAAACCGGCAGATTTAGGGCAATACTAGGCTCAGTTGTTGTTTAACTGCTTCCTGATCATCGATGTACCGGAATGTCGCTGGGTTGCAAGGGTGATATATCTGTCATTGCTGCAGCAACAATCGAGAGATCATTTTCTTCTGCCTGCGATTCTTTAGAAAGTAAAAGTAATCCTAGCGGCTAAGAAGCTGCTGGATTACTTTTACACCCACCCCCCTCCCACCACTGCCGCCTTTACTGGCCTCTCCCGTGCGATCAGGGGAGCCTGGTAAAGATGCGACCAGCGGCATGTAGTTCTTAGGACACAGTAATGCACACACACGAGCAGACTTCTCATCGAACTGAACTCCGAAGGACTTTTCAATGGAGTTCCGACGAAACGGACTTGCCTGCACACGATCCCATCAGGGTCCAATAGTTTCGAACGTGATGACGTACGACCTGACTAGAAAAGGAGGTTCAATAGCTAGTAGCCAATAGCTACCCTTGCGTTGTTTTCGGTCCATAAAATTAGCATACAGACAAACTTTTTCTTCAATAGGAATCAAGTCCGTCAGAAAGATTTGAAACATGTTCTATTTCTAAGGTCCATCAGATTTTTCAACAGAAAAGGTCAGATGAAGCCCACACACGATCGGAATGTCCGACGGATTTGTTCCATCTGACCTTTTCTGCCGGAAAGTCCGCTCGTGTGTACGCGGCATAAGAGGGACTGATGTTGTTCCCCACACTGTGTGATGTTAGAAACCGGAAGCAACGAGGATTTAGTCACTTCCGGTTTTGGTTTCATGTAAACGATTCGTTACCAGCTTGAACAAGCATCTGATCAAACCAACTTTCAAACCGAGGCATCGCCTATGTTGATTTTTCGGGACCGTAGTTTGGCGCCGTTCCACGGGTGGATGCAATTTTTAAAGTGTGATATGTTTGGGATCTATTTACTCGGCGTAAGATCATCTTTTATATTTTACCAAACAATTGGGTATTATATTGTGTTTTGTGCATTTAAATTTATTAACCACTTGAGCCCCGGACCATTATGCTGCCTAAGGACCAGAGGTCTTTTTCCAATTTGGCACTGCGTCGCTTTAACTGCTAATTGCGCGGTCATGCAATGCTGTACCCAAACGAAATTTGCGTCCTTTTCTTCCCACAAATAGAGCTTTCTTTTGATGGTATTTGATAACCTCTGCGTTTTTTATTTTTTGCGCTATAAACGGAAAAAGACCGAAAATTTTGAAAAAAAATGATATTTTCTACTTTTTGTTATAAAAAAAATCCAATAAACTAAATTTTAGTCATACATTTAGGCCAAAATGTATTCGGCCACATGTCTTTGGTAAAAAAAATGTCAATAAGTGTATATTTATTGGTTTGCGCAAAAGTTATAGCGTCTACAAACTAGGGTACATTTTCTGGAATTTACACAGCTTTTAGTTTATGACTGCCTATGTCATTTCTTGAGGTGCTAAAATGGCAGGGCAGTACAAAACCCCCCCAAATGACCCCATTTTGGAAAGTAGACACCCCAAGGAAATTGCTGAGAGGCATGTTGAACCCATTGAATATTTATTTTTTTTGTCCCAAGTGATTGAAAAATGACTAAAAAAAAAAAAAAAAAAATATTTACAAAAAGTCGTCACTAAATGATATATTGCTCACACAGGCCATGGGCCTATGTGGAATTGCACCCCAAAATACATTTAGCTGCTTCTCCTGAGTATGGGGATACCACATGTGTGGGACTTTTTGGGAGCCTAGCCGCGTACGGGGCCCCGAAAACCAATCACCGCCTTCAGGATTTCTAAGGGTGTAAATTTTTGCTTTCACTCTTCACTGCCTATCACAGTTTCGGAGGCCATGGAATGCCCAGGTGGCACAAAACCCCCCAAAATGACCCCATTTTGGAAAGTAGACACCCCAAGCTATTTGCTGAGAGGCATATTGAGTCCATGGAATATTTTATATTTTGACACAAGTTGCGGGAAAGTGACACTTTTTTTTTTTTTTTTTTTTTTTTTCATAAAGTTGTCACTAAATGATATATTGCTCACACAGGCCATGGGCATATGTGGAATTGCACCCCAAAATACATTTAGCTGCTTCTCCTGAGTATGGGGATACCACATGTGTGGGACTTTTTGGGAGCCTAGCCGCGTACGGGACCCCGAAAACCAATCACTGCCTTCAGGATTTCTAAGGGTGAAAATTTTTGATTTCACTCTTTACTGCCTATCACAGTTTCGGAGGCCATGGAATGCCCAGGTGGCACAAAACCCCCCCCAAATGACCCCATTTTGGAAAGTAGACACCCCAAGCTATTTGCTGAAAGGCATGGTGAGTATTTTGCAGCTCTCATTTGTTTTTGAAAATGAAGAAAGACAAGAAAAAACATTTTTTTTTTTCTTTTTTCAATTTTCAAAACTTTGTGACAAAAAGTGAGGTCTGAAAAATACTCACTATACCTCTCAGCAAATAGCTTGGGGTGTCTACTTTCCAAAATGGGGTCATTTGGGGGGGTTTTGTGCCACCTGGGCATTCCATGGCCTCCGAAACTGTGATAGGCAGTGAAGAGTGAAATCAAAAATTCACGCCCTTAGAAAGCCTGAAGGCGGTGCTTGGTTTTCGGGGTCCCGTACGCGGCTAGGCTCCCAAAAAGTCTCACACATGTGGTATCCCCGTACTCAGGAGAAGCAGCAGAATGTATTTTGGGGTGTAATTTCATATATTTCCATGGCATGTTTGAGCAATATATCATTTAGTGACAACTTTGTGCAAAAAAAAAAAAAAAAAAAAAAAATTTGTCTCTTTCCCGCAACTTGTGTCGCAATATAAAATATTCCATGGACTCGACATGCCTCTCAGCAAATAGCTTGGGGTGTCTACTTTCCAAAATGGGGTCATTTGGGGGGGTTTTGAACTGTCCTGGCATTTTATGCACAACATTTAGAAGCTTATGTCACACATCACCCACTGTTCTAACCACTTGAAGACAAAGCCCTTTCTGACACTTATTGTTTACATGAAAAAGTTTTTTTTTTTTGCAAAAAAATTACTTTGAACCCCCAAACATTATATATTTTTTTAAAGCAAATGCCCTACAGATTAAAATGGTGGGTGTTTCATTTTTTTTTTTCACACAGTAATTGCGCAGCGATTTTTCAAACGCATTTTTTGGGGAAAAAACACACTTTTTTTAATTTTAATGCACTAAAACACGCTATATTGCCCAAATGTTTGATGAAATAAAAAAGATGATCTCAGGCCGAGTACATGGATACCAAACATGACATGCTTTAAAATTGCGCACAAACGTGCAGTGGCAACAAAATAAATACATGTTTAAAAGCCTTAAAAAGCCTTTACAGGTTACCACTTTAGATTTACAGAGGAGGTCTACTGGAAAAATTACTGCACTCGATCTGGCCTTCGCGGTGATACCTCACATGCATGGTGCAATTGCTGTTTACGTTTGACGACAGACCGCCGCTTGCGTTCGCCTTAGCGCGAGAGCAGGGGGCGACAGGGGTGTTTTTTTTTTTGTTTTTTTTTTTCTTTATTATTTTTTTGCTTTTTTAATCTTACTTTTAAACTGTTCCTTTCATATTTTTTTTTTTAATCATTTTTATTGTTATCTCGGGGAATGTAAATATCCCCTATGATAGCAATAGGTAGTGACAGGTACTCTTTTTTGAAAAAATTGTGGTCTATTAGACCCTAGATCTCTCCTCTGCCCTCAAAGCAAATGACCACACCAAGATCGGTGTGATAAAATGCTTCCCCAATTTCCCAATGGCGCTATTTACATCCGGCGAAATCTAAGTCATGAAATACTCGTAGCTTCCGGTTTCTTAGGCCATAGAGATGTTTGGAGCCACTCTGGTCTCTGATCAGCTCTATGGTCAGCTGGCTGAATCACCGGCTGCATTCTCAGGTTCCCTGTTGAGACAGGAGAGCCAGAGAAAAACACGGAAGACGGTGGGGGGGGGGGGGCATTCCCTCCCACTGCTTGTAAAAGCAGTCTAGAGGCTAATTAGCCGCTAGGATTGCTTTTACATGAAAGCCGACCGCTGGCTGAAAAGAATGATACCAAGATGATACCTAAACCTGCAGGCATCATTCTGGTATAACCACTCAAAGTCGTGAATGGCGTACCTGAAGACAAAAAAATGGTTAACAATGGTTAACAATAAAGCACAGTAAAGTGTAAATAATTACACACCTGAAAAACAAACATGATAAAACATAATAACAATAACAATAACAATAACAATCAATAACAATAACAATAACAATAAAACATTGCAGAATAGAATACAGTAAAAAAGAGCAGAACAATAGAGAGAGAGAATAGAGAGAGAGAGAACAATAAAACAACTATTTTTTTTTATTTCATATTTTTTTTTTTTTTACACTTTTTTTGTAACTAACTTTTATAACGGTAACCGGTTCCAGGTTCGGGTCTCTCAAAATGCGATGGCATCTTGGGAGACCCTGTGAAAGTGTGCCTAGTCTGTGGAATGCTGTACCCTACGCTAATACTCAACTAGTGAATGGTAGCGTTCAAAACATTCACCAATGCAAAGACCAGGATTGTCAGGACAGGAGGGACAATAATAGCGGGTGTCACGGCTATATCCGCGCTTGCTGCAGACACGACATCTTTTTTGGGGGGTTCGTTGGGTAGGGGTACTCGGGAGGACATAAAAATGCCTCTCATGCAGCCGACTGCATTTGGTTGGGGATGTGAATGGGGGAAGTACGGGCGCTGCAGAAGCGGTGGGTTCCCAATTAGGATTGGCGAATGCAGCAGGAAGGGCACTATGGGCACGACGGGCCTGTGTTTGTCTTTTTGGTGGCAGCGGGACACTACTTGTGCTTGCCACCTCACCAGCTTGAACTGCACTTATGGGACTCGCCACGTCACCACGTGTTACTGCAGTGCTGGTTTGACTACGACCGGGGTGTACTAGGCCGCTGGCGCTTGCCAGTTCACCAAAACACTACCAAAAAACTGTTAGCGATCGCAGGGATCCGGCCTGACTCTGCGAACGCTGCAGTTATGCGTTTAGTGTTTTGTAAGTGACAGTGATCGATCGATACTGCACTTGGGTGGGCTGGGCCGGGCCGGGCGGAGGGGCAAAACGCAGGTGCTAGCAGGTATCTGGGCTGATCCCGCTAACACTGCGTTTTTGGGAACCCTAAACTGCTGGTGACGCTAGTATAGATCTGATCGGATCAGATATTGATGCGATCAGATACTATACCACTAAGGGAGGTGTACAGTGCGTGCGTGGGTGTTAGCGGTACTGGCGCTAATCTGACGCTGCCTGGGGCTGGTGCTTGCCAGTTCACCAAAACGCTACAAAAAAAACTGTTAGCGATCGCAGGGATCAGGCCTGACTCTGCGAACGCTGCAGTTATGCGTTTAGTGTTTTGTAAGTGTCAGTGATCGATCGATACTGCACTTGGGTGGGCTGAGCTGGGCCGGGCGGAGGGGCAAAACGCAGGTGCTAGCAGGTATCTGGGCTGATTCCGCTAACACTGCGTTTTTGGGAACCCTAAACTGCTGGGGACGCTAGTATAGATCTGATCGGATCAGATATTGATCCGTTCAGATACTATACCACTAAGGGAGGTGTATGGTGCGTGCGTGGGTGTTAGCGGTACTGGCGCTAACCTGACGCTGCCTGGGGCTGGTGCTTGCCAGTTCACCAAAATGCTACCAAAAAAACTGTTAGCGATCGCAGGGATCAGGCCTGACTCTGCGAACGCTGCAGTTATGCGTTTAGTGCCTTGTAAGTGACAGTGATCGATCGATACTGCACTTGGGTGGGCCGGGCGGAGGGACAAAACGCAGGTGCTAGCGGGTATCTGGGCTGATCCCGCTAACACTGCGTTTTTGGGAACCCTAAACTGCTGGGGACGCTAGTATAGATCTGATCGGATCAGATATTGATCCGTTCAGATACTATACCACTAAGGGAGGCGCATGCTGCGTGCGTGGGTGTTAGCGGTACTGGCGCTAATTTGACGCTGCCTGGGGCGACGCATATCACCGCCGGGCGATCGGGGGGCTAAACCTTTATTCGGTAATAAACGGCGGGTGCCCTGACACTATAAAAAATAAACGAACTAACCAGCGTCAACCGTAACGGTTATACGGTGATCAGTGGTGAAAGGGTTAACTAGGGGGCAATCAAGGGGTTAAAACATTTATTAGGTAGTATATGGGGGTCCCTGACGCTATAAAACGCTGACGGCGAACCTAAATATTTACCTCACTAACTAGCGTCACCAGCGACACTAATACAGCGATCAGAAAAATGATCGCTTAGCAACACTGGTGACAGGGGGTGATCAAGGGGTTAAAACTTTATTAGGGGGGGTTAGGGGGGTATCCTAGACCTAAAGGGGGGTAATATACACTGTCCCAACACTGTCACTGTCACAAACTGACACTATGCAGTAATCAGAAAAAAAAAAAAAAAAAAACTGCTGGTGTCAGTTTGTGACAGGGGGGGGGGGGTGATTGGGGGGGGATCGGGGGGCGATCGGGGGGGGGATCGGGGTGATTTGTGTGCCTGGCATGTTCTACTGTGTGTGTAGTGTTTGGTGCACTCACATACTTGTCGTCTCTCCTCGGGCCGGAACGGAAAATACCGACCCGAGGGGAGATGACATCACTTCCTTTGCTGCTGTTTAGCATACAGCAGCAAAGGAGTGTTCTCATTGGCCGGCGGCGATCGCGAGGGGGGGGCCACGAACGGATGGTCTCCCCCTCATCACCGATCGCCGCTGGACAAACGACGACCGCCTCGGGCACCGGGGGGGGGTCCGATCGGACCCCCCACCCGCGGAAGGCAAATCACGTACCCTGTACGTGATTTTGCCTGTCCGTGCCACTTTGCCGACGTACATCGGCGTGAGGCGGTCGTCAAGTGGTTAACCACTTAACCACTAGCTGACCAGCGCACGCCGATTTACGTCGGCACAATGGCACGGCTGGGCAAATCGGCGTACAGGTACATCCCCTTTAAATCGCAGCATCATGCGTGCAGCCGGCAGCGCTCGCCTGCCGCGTGCTTCGTGACTGTGCATGCGGGTCCCGCGGATGTAAACAAGACATTTCCCTGTTCTGCCTAGTGACATGACAGGGATCTACTGCTCCCTGTGATCGGGAGCAGTGATCGCTGTCATGTCAGTGGAAGCCCACCCCGCCCTACAGTTAGAACACCTCCATAGGACACACTTAACCCCTTGATCGCCCCCTAGTGTTTAACCCCTTCCCTGCCATTGTCATTTACACGGTAATCAGTGCATTTTTATATCACTGATAGCTGTAAAAATGACAATGGTCCCAAAATGGTGTCTAAAGTGTCCGATGTGTCCGCCATAATATTGCAGTCACGATAAAAATCGTAGATTGCCGCCATTACTAATAAATAAAAAAAATAAAAATGCTATAAATCTATCCTCTATTTTGTAGATGCTATAACTTTTGTGCAAACCAATCAATATACGCTTATTGCGATTTTTTTTTTTTAAACCAAAAATATGTCGAAGAATACATATCGCCTAAACTGACAAAAAAGACAGAAAATTTCTGAAAAAAAAACAGTTTTCACAGTTTGTTATAAAAACAAACAGGTAATTTTCCTCCTTCATTGATGGTCGCTGATAGGCTGCACTGATGGGCCCTGATAGGCTGCATCAATGATGCTTAAATACTCCCCATACGCATGAGTTCACTATGCCCATGACTAAGCTCTGGAGGCGGAGTGAAACGCGTTGGGGAGGGGACTGGCCAAGTCCAGGCTGAGGTTGTCACTCCATTCACTTCAGTAGGACACATAGATGTGCGACTTCCAGAGGTTACTCTTCCTTTCTTAAACCTTTGCAGGAGCCAGGACGGGCTCCATCCCCTGTCAGCACTCTAGCAGCAGTTGCGGATGCCCTGTCCACATACCCCCTCCCTATCAAGCCTGAGCGGCCCACACATTGTTTCTTAGGTCACAGGCTGCACTGATAGGGCGGCACTGATAGGTGGCACTGATAAGGGGCGCTGATGAGGCGGCGCTGGTGGGTACTAATCAGGAGGCACTGATGAGGCTACACTGATAGGTGGAACTGATGGGCACTGAGAATGCACCGAAGGGCACTGATAGGCCTCACTGAAGGGCACTAAGAGGTGGCACTGATAGGCAGCACTGATAGGTGGCACTGATGGGCACAGGCACTGGTAGGTGACACTGATAGTACTGATAAGTGGCACTGATGATGAGGCACTGATTGGCAGCACTGGTGGGCACTGATAGGTGGCACTGGTGGGCACTGCAAAGAAGTACTGATGGACACTGGTAGGTGGTATTGGTGGGCACTGATAGGTGGCACTGGTGGTCACTGCTTAGCAGCAGTGACTGTCAGTGTGCGGGACTGATGTCCTGTTTACACAAGCTGGTAATCGGCTGTCAGGTGAAAAAAAAGTTGATTACCGGATTCTATTTACATCATGTGATCAGCTGTCATTGGCTGACAGCTGATCATGTGGTAAGGGGCCAGGATCGGCCCTTTACTCTGATCTGTGATCAGCCGAGTCCCATGGCCCAAAGGAGCACAAAGTAAAATGTATTTTGTTTTTTTTTAATTGTCTGCTTTTTTTTTGTTTATGGACAGTTTTGCATGACATGTCAGTTAAAATAACGCAGCGCTGTATGGCAAAAAATGGCCTGGTCAGGAAGGGGGGTCAATTTTCCAGAGGTCAATTGGTTTTAAAGCAAACTTATCACATGGAAGTTAGATACAAACTAACCCCTCCAGTACCAGTCATCAGTGGGTGGGGAGGGTAGGAGAGTTTATATTTAATATTCATTTAATAAGGGTGCCTCATTCTGGGACAATTTTTTTTTTAATAAATACAGTTAAAGAAAACAGGCAGAAAAGTTTTTGGCAGGTTCACAGGTACAGCCAGGAGGAAATGCAGGGATATATTCTCTATGGAAGATTGGGAAAGTTCGTGGCAGGTTAAAGGTAGACAGATAAAAGATAAGCTCTGCGCCAACATTTCAAACAAATCTAATTCACCTTCGCGGTTGAGCGCAGTCACGTACCTTTCTGACGGTTTTCTTTGTTACTGCTTGTTGTGTTACATAATTTAACCCCTTAAAAAGCTGTAGTTTTTTTTTTTGTTTTGTTTTTTTTTGGCAGAATAGGGAATTTTTAAAGACCTTTTTTTTTTTTTTTTTTGCTGTCTTGTTGGGGAGATTTCCTTCCCGTCCAAGTGACACAAGACAAAGCAGCCAAAATAAAGAGAACAAACAAGTAGAAAGGGCCTAGTTCTCCAAATGTAGCAGAGGTTCTAACCTATCCCAATTTTATCCACATAGAAAAAAGTTTTGACTTTTTTTTATACTTAATATATACTTTAACCATGATAACTTTGGGCATACGGTGAGACTGAATTTATTTTATTCATGCTAATAATTGAGGAAAGCAGGTTGTAAGATATATGTATTTATTACAGGCATTTATATAGCCCTAACAATTTACACAGTGTTATACATACTGTACGTTCATATCAGTCCCTGCCCTCGAGCAGTTTACAATCTAAGGTTCCTATCTTACATGGGTGCATTGATCTGGGTTACTTTACACAGGAGCCAATTAACCTACCAGCATGTCTTTTACAAAGCAAAATATTTTTTAATTGCCAACAAAAGACATTTTACTTCTGGCTTTTATTTAAAAATAATAAACACAAAAATAAAAAAATGAAAAGCAGCCCACAGGCGGACCTTTGGAGAGGTCTGCACAGGGGTGTAACTACAGGGGTAGCAATTGTGACCAGGCCCCATGCTCCAGGGGGCCCCTGCAGCCCCCCTGTACACCTGGATAGGAGGGGCGGCATGTTGAGGAATAGATCTCCTCCTGCAGCAGCTGAAAGCCTGCTTCTTCTCCTCCCTTCCTCCCTCAGGCATTCGGTGGCTGCAGGAGGAAAATAGAGGATCAGTTTCTCTGCATGCCACCCCTCTTATCCAGGTCCAGCTGCCCCGCTGTGTGCACTCTCTTTCCCTGCTGTCTGTGGGCTCTCCTGCCCCACTGTCTGTGCCTTCTCCTGCCCCGCTGTCTCTGTGCTCTCCTGCCACGCTGTGGGCTCTCCTGCCCCGCTGTCCCTGCGCTCTCCTGCCACGCTGTGGGCTCTCCTGCCCCGCTACATGGTCTTCTGGCTCCTCCATGTCCCTCGCAGCTCTGCCGCCTTCCCCCCTCTCCTCTCCCGCCAGCTGTTGCGGGGGATGGAGAGCAGGGAAGGAGCCAGTAAATGTGTCATTTACTGGCCCCTTTCTTGTCTTAATGAATCGGTATCAGTTACTGACTCTTTTGGTTTTTCATTCCTAGCTGGGGCATAGTAAACTATTTAATTTCATTCATTCTGTGCAGCTTATGCTGCAGAGAAAGGGACCGATGAATCTGTCCTCAGTCTCTTTCTCTGTCTCATAGGTGAGACATCAGGGTTTGTTTAGACCCGTGCTATTTCACCAAAGTGGGTCCTAAAAATATGTAAAAAAATAATAAAAAATTAAATTGTAAAGAAAATAAACTAAAATGGTAAAACAAAAGAATAAAAAAACTACTGACTCCAGTGGCTGAACTACCAGGGTCGCAAAGGTCGCACTTGCGACTGGGCTCTGTCGTTCTGCCACCGTGGGGGACCCCAAATGGCAGGAAAGTGACCCACTGTGGGACCGTAATAAAGTGTCCCACAATGGGAGTAAAGGGCCCTGGGATCAGTTGGAAGGGCCCTGGTCGGGGGTTAGGGGGGCCCTGAAGGTTCTAGTTATGGGTCAGCATGTGGTCTGTATGCGGAAGAGGGAGGTTAAAGGAGAGGAGGGAGGAAGAGAAAAAAAAAAAGAAGTCGGCAATAAAACGTCATTTGTTTGTAAATGTCAGTTTCGCCGTAGTGCATCCTTTGTCAAGAATAAAAAAAATTTTGTGTAGAGTCCCCCCCCCCCTCTAAAATACACACTGGACCCCTTGAGTCTGGTTTGGATTTTAAGGGGGATCCCCATGAAAAAAAATGCATGAGGTCCCCCTAAAAACCCATACCAGATCCTTAATCCTAGCATGCAACCTTACAAAAAAAAAATCCCCCCTGAAAAAAAATCCACCATTAAACATCCCGATGGTAATGCTCACCGAATCACAGCTCCCTAGGCTGTCATCCACTATATAAGGGAAGCGGTTAGTATCACAACCTCATCAGTTTCAATGTATTCTTGCCTCCAAACACCCATCCCTCCAAGCAGCAAACGATGACTTGTAGTAACCTTCGTATATTTAACCCTTCTCTTCTCTATTCTGCTACTGACCACCTATTAGAGTTGCCACCTCATCCCTTTAAACCCGAGCACAGGTTCTAAGGCTAATTTAATGCAAATTAGGCACCAAGTGAGTTAAATTACCACCTTAATCAGCCACAGAACCTGTGTAATTCATATGTATTTGGTTTTAAAGGGATGAGGTGGCAACCCTACCACCTATGACATAATCTCTCCCCTGTCCTGTCCACCTCTGTCTACAATAGTTCACTCTCCTCATCACTGGATGCACTTGCTCCTCTAACTACACACAGAATCAGAGCCCCGGTCGTTACAACCCGAGCAAACTGACAACACCAGAAATCTCAAGAGATATTGCCGTGCTCTTGAATGACTGTGACATAAAACCAAATGCCTGGAGGACTTCACCCTATATAAATCTGCCCTCCTAAAATTAAATTCCTGCCTCCATGCTGTCAAACAAGCCTACTTTGTCTCTCTTATCAATACCTTGTTATTCAGTTCCCATCAGCTCTTTTCAACCTTTAACTCTCTACCACAGCCCGCCACATGGATCAGGTAAGTGGCGGACCACCAGCCTCCGGGGGGGTGGTAGTGCCATGCTGCCGGCCGCCTGGGTGGGTGGTTGTTTTCTGCCTCTCCCAAAAGAAAAAGCCGCCACTGCACCTTACCAACCGCTCAGTGTCTGCCACCCCTGTCCACCAATCCCTACACTGGCTCCCGATCGCCCAGAGAATTAAATTCAAAATACTAACCACAACATACAAAGCCATTCACAACAATCTTGTCTCCAAAAATCACCCGAATCGACCTCTCCGCTCTTCTTAAGACCTCCTACTCTCAAGCTCTCTTGTCTCCTCCTCCCATGCTCATCTCCATGATTTCTCCAGAGCCTCTCCCATCCTCTAGAACTCTATACTTCAACCTGTCCCTCTATCTCCTACTCTTGCTGCCTTCAGGCAATGCCTAAAAACTAATTTCTTCAGGGAAGCCTATCATGTCTCCAGCTAATCTTTTACCACTTCCATCAGCTCATTCCCCACAGTTACGACCTTTTGTACCACTTGTCCCACCCTATTAGATTGTAAGCTCTTCTGAGCAGGGCCCTCTTAGTCCTCTTGTATCGTATTGTAACTGTATTGTCTCCCTTTTATATTGTAAAGAGCCGAGTAAATTGTTGGCCCTATATAAATCCTGTATAATAATAATATTAATAATAATAAGAGCAGTGAGATCATTGATCAAATACAGCCAGTGACCATATTATTTGGGAAGTGATGTCACGCCTATCCCTGCCCCTTTTCTTATGTAGCCAAGAATCCCAGGCCATGTAATCCAATGTGCCGGTGGCAGCGGTGGTTGCTAGGGACACAAAGGGCCAGCAACTGCTGCTTCCTTAGGAACCATTGTTGTGTAAAAAAAATACCATTTCTATACAGAATATGATGCTCAGTTTCCACCTATACAGCTAAAACTTTGAATATCCCTATTGGTGATCATTATCACAGACAATGGGAAATTCAGAATTTCACAAATATCACCAGAACAAGAGAAGGTTAAATTTATTAATGGGGACATCTGTTTGTATAACAACCATCATCATACATGATACAATCTGTCCATACCATCTCTGTACAATCAACTTTAGATTTACCAAATCCATGTAATATGACTACCTACCCAATCTATCCAATCAATGTGCATCTAATCATTTAGGCTCTTTAAAGGGGAACTCCCCTCATTTTTTAGAGTTCCACTTATTTCCTTCTGCAGCTTCAGGACAGGAAGTGAAGGAAAATCTCCCCATGGGAACACAAACAGTAAAAAATAAACAGGTTTTAAAACTTACCTATGCTATCAAAATCTAAAAGCTAAATCCATCCTTAGCATCAGTTTACCCTCCTGTACTGAAATAGCTTTCTCTGATTTCACTGCAAACTGTGAGATTTTCACAGTGTGCATTAGAAGCTGACAGCTAGAGCCCACTTCATTTCCTAGAAAGGATGTCTCTGGCCTTTCCCTTTCATTTGAGTTTCAGCTCTTTCAAACATGGAGGCTCTTCATCACTTGTGGGTGTTACCTAGACTAGAGCCTTCTGCATGCAAACTGAAGCCTGCTAGGAGCACCCACTTCTCTCAACTGACATCTACCCATTATAGCATTTTTATATTTGCATACCTCTTCCTTCAAAATGAAATCGGTCACACCCTACTGACCACTCCCAATTTTAATGGGGTTGAGACAGGGACTGAGTAGGTGGCAGAGTTAATGGCAGCATGTGTACAGCGCCATGCCGAATGCCAAATTGCCCACATTTTGGAACAGGAGGTTAAAACGTGAGCCTTTCTATAGAGTGCAGGGGTGAAAAGTATGTATTGTACAGGGTGCAAGGGTCATGAGTGAGTAACACGCAGAGTACAGGTGCAAATCAGTTGCTAAGTAGACTCCATTTATTAACCACTTACGTACTGGGCACGTATACCCCCTTTTTGCCCAGGCCAATTTTTAGCTTTCAGCTCTGTCGCACTTTGAATGACAATTGCGCGGTCATGCAATACTGTACACATATGACATTTTTATCATTTTTTTGAGACAGATAGAGCTTTCTTTTTGTGGTATTTAATCACCGCTGGGGCTTTTATTTTTTGCTAAACAAACAAAAAAAGACAAAACATTTTGGAAAAAAAAACTTTCTTAGTTTCTGTTATAAAATTTTGCAAATAAGTAATTTTTCTCCTTCACTGATGTAGGATGATGAGGCTGCCCTGATTGGCACTGATGAGGCGGCACTGATGGGCAACACTAATGGCCACTGATGGGCAACACTAATGGCCACTGATGGGCAACACTAATGGCCACTGATAGGCGGCACTCATGGCCACTGATAGGCGGCACTGATGGGCACTGATAGGTGGCACTGATGGGAAGGCACTGACTTCTTGTTTCTGTTATAAAATTTTGCAAATACCGTATATACTCGAGTATAAGTCGTTCCGAGTATAAGTCGAGGCCCTAATTTACCACAAAAAAATGGGAAAAACTTATTGACCCGAGTATAAGACGAGGGTGAGAAATGCACAGCTACTGTAAGTGGAAAAGAGGGTCAACAATGCCCATTTGCAGCCTCACTGTGCCCATTTGCATGCCTCACTGTGCCCATTTGCAGCCAAAGGTTCCCCGAACTTCACACTTGGTGGTTAAGGGTTCCTACATGCCCCCTAGCTGCAGCCAAAATTTGGGGTCTCTGAACCCAAAGTGTCCCGAAATGACATTGCTACAGATGGACACAGTTGACCAACTTTGAGGCCCCGTATCTCGGGGCCACTTAGTGCTAGGAACCCCAAATTTGGTGTGCAAACCCAGTGGAACTAGTGCAATAAAATATCCAAAGCTGGGATTTCTAGAATCAAGTGGCCCCGAGATACAGGACCCCAAAAATCGGTTCAGAAAATGTCAAGCATTTTTCTGCAGCAGAGAATGACATTTTCCGAACCTATTTTGGGGCCCCATATCTCGGGGCCACTTGGTGCTAGGAACTTCAGTTTTGGATATGTTGTGGAACCAGGTTCACTGGGTTTGCACACCAAATTTGGGGTTCCTAGCACTAAGTGACCCTGAGATACAGGGCTCCAAAGTCGGTTCTGAAAATGTCAAGCACTTTTCTGCAGCAGAGAATGACATTTTCCGAACCGATTTTGGGGCCCCGTATCTCAGGGCCACTTAGAGCTAGGAACTTCAGTTTTGGATATGTTGTGGAACCAGGTCCACTGAGTTTGCACACCAAATTTGGGGTTTCTAGCATCAAGTGGCCCTGAGATATGGGGCCCCAAAGTCGGTTCGGAAAATGACATTTTTTGCTGCAGAAAAGTGCTTGACTCGAGTATAAGTCGAGGGGGGCACTTTCAGCACAAAAAAAGGTGCTGAAAAATTCGACTTATACTCGAGTATATACAGTAAGTAATTTTTCTCCTTCACTGATGTATGCTGATGAGGCTGCACTGATTGGCACTGATGAGGCGGCACTGATGGGCAACACTAATAGCCACTGATGGGCAACACTAATGGCCACTGATGGGCAACACTAATGGCCACTGATGGGCAACACTAATGGCCACTGATGGGCAACACTAATGGCCACTGATGGGCGGCACTGATGGCCAATGATAGGCGGCACTGATGGCCAATGATAGGCGGCACTGATAGGTGGCACTAATGGGAAGGCACTGATGGACAGCACTGACTAGCACTGCACTGCTGATCAATTCCCTGATTATCTGTGGGCATGTCCCCTGTCAGGATTGCTGGTTACCTGCTCTCCTCTCCTCACACTGTGGCAGCGCATGAGGAAAGCATTACCGATATCCAGCACTCTGTTTACGCTGTGATTGGCTATGATTGGACACAGCTGATCACTTGGTAAAGGGCCGCTGTGATGGGCCCTTTGCCATGATCTGTGATCGGCTGTGCACAAAGCTCGCCGGGTGCGTGGTTCCGAGAGGATGTCCATTGACGCCCTCCCAGGACTAGAGAGCCGCGCTGTAGCCATCTTTCGGCTATAGAGCGGTAAGGAAGTGGTTAAACAGGGACACAGCTCTCTTATTCTTGGTCAATAACTCAAAAAATGTTAAAGCCATTGAGGAGTAAAAGGAATGCTTACCCCAGACCCATTGGAGAATGTCTGATGAGACCCCTGATTAAAGGGGTCTCATTAAAGAGAACCTGTCGCCAAAAAAGTATCACATAGGGGACCTTTTGTCCCCTATGTGTTGGAAAAAAAAGTTTTGCTTAAAAGAAAGTCTCAAAAATTAAAGCTACACTCAAGCACTTAAAAACCCCCAAAAAACCTTTTGAGCCCCCATAAACGTATGAATGTAAATGTAGACTGGAAAACGTCAATTGTGCTACACGTTACATATCGAGATCAATAATTCATGGCCTAGTATTCATGGTGAACTCTAAACTGATGACCTGTATGGGGCTTTTAAAGTGTTGCCTATAGACAATATAGGGTACTAAAGTTTGTCACCATTTCACGGGCGCACTCAATTTTTAGTTTTAACAATATGTCGGGAATTCGCTGCAAGATCACCTTTATCAGTGGCGGGAGGGGCCTCCTGCCGCGCTCCAATGCCCTTCGCCGCTTACTGGAGCCGTCGGCAGCGGCGGAGGCGATCGGATCCTTTCTCCTCTGTGGCATGGAGACGAGTGAGGGGAAGATGGCGCCCATAGCTCTTAAAGGGCCATTTGTTTATTTATTTTAAATGACTTTTTTTTTTTTTATTGCATTTTAGTGTATATATGAGATTTGAGGTCTTTTTGACCCCAGATCTCATATTTAAGAGGACCTGTCATGCTTTTTTTCTATTACAAGGTATGTTTACATTCCTTGTAATAGGAATAAAAGTGACACAATTTTTTTTTTAAAGAACAGTGTAAAAATAAAAGGTAAAATAAGTAAGACATTTTTAAACGCTCCCCGTCCCGCCGAGCTCGTGTGCAGAAGAGAATGCATACGCGAGTAGCGCCCGCATATGAAAACGGTGGTCAAACCACACATGTGAGATATCGCCGTGATCGGTAGAGCGAGAGCAATAATTCTAGCCCTAGACCTCCTCTGTAACTCAAAACATGCACCCTGTAGAATTTTTTAAATGTCGCCTATGGAGATTTTTAAGGGTAAAATTTTGTTGCCATTCCACGAGCAAGCGCAATTTTGAAGCGTGACACATTGGGTATCAATTTACTTGGCGTAGCATTATCTTTCACAATATAAAAAAAATGGGCTAACTTTACTGTTTTTTTATTTTTCAATTCAAAAACGTGTATTTTTTCCAAAAAAAAGTGCGCTTGTAAGACCGCTGCGCAAATACGATGTGCCAGATTGTATTGCAATGACCGCCATTTTATTCTCTAGGGTTTTAGGAAAGAAAATGTATAATGTTTGGGGGTTTCTAGCAAAACTGTTTTTGACTTGTAAACAACAAATCTCAAAAAGAGGCTCAGTCCTTAAGTGGTTAAACGTGTGCAAAAAAAAAAAAACCCTTGCATAAACAGCTCTGGCAGCGAAAGGGTTTAAAAAAAAAAAACTTCTCTTTTTTTTTTTCACTGGTTCTCCAACAACCGGCATGAAGTCACCTGAACCAGCGTGGATGTGTGTTTTCCCATACTATAAAGATCTCTGCCCTCCCCCCACATCTGCTGAATTCCCCTTCTGTTGGTGTGTAGTATGGGGAAATCCACTCGTTAGGTTCAACTGCTGAACGCCGCATTCCTGCAGGGAGGGTGTATGCGGTCCTCTGTGTATGTGTGACAATGGAAAGAAACTGATAAAAATTCTCTGCGGGAGAAATGTGTTTTTGTGATGCATCCTTTTTTTTTGCTTCTTTTTTTTTATAACGGCCCATTAAAAAATAATGGATGGAAAATTAGTCAAAAACAACATTTGCTGGATAGAAGATAATAGGAACTGAGTTTCCATGATCGGTCCATTATCACAAAAGGACACTGCCAACTATTAGGTCACTAAAGCCCTGGGTTCACATCTATGCGTCTGCGGTTGATGCGTTTTTCCAGCGTGATTTTTGGTTAGTTTTGCATATTTAAACCTGCGTTTTTAAAGTGCTTTTGCTTGCAGTTTTCATGCATTTTGCGCATTGCGTTTTTTTTTCTCTCTTTAACCGCTTGCCGACTGTAAAAATGACATACCTAGTATGTGATCCTGCACTTCCGGGTCTGGGGCGCGCATGCAGGCCACAGCTGGCCTGCTCCCGTTGTGATTATACACAGCGGGAGCTGATCTGCGGGTACCGTGGACTCGATGACCGACTGGTACCCGCCGATCATTCAGCATAGAGGCAGAACGGCAGTCTGCCTATGTAAACATGGCAGATCGCCGTTCTGTCAGTAGGGAAGGCATGGATCCTGAGTTCCTGCAAAGGAACATGGATCCATGCCTTCCCCTAGGAAAAGCACCTCCCACACTGTACACAAACACTGGCTAGGCACATAGTTAACCCTTTGATCACCCCTAGATGTTAACCCCTTTCCTGCTAGTGTCATTAGTACAGTGACAAAATAGAAAAATGTCAGTAATTACGGTATTTCACGGTGCCAACATCCTGTGGTATGAATAGAAAAAAGGGAGTTCCCCTTGTGGTTTGGACTTTAGCAGCATTTAGATAAATGTAACAACTTAATGTAGTAGAAAAAGTATTATACTTTTTCTACTACATTAAGTTTTTACATTTATCTAAGTGCTGCTAAAGTTCAAATCCCAAGGGGAACTCCCTTTTTTCTATTAGTACAGTGTCAGTGCATATTTTTAAGCACTGATCACTGTATTAGTGTCACTGGTCCCCCAAAAAGTGTCCGGTGCCCAATTTGTCCACCGCAATATCACTGTCCCACTATAAGTCGCTGATTTACTAGTAAAAAAAAAATAAATAAAAACTCCATAAATATATCCCATAGTTTGTAGACGCTATAACTTTTGCGTAAACCAATCAATATACGCTTATTGGGATTTTTTACCAAAAATATGTAGCAGAATACATATTGGCCTAAAATTAAGAAGAAATTTGATATGTATTATTATTATTTTTTTTATTATTATTGGATGTGTTTTATAGCAGAAAGTTAAACATTTTTTTTTTACAAAATTGTTGGGGTTTTTTTGTTTATAGCGCAAAAAATAAAAAAACGCAGAGGTGATCAAATACCACCAAAAGAAAGTTCTATTTGTGGGAAAAAAAAAAACATCAATTTTATTTGAGTACAGCATCGCACAACCGCGCAATTGTCAGTTAAAGTAACGCAGTGCTGTATTGCAAAAAATGGTCTGGTCATGAAGAGGGGTAAATCTTCCGGGGGGCAAGTGGTTAACAAACTGAGAATAGCTGGTGGGCCAGGAAGCCACCCACCGTCATTAACAACTAAGTTATCAGATTTCAACAGGGTTCCATGCTGCAGGCAATAAAAAAATCGGGGGAAAAACGGCATGGACCCCCCCAATTCATACCAGGATATGGATTTTGTAGAAAACCCCATGCCAATTTTTTTTTTTATTGCCGTGGGGTCCCCCCAAAATCCATACCAGACCCTTATCCATGCATGCAGCCCGGCAGGTCAGGAAGGGGATGAGCAAGTGCCCCCCCCCCCCCGAAGCATACCAGGTCACATGCCCTCAACATGGGGGGGGTGCTTTGGGGCACATAGTACATAATCAGTCTGGTTGAAAAAGGACACAAGTCCATCTAATTCAACCAATAAAATGACACTTAGTGCTCTGGATTGAGACAAGTACACACTATAGAAGGATATGTTTTGTTCATGTTTCATGTCTGAAGTTTACAACCACTTTACACTGATTTGACAGTGAATTTCTCTGCTTAAAATTTTACAGAATTAGCAATTACGAAACAGCAGAAAACAGAACAGAAAAGGGGATCAGAGTTAAAGGGAATACTGTACACTCTGTACACTCTACTGAATTGACATTGCTGTATCATATTTGGTAAATGTCTTCTGCTGCCAAATCTTTAAACTTCTATATTAAATGTCAGCTATATAACAACCACATTGCAATAGCAACATTACTGGTGATTGGTTCTCAACCCCATTTGGCTTGAGTGATCGAGAGAGGTAATTAGCTTTACGACCCTAGCCTGTGTCTGGTCTGGTATTGGCCATCTCCTCCCCATATTCAGGCGTCTCAAATCAGACCCAAAAATGACCAACTGAGAAATGCATGCCTGCTTAAGCTGGCCATACACTATACAATTTTCCTGTTCAACTTTGCTTTAGATTTACCAAAACCATATAATATGAGGTCAAACCTAAACCCTTTCAATTTGTATGCAATCAGACAGGCCCTTGCACTACATAGTTGAAGGTAAATCTAAAGGAAATTGAATCAGAAAATTGTATAGTGTATGGCCAGCCTTAGTCTCCCTATAAATTTAAAGCAGTCTATGGAGTGGTGTAGACAACATGACTCTTTCCCGAGTGGCTCTGTAACGAGTGATGTGCAGTTTCACCACTGCAGATTAATGAAAGCAGGGTAACTAAAGCTGGATGAAGATACAACAAGAACTCTGTTCTGCTCTGCAAGACGACAAGCAGCATTTGATATTTATTTTATATAAAGTTAGAGTCCCACTCTCTATCCACTAACATGCTCCTCGTTCTCTTCCTTCTCACATTGGTGTCTTCTATCCTCAAATTATCCTTACTCTACCCCTCCTCTATACCCTGCAGCATGCACATATTACCCTCACTCCTACCCTCTCCCTACTATGGCACCCATCATCTCCTGCATTTTCTGCACCCACATGCTGACATAAACACCAGGGCCACTAGACACGTGCGTTCATGCACATCCCACGCCCATCTTGCCTTCCTCACCCTCCTCCTTCTCCTAGTCTCAGGTGACATTTCTCCTAATCCTGGTCCGCCATTTTCCAACTGCAAGCCACATATCCAATACCCCTCCCCCTCTGGCAACCACCGCAATCCACTCCGTTTAATTTCTATCCCCCTGCTTCCTCAAAGCAGCCCACCAATCTCATGCGCCCTTTGGAACCCCCGCTCCATCTGTAACAAGCTAACATCTGTACATGACCTCTTCATCTCTCATGGATGTAACATATTCGTCATAACCGAAGGCTGGCTTCAAAATTTTGACTTCGCTTCACCTGCTGCCCTCTCACATGGTGGCCTCCATTGGACTCACTCCCCCAGACCCAACAGACAGAAAGGAGGTGGAGTTGGATTCCTTCTATCACCACAAAGCACCTTCCAAGTCCTTCCTATCCCTCTCTTCTTTCGAGATGCACTGTATTCATCTGTTTTCTCCTATTTCTTTGAGGATTGTAGCAATTTATCGGCCTCCTGGACCGGTATCGCGCTTTCTTGATGACTTTGCTGCCTGGCTACCCTATTTTCTCTCCTCTGAAATACCCACGATCATTTTTGGTGACTTCAACATTCCTGTCAATGTTAACAGCCCAACTATATCTAAACTTCTCGACTTAACCTCATCTTTTGACCTAACCCAATGGACACATACTTCCACTCACTCCAATGGTAATACCCTTGACCTTGTATTCTCCCATCTCTGCAAGCCTGGCAACCTCACCAACACCCCCTTTCCTCTATCTGATTACAACCTCATTACTTTCACTGTATCCTTGCCTCCAACCACCCATCCCTCCAAGCAGCAAACAATTACTTGTAGAAACCTTCGCCACTTTAACCCTTCCCTTCTCTATTCTGCTACTGACCACCTATATGACATAATCTCTCCCCTGTCCTGACTTGGCCACCTCTCTACAACAGTTCACTCTCATCACTAGATGCACTTGCTCTTTTAACCACACGCAGAATCAGGCCCTGACCTGATTCTGCGATTTGCACACTGCAATAGTTTGGTCACTATAGTTTTATATATTATATATATTTAATTATATATTTCATTAGTTATTTAATATTTGATCATGTGAATTTTTTGGTATTTGGCAACATTGCACATGTAAATGTCTCATAGAATTTTGTTTATATATTAGATTTGAGAAAATTAGTGATGAATTCATGTAAAATAGCAGGGTAGCGCAGCCAACAGCACTTTTAGTATTTACAATCTGGCTTTCGCTCGCAGCACTCCACGGAAACTGCCTTACTAAAACTCACTAACGATTTACTAACTGCTAAAACCAACAGCCAGTACTCCATACTCCTACTACTTGACCTCTCTGTGGCCTTTGATACTGTTGACCACCCGCTCCTTCTCAGTAAACTACATTCCCTTGGCCTCCGAGATTCTGCTCTATCCTGGTTCTCTCCCTACCTATCACAGCGCTCCTTCAGTGTCACCTACAACTCTGTCTCCTCCTCTCCATTGCCCCTTTCTGTGGGGATCTCCCAAGGCTCTGTTCTTGGACCCCTTCTCTTCTCTATCTACACCTCCTCCCTCGGTCACTTGATAACTGCCCATGGCTTCCAATACCACTTATACACCGATGACACCCAAATCTATCTGTCTACTCCTCACCTCACTCCTTCAGTCTCCTCTCGCATTACTATCTTACTAACTGACATATCAGCATAGACGTCGCACCACTTCCTCAAACTAAATCTCTCTAAAACTGAGCTATTAACCGCTTCAGCCCCGGAAGATTTTACCCCCTTCCTGACCAGAGCGTTTTCTTGCAATTCAGCACTGCGTCGCTTTAACTGACAATTGCACGGTCGTGCGACGTGGCTCCCAAACAAAATTGACGTCCTTTTTTTCCCACAAATAGAGCTTTCTTTTGGTGGTATTTGATCACCTCTACGATTTTTATTTTTTGTGCTATAAACAAAATAAGAGCGACAATTTGGAAAAAAACGCATTATTATTTACATTTTGCTATAATAAATATCCCCCAAAAAATATATAAAAAAAACATTTTTTTTCCTCAGTTTAGGCTGATATGTATTCTTCTACATATTTTTGGTAAAAAAAAATCGCAATAAGCATTTATTGATTGGTTTGCGCAAAAGTTATAGCGTTTACTAAATAGGGGATAGTTTTTTGGCATTTTTATTCATAATTATTTTTTTTACTAGTAATGGCGGCGATCAGCGATTTTTATTGTGACTGCGACCGTATGGCGGACATGTCGGACATTTTTGACACATTTTTGGGACTATTGTCATTTATACAGCGATCAGTGCAATTAAAAATGCACTGATTACTGTGTAAATGACACTGGCAGTAAAGAGGTTAACCACTAGTGGGCGGGGAGGGGTTAAGTGTGTCCTAGGGGAGTGATTCTAACTGTCAGGGAGATGGGCTGTGTGTGTCATTACTCTGATCACTGCTCCCAATGACAGGGAGCAGTGATCAGTGACACTTATCACTAGGCAGAACAGGGAGATGCTGTTTACATCAGCATCTCCCCGTTCGTCCTCTCCGTGAGCTCACAGAGCTCCCGGCCGGCGCGCACGCAATGGCACGGTGGGGAATTCAAATGGATGTACAGGTACGCCCATTTGCCCAGCTGTGCCATTCTGCTGACGTACATCGGCGTGCGCCGGTCGTGAACCGGTTATTATTGCCCCCCTCCATGACTTTTCCATCAAAATCAACAATGCAACTATCAGTCCCTCCCCTCACACCAGGGTACTAGGTGTCATCCTAGACTCTGACTTGTCATTTCAGCCCCAAGTCCAATCGTTGTCAAAAGTTTGTAGACTTCACCTCCGTAACATCTCTAAAATTCACACCTTTTTAACACATGAAACCACCAAGCTCCTCATTCACTCCCTTGTTATCTCTCACCTTGACTATTGCAACTCCCTTCTCATTGGCCTGCCTCTCCATAGGCTATCCCCTCTTCAGTCTATCATGAATGCTGCTGCCAGACTTATCCACCTTACCAACCGCTCAGTGTCTGCCAACCCTCTCCTTCAATCTCTACACTGGCTCCCAATCACCCAGCGAATTAAATTCAAAATACTAACCACAACATACAAAGCCATTCACAACTCTGGCCTGAGCTACATCACCAATCTTGTCTCCAAATATCACCCAAATCGTCCTCTCCGGTCTTCTCAAGACCTCCTACTCTCAAGCTCTCTCATCTCCTCCTCCCATGCTCGTCTCCAGGATTTCTCCAGAGCCTCTCCCATCCTCTGAAACTCGCTACCTCCACCGGTCCGGCTATCCCCTACTCTTGCTACCTTCAGGCGATCCCTGAAAACTCATCTCTTCAGGAAAGCCTATCATGTCTCCAACTAATCTCCTACCACTTCCATCAGCTCATTCCCCACAGGTACAACCTTTTGTACCACCTGCCCCACCCTATTAGATTGTAAGCTCTTCTGAGCAGGGCCCTCTTAATCCTCTTGTATTTTATTGTATTATAACTGTATTGTCTCCTTTTATATGTGTAAACTGTTGGTGCTATATAAATCCTGTATAATAATAATAATAATAAGAATAAGAATACTGCTTTATATAGCACATTTATAGCAAAATGTGAGCATGCTGCTGATGAATAATAGGTAGGGGCTGTGTTGCTGGGGCTCCTGTCCTCTGGGACCCAGTGCAACTGCTCCCTCTGTACCTCCTGCAGCCACACCACACTCCACTCCAGAGTTAAAGGCAGACGGTGTGTCCTGTAGTGAGAGAGGAGGGGGATCGTTTTACAGCTTGGTCAAAGCTCATCACAGCATCGGACGGTTTTCTCCCACCCTCCCAGGCGGTCTATTGGGTCTTTGAGGGCCTTGCTGAGTAAATAATTGTGGAAAATTGTGGGTTGGGTCCATCTGAGGTATGGGTGTCCCTTCCTTACTGTGGAAAATTGTGGGTTTGGCCCATCTTAGGTATGGGTGTCCCTTTCTAGAAATATGTTGTTATCATCGGGGTATTAATTAGGTTGTATCTGGTAGTACATAAGTGGTTTATTGTCCCTGAGCCAGCGTAGTTGTGGCTGGGGGCCTTTAATTGGGTGGCAGATACATAACCAGTTAATCGTGATTCGTGAGTATATAGCCTTTAAAGACCTTATTTTCTTGTCATAGCAGCTATTAGGGGGTCTATTGGGTCTTTGAAGGCGGTGCTGGTTAAATAATTGTGGAAAATTGTGGGTTGGGCCCATCTGAGGTATGGGTGTCCCTTCCTAACTGTGGAAAATTGTGGGTTGGGCCCATCTGAGGTATGGGTGTCCCTTACTAACATTACGGTGGTAACATCGGGGTATTAATTAGGTTGTATCTGTTAGTACATAAGTGGTTAATTGTCCCTGAGCCGGTGTAGTTGTGGCTGGGGGCCTTTGATTGGGTGGCAGATACAACCGGTTAATCGTGAGTATATAAGTCTTCAAGGACCTTAGACCGGGCATAAGCTTAGGTTGGTTTATTTGTTATGCATTGACTGTATTATATGCAATAAACTTGTTTTCTTGTGAATGTTGTACAATGGAACCTCGGATTGCGAGTAACGCGGTTAACGAGTGTTTCGCAATACAAGCACTGTAAAAACGAGCAGGATTTAGGCCAAAGCGGTGTGCAGTACCATGTTTGGCCTGAGGTGGGGGGGGGGGGCGCTGGAGCCGAACTGCGCCGATCGTAGCCATTCAGAGCGCTTCAGAAATGCTCGGGAAGACTCAGAAATACTACGTTCCCGAGCCTTTCCGAGGTTTGCAGAGGTCAGCAGAGCTGTCCTCGGGCCTTTCCGGCTGTTTCTGAGGCTCTCCGGCACCCCCCGCCCCTGGCCGCATGCGGTATTGCATGCCATTGAAGTCAATGCAGAACTAATTACTTTCGTTTCTATTGACTTCAATGGGGAAACTCCCTTTGAATATGCGAGTACTTTGGATTACGAGCATAATCTCCTAGAACGGATTATGCTCATAATCCGAGGTTCCACTGTATTTAATGGTTTGAAACAGTGGCAGAAGTATAGGGGTCACTGAGGTCGCCATGACCCTTGAGGGCCCCCTGTATATCTCAGTAGGAGCGGGGCAGCTGAGACTGAGCTCCCCGATCATCAACAGAACTGTAATGGGCACTGTGCGGGGAGCTTGTCACACTGATCTAAAGTAAAAGCAGTGTGTGCTGTGCTCTTGGTCTCCCCCTACAGTGCATTACCCTGTAGGAGGAGGTAAAGTAAAGCACTGTCGTTTTTGAAAAGGCTTTCTGTATGTATGTATGTATGTATGTATGTATGTATGTATGTATGTATGTGTGTATGTATGTGTGTGTTTGCATGTGTTTATACAGTCAGGTCCATAAATATTGGGAGCGACACAATTCTAATCTTTTTGGCTCTATACACCACACAATGGATTTGAAATGAAACGAACAAGATGTGCTTTAACTGCAGACTTTCAGCTTTAATTTTAGGGTATTTACATCCAAATCAGGTGAACGGTGTAGGAATTACAACAGTTTGTATATGTGCCTCCCACTTTTTAAGGGACCAAAAGTAATGGGACAGATTAACAATCATCCATCAAACTTTCACTTTTTAATACTTGGTTGCAAATCCTTTGCAGTCAATTACAGCCTGAAGTCTGGAACACATAGACATCAGACGCTGGGTTTCATCCCTGGTGAAGCTCTGCCGGGCCTCTACTGCAACTGTCTTCAGTTCCTGCTTGTTCTTGGGGCATTTTCCCTTCAGTTTTGTCTTCAGCAAGTGAAATGCATGTTTAATCAGATTCAGGTCAGGTGATTGACTTGGCCATTGCATAACATTCCACTTCTTTCCCTTAAACTCTTTCTTTGCTTTCGCAGTATGCTTCGGGTCATTGTCCATCTGCACTGTGAAGCGCCGTCCAATGAGTTCTGAAGCATTTTGATGAATATGAGCAGATAATATTGCCCGAAACACTTCAGAATTCATCCTGCTGCTTTTGTCAGCAGTCACATCATCAATAAATACAAGAGAACCAGTTCCATTGGCAGCCATACATGCCCACGCCATAACACTACCACCACCATGCTTCACTGATGAGGTGGTATGCTTTGGATCATGAGCAGTTCCTTTCCATCTCCATACTCTTCTCTTCCCATCATTCTGGTACAAGTTGATCTTGGTCTCATCTGTCCATAGGATGTTGTTCCCGAACTGTGAAGGCTTAATAGCACACTTGAAATTAACTCTGGACCTTTTATCTGCCCCTTGTAAATGGGGTAATGAGGGAATAACACACACCTGGCCATGGAACAGCTGAGCAGCTGAAACGACAGGCGCCGCTATTAGACGCCTATCAGGAGGAGAGGACTGGAGATGAGGACAGCAGGCGACGCAGGGAGGAGGTGGGGGTCACACTGGGGGCTTTCAAGGGCACACTGGTAGCATATAATGGGCTTACTGGCAGCATTTGAGGGCACAGTGGCAGCGTTTACCTCCACTGTGCAGTTCGTTTTGCACAGAGTGGCCCCAAACACAGACTTCTGGGGTCCCTCGGCGGCTCTTGCGCCTACTCCTCTTATCAGATAACACCCTAGAAGAAGCGCTCTCCTGAGGGGTTACCTTGCAGGCGCGCTCCCGAGTCCAGCATTTGCATCCATAGACACAAATGCCGGACTCGTTCCCGCCCCCTGACGCCCACGTCATTGGATTTGATTGACAGCAGTGGGAGCCAATGGCTGCACTGCTATCAATCTAGCCAATCAGGAGCCGAGAACCCCGGGCAAAGGAAGAGCGCATCTCCACCAGGTGAAGTTCCAGGGATCAGGTAAGTAAAAAGGGGGGGGGGGACTGGGGGGCCGGCCACTGCCAGGTGTTTTTTCACCTTAATGCATAGGATGCATTAAGGTGAAAAAAACACGAGCGTTTACAAACCCTTTAAATGTATCATCACTATGCTGCAACTACATGCAATGCACACAGTTGCAGAGTGGTTGCAGTGCGGCCCCATTCACCTAGGGGTATATTTCAAGGGTGCCCTGACTTAAAAAAGATCGAGAAACACCGACACAGGAACCCATCTCTCCATTCCATTTTCCTCCTGCAGCCGCTGAATGCCTGCGGGAAGGAGAGGCGGAGAAGCGGGGGGGATGGAGAAATCGTTTATATGCAGCCATTCACTTGCGACCGGGCCCTCGGAGAAAAGGGCCCTGTCCGGGGGTCAGGGGCAGGGTTGGACTGGGACAAATATTTGGCCCTGAACTTCATCCAGACTGGCCCACTTTTATTTTGAGTGTCCCCCCATCGGCGCCCCCTCAGATCAGAGTGTCCCCCCATCGGCGCCCCCTTAGATCAGAGTGTCCCCCCCATCGACGCCCTCTTAGATCATAGTGTCCCCCCCATCGGCGCCCCCTTAGATCATAGTGTCCCCCCATCGGCGCCCCCTTAGATCATAGTGTCCCCCCATCGGCACCCCCTTAGATCATAGTGTCCCCCCATCGGCGCCCCCTTAGATCATAGTGTCCCCCCATCGGCGCCCCCTTAGATCATAGTGTCCCCCCCATCGGCGCCCCCTTAGATCATAGTGTCCCCCCATCGGCGCCCCCTTAGATCATAGTGTCCCCCCCATCGGCGCCCCCTTAGATCATAGTGTCCCCCCATCGGCGCCCCCTTAGATCATAGTGTCCCCCCCATCGGCACCCCCTTAGATCAGAGTGTCCCCCCCATCGGCGCCCCCTTAGATCAGAGTGTCCGCCCTCGTCCCCCCATTGGCGCCCCCTTAAATCAGAGTGTCGCCTCCCACATGTACTCAGTTCTGAAGGCAGCTTCTCGTTCCTCTCTCCAGTCATGTGACAAGTGATAAGGGGAGAGAGGAAGGAAAATCTGCCAGCTGTCTATCTCCCCCTGCAGGCTGGAGGGAGCAGAAAGCCTAATCCTCTCTCCAGCAAGGGTTGGCAGCTCCTTGGTGACAGGTGTGAAATTGCAATCACTCACTGTCAGTGAGGAGCGGCTCCAGTACTGCACCTGACCGGCCCACTGAGCCATCGGCCCACCGGGAAACTCCCGGTAGTCCCAATGGCCAGTACATGCCTGGTCAGGGGGGCCCTTCATGTTTTTTTTTCATCAGGGCCCTGAAGGTTCTAGTTATGCCAATGGTTTGTAATAAAAAGGCTGCTATGGCCATTCGACTCCAAATAAAATGTGCTGTCTGGTCATTTTGGAAGGGGGGATTGGTCAAGTGTTTAATATTTTATAGATAATCGACGCCTCTGCAGGTCCCTTAGTCATGAATATAATTGGACTGATAAGTTAAACAGTACAGTAGACATGCCAACCAGCAATTTGCATCAAAGGAAACATTCCGTAACCACATGATGTTTCACTCTGTCACCATACAGATGATTCCGTACAGCAGCCTCTTCTTTCCGCCGAGTTACCACAATGTACAAACTACCCGTGAGTCAGCTGTGCTGAGCTCCGCTGGAAAAGGTACATTACAAGCCTACACAGATGGGGGAAAGCAATATAATATTTATAATTAGATTTTGTGTTTATTTCCGTATATCCCACACCCTGCCTGATGAGGACGGGGAACACAGATGGTACATAGCTTCTAAGGCCTGGTTCACACCTATGCATTTTTTAGTGCATTTTCAGTTTTGCAGAAACACACTGCAGTCCATTTAACATGGTTTCCTATGGATGTAGTTCACGTCTGTGCATTTTATGGAAAGGGCCAGGGTTTTTTTTTTTTTCTGGTTTTTGGTTCCATAGACTTCAATGGTTTAAAGATGTGTATTGAAAAACGCAAAATGCACCTGCAATATGCAAACTGCAACCTGCATAGATGTGAATCAGGCCTTACAGATGCCACTTAAAGACCAGCCTCGTTTTGGATTTTAGGTGTTTACAAGTTTAAAACAGGTTTTTTTGCTAGAAAATTACTTAGAACCCCCAAACATTATATATTGTTTTTTTCTAACATCCTAGAGAATACAATAGCGGTCATTGCAATACTTTTTTTTGCACCGTATTTGCGCAGCGGTCTTCTAAGCGCACTTTTTTTGGAAAAAATTCACTTTTTTGAAAAAAAAAATAAGACAACAGTAAAGTTAGCCCAATTTTTTTTTATATTGTGAAATATAATGTTACGCCAAGTAAAATGATACCCAACATGTCACGCTTCAAAATTGCGCCCGCTCGTGGAATAGCGTCAAACTTTTACCCTTAAAAATCTCCATAGGCGACGTTTAAAAAATTCTACAGATTGCATGTTTTGCGTTACAGAGGAGGTCCAGGGCTAGAATTATTGCTCTCACTCTACCGGTCGCGGCGATACCTCACATGTGTGGTTTGACCACCGTTTTCATATGCGGGCGCTACTCACGTATGCGTTCGCTTCTGCGTGCGAGCTCGTCGGGACAGGGCGCTTTAAAAAATTTTTTTTTTTATTATTATTTATTTTATTTTATTTATTTTTTCACTGTTTTTAAAAAAAAAAAAATTTGGATCACTTTTATTCCTATTACAAGGAATGTAAACATCCCTTGTAATAGAAAAAAGCATGACAGGTCCTCTTAAATATGAGATCTGGGGTCAAAAAGTCCTCAGATCTCATATTTAGACTAAAATGCAAAAAAAAAAAAAAAAAAAAAAAAAAGTCGTTTAAAAAAATGACACTTAAAAAATTTGTGCCTTTAAGAGAGTGGGCGGAGCCATCGTAATGACGCCGCTCCGGCCGTCACATGGTATGGAGACGGGTGGGCGCCATCTTGGCCTCACTCATCTCCATACCGAGGAAGTGACAGGACCCGATCGCCTCCGCCGCTACCGACGGCTCCGGTAAGCGGCGGAGGGTGCGGGAGAGCGGCGGGAGGGGGGGTGGCACCTCTCCCGCCGCCGATAACGGTGATCTCGCGGCGAACCCGCCGCTGAGACCACCATTATCTTGTACAGAATCGCTCACTGTAAAGATGGATATCTCGGTTGTGGCAGCAGCTGCTGCCGTTACCGAGATATCCATCTTCAAAAAATGACGTATATATACAGTGAGCGGGGCTGAAGTGGTTAAACGCTTCCGGACCCGCCGCCGCAGTTTAACTTCGGCAGGTTGGCTCCCCTGCGCGAAACCACGTAACTATACGTTGTCTTGCGGGGTCTGGATAGCAGGCGCGCGCCACCGCACAGCAGGGGGTGCCAGTGCTCGTGGCCGACGGTCGCGATGAACGCCAGCCACGAGCGATCGTGACCAGGTGAGACAGAACAGGGACGAGTGTGTGTAAACACACACTTCCCTGTTCTGTTCTGAGAGGAGTGACAGATCGTGTGTTCCTATTAGCTAGGAACCACGATCTGTCACTTCCTGTAGTTAGTCCCTCCACCGTCAGTTCGAATCACCTCCCAGGGAACACGTTAACCCCTTTACCGCCCCCTAGTGTTAACCACTTCACTGCCAGTGACATTTTTACAGTAATCAATGCATTTTTAATCACACTAATTGCTGTATTAGCCAATGGTTCCAAAAATGTGTCAAAATTGTCCGGTGTGTGTGTCCTCCATAATGTTGCAGTCATGATAAAAATCGCAGATCACCGCCGTTACTAGTAAAAAAGAAAAAATAATAATAAAAATGCTATAAATCTATCCCCTATTTTGTAGAAGCTATAACTTTTGTGCAAACCAATCAATATACGCTTATTGCAATTGTTTTTTTTTTTATATACCAAAAATATGTAGAAGAATACACATCGGCCTAAATTGAGGAAAAAAAATGTGTTTTTGATAAAAAATGTGGGATATTTATTATAACAAAAAGTAAAAGATATTGTGTTTTTTTTCAAAATTGTCGCTCTTCTTTTGTTTATAGCGCAAAAAATAAAAACCGCAGAGGCGATAAACTACCACCAAAAGAAAGCTCTATTTGTGGGGGGAAAAAAAGATGTCAATTTTGTTTGGGTACAACGTCGCACGACCGCGCTATTGTTAGTTAAAGCGACGCAGTGCCGAATCGCAAAAAAATGGCCTGGTCATTGAGCAGCCAAATCTTCTGAAGTGGTTAAAGCCCTGGATTATTTCCTAAATGTACATAATATAACTGGGTACTAACATTTTATAACATTTTATAGGTAAAGTTGATCCATAGAAAATCCGAATGCCTCTCGGGGGATCAGGAAAGAATTTTTCTCCCCTGCTGTAGCAAATTGGAGCATGCTTTGCTGGGGATTTCAACTTCCTTTGGATCAACTGTGGGTATAGGATTGGGTATATGGGATTGTATTATTTTTATTTTTTTTTGGTTGAACTAGATGGACTTGTGTCTTTTTTTCAACCTGACTAACTATGTAAATATATATTTCAAATTACACCCTAAATATGGTGGATTATTTATTTAAATTCATAGTGTATTTGCAGAGTAGTTGGCAGTGCAAAATCATCAGCTTCTGTTTAAACCTTCAAGAGACTCTGAAGACAGCAGATAATGAATTACTATAAGAACGGGTGAGTGTGTCATGTTGTCAGTCACCGGAAGATGATGGCAGTGCTCCAAGTCTTAGAATTGTGCCGAGGTTTGGTTTCAGTTACCCAGCCCAACTTCCTCCAGACCTATTTAGCTTTCATCATCGCTGGTTTCACTTTAGACACTGTACAAGATGTACAAACAAACTGAAGAAGAACCAGCACAGATACCTCCAACCTGTCCAGGAACAAACCCAGCCCACTCCCTGAAATTTCCCCACCAGAGATATTAATAGGGTTCTGAACTTAGATTATTTTTATCTTGTTTATTTCCAAACTTCTTGTTGTTAAATGGAAATCCGCCGGAACAAAAATAAAAATAGTACAAAGGTGGTCCCCATCACACTTTCAAGCTATCTAGTATAAAAAAAAAATACTAATCTGTTTCAGTTACTCAGATTGAAAACAGAAGTTCTACATAGTTTCATAGTTAGTCAGGTTAAAAAAAAATACATCTAGTTCAACCAATAGAAAAAAATGCAGAAAATAGAAAACCTCCATATATAGAATAATATACCCAGAGTTGATCCAAAGGAAGGCAAAAAAAAAAAAAAAATCACACTCTGTGCGTGTTTTACACTCCTGACCCCTGCACTGTGTGCTTTTGGACTCCTGACCCCTGCACTCTGTGTGTTTATGCATTCCTGACCCCTACACTCTGTGCGTTATGCATTTGTGACCCCTGCATTATTTGTGTTATGCGCTCTTGACCCCAGGACCATCTGTGTGTTATGTAATCCTTACCCCTGCATTCTGTGCATTATATACTCCCTACTCCTACACTCTGTGTGTTACATACTCCTAACCCCTGCATTCTGTGCATTATGCACTCCTGACCCCCAGCATTCTGTGCGTTATGCACTCCTGACCCCCAGCATTCTGTGCGTTATGCACTCCTGACCCCCAGCATTCTGTGCGTTATGCACTCCTGACCCCCAGCATTCTGTGCGTTATGCACTCCTGACCCCCAGCATTCTGTGCGTTATGCACTCCTGACCCCCAGCATTCTGTGCGTTATGCACTCCTGACCCCCAGCATTCTGTGCGTTATGCACTCCTGACCCCCAGCATTCTGTGCGTTATGCACTCCTGACCCCCAGCATTCTGTGCATTATGCACTCCTAACCCCTGCATTCTGTGCGTTATGCACTCCTGACCCCCAGCATTCTGTGCGTTATGCACTCCTGACCCCCAGCATTCTGTGCATTATGCACTCCTGACCCCCAGCATTCTGTGCGTTATGCACTCCTGACCCCCAGCATTCTGTGCGTTATGTACTCCTGAACGCTACACTCTGTGTGTTACGTACTCCTAACCCCTGCATTCTGTGCGTTATGCACTCCTGACCCCTACACTCTGTGTGTTATGCATTTGTGACCCCTGCACTCTCTGCGTTATGCACTCCTGATCCCTGCATTATTTGTGTTATGTGCTCTGGACCCCAGCACCATCTGTGTGTTATGTAATCCTTACCCCTGCAATCTGTGCATTATATACTCCCTACTCCTACACTCTGTGTGTTACGTACTCCTGACCCCCTGCATTCTGTGCATTATGCACTCCTGACCCCCTGCATTCTGTGCGTTATGCACTCCTGAACACTACACTCTGTGTGTTATGTACTCCTGACCCCTGCATTCTTTGTGCTATGCACTTCTGACCCCTGAACTCTCTGTGTTATTCACTCCTGACCCCTGCACTCTATGCATTACATATACAGTAGTAGTTGAAAAGTTAATCCTGTGTCTAGGGGGTGGTCCCTTTTAACCTCTCAGACCTTGGATCGATGTATTGTGCATTTCAGATATATCTGGAGCCACGTCCCAAATACAAATGAACCACACGCACACAGTATTATGTCTTGGGAAATGGCTGCATTTGTGTATCTCTTGGCATCTTTTATAGCAAAATTACAAGTCACACAGAAGAGTCATAATAAGACATGTGCGGTAGATATTAAGATGGTTACAGCTTGTTAAGACAAACGGTCATTGTTCTCTATTTCCCACAGTAGCTAAAAGAATGTGAGAAAGTGAAGATAAGAGGTATATGAGAACAATTCATTTAGAAGAATCTCATATTTAGACAGATATTTGTGAAGTTTAAAGAGGTATTCTAATTGTACATATTATTTAAGATGGCTGACAGAACAAAGATGTAGGCTTAGCATAACCTTTCAGTAGTGTTTACATTTTTGGTCACTGTAATCTACTATCGCAGCGATCACAAGGCACAGAGCCATTCTGATTGGCTCTGTGCATTGTGCCTGTGCTCTGTGCTGTCCAACGATAACACGATCACAGGCACTGTGCCCACACACACACAATGTAAAGTAACATCATATTTCTAGCGGTATCTCCTTTTTAACATGGCCTCCGCCCAATTCATCAAAGCCTTTGTGGTGCAAGTAGCAACATGTGCGCCAGGTAGTTCTTACTACCACTACTTTTTAGAATCTGTGACTATGGGACAGGCTCTATACTGACATCTTCTAAAAGAATTACTTAAAGTGTTACTAAACCTACAACAGTAAAATCTGTCTGTATATGCAGAATAGCATGCTTGTTATACTCATTATAGAACTTAAGGGGGTAAACATCTGTATTGTGTCAAAATGCTCTTTGATCCTGTATGGACAGATCCTCCCCTCCTGCAGGGTCTTTCTTGGCAAGGCCAGATGAGACACAGTAGGAGTGGTAAGGCTGCACATGCTCAGTTTGGTCTCTATTGCTGGAGAGAACATTTCCTGGTTGATCAGAGCTAGCCAGGTCACAGGAGATTGACATCACACATTTGGGCGTGTATACAGATCCTAAACAACTGCACAGTCTCTCCCTCCTCCTCCATGCCCAGTAGCTAAAAAAGAACACTGGGTGGGATGTCACATCTTGATTGATGGATGGATGATCCGCCTCCCATAACAGCATGAGGACACAGGCTATAGTGGAAATCTCCTGCTACCTGAACACAGTTTATCACGTGACCATGGTATACAGATCAGCCAAAAAGGTATATAGTGGCAGCATTTTAATGTAAAAAGAAGATTTATAAGTTGTGGGCGCCGCGGGGGGGGGGGGGGGGGAGGTTAACGATTTTCATATTACTGGGTTTTGTAACACTTTAACTAAGACCTACTCAAAGTTGTAGTAAGGGGGAGGAGGGTGTTGGGTGTGTGTGCACTACTTTAATATATTTAAATGTGTTTTGCATTTACTTCATTGGTTGCTAGGAAGAAGGCCTCCTGCGTCCTAGCAACCAATGACACAGGTCACACTGTACTGACAGTGGATGTAGCCTGAACGGGAACTCTGAGAGACTAGTTCCCCATCAGGCCTGCTTTGCCTATGATTGACAGCAGATAATTCTTATTCAGTCCAATAATCGCTTTGGAATCCACCCACTGCCATGCGCCGTCAATAACATTCAAGGCAGACCTAATGGGGAACTAGTCTCCGAGTTCCCCATCAGTCTTTTCCCATCTGACAAATTAAATTCACTGCTGGGGTGATTATTGGATGGGTAACTCCGGAACTAGTTCCAAATTAGGTATGCCTTGCCTCTGATTGACAGCGCATGGCAGTGGGTGGATTCAAAAGCTTCTATTTATGGCTGCTGCACCTGTTGGATGGGCGGAGCCTGATGGGGACCTTAGAGATTAGTTGGGTGGGTGGAGCCTGATGGGCTGCGCTTGCTGGATGAGTGGTGTCTGGTGGGGAATTCTGGGACTAGTTCCCCATTAGGTCCACCTTGCCTGTTTGCCTGATTGACAGCGCATGGCAGTGGGTAGATTAAAAATTTGCTATTCGGCTGAATGCCCACTGCCGTGCACTGTCAATCAAAAATAAAGTAGACCTCATGAGGAACTAGTCTCTCAGCTCTCCATGAGGCTCCACTCTACAGGTGCAGCATAGTTTTGAGATGTCAGGTGGGTGGAGCCTAAAAGGAGACTAGTTCCTCATCAGGTCCAACTTGCCTGTGATTGACGGCAGGTGGCAGTGGGCAGATTCCAAAGATACTATTGGACTGAATAGGAATCCACCCACTGGCATGAGTGAGCAGAGCTTTTTGGGGAACTCTTCAGACGAGTTCCCCACCAGGTCCGCCTTGCCTGTGTTGGTGGCAGTGTGCGGATTCCAAAGATACTAGAGATTGCAGACATAGTACAGGAGAGCTTCAGAGACTGCAGACATAGTACAGGAGAGCTTCAGAGAGTGCAGACAAAGTACAGGAGAGCTTCAGAGAGTGCAGACATAGTACAGGAGAGCGTCAGAGAATGCAAACATACTACAGGAGAGCTTTAGAGACTGCCGATATCCTACAGGAGAGCGTCAGAGACTGCAGACATACATACAGGATACTGTCAGAGACTGCGAGTATACTACAGGAGATGGTCAGAGACTGCGGACATAGTACAGGAGATGCAGATATCCTACAGGAGATCATCAGAGACTGCAGACATACTACAGGAGAGCGGCAGAGACTGCAGACTTACATACAGGATATGGTCAGAGACTGCGGACATAGTACAGGAGATGGTCAGAGATTGCAGACATACTACAGGAGAGCCTCAGAATGCAAATGCTTTTTTTTTTTTTTCCGGGCATTCTGGTGAATTTTATTTAAGCGTTTTTCCCCATAGAAACGATTGATTTGAGCATTTTAGCGCATTTTGCCTCCAGTTTTTTGAGCATTTTTCTGCTCAAATGCAATAATTAAATAAAAATAAATAAATAAATAAATATAAGTAAATGAATAATAGATAGTATACTTAAATAAATACAAAAATAACTGATAAATAAACAAACCCTAACCCTAATTCAATTTTCTATCCAAAATAACAAAAATGTTTTGACTTTAGGGCACATGAACTATGGGGGGGATTTTGTATAGCGTAGGAAACTGGACTACCGGGAGCCACAGGTGGAGGGTACAACCCGCAATCACAATCAATGACAGGCTGTAATACACGGTGGGACGCAGAAATGCAGAATTTCTCATCAAAAAGTTTTGGCTTGACATACACTTTAAAACAATTTCGTAAGTGAGTTTAACAGTTTTACATGTATGTTCTTTCATGTTATTGTTATTATTTTAGACTAATTAACAAGCACAAACATTAGCTTTTTTTCCCTCATGCCCATCTCTCAACAAACTGAACCACTCTAGCTCTCATACCAATATACTTATGGACCACATCAATTTTTACATATCCATTATGGGCCTGTTTTTTTTGACAAAGACTAAGGCTCGGTTCACATATGAGCCGCATGCGGCTGACAGCAGGGGTCCGGTGCATGCTGGTTCACCATTTCAGGTCGATTTCAGCCTGAATTTTGGGATGGATTTGCACCTGAAACAGACCAAAAGACGCACAGCGTTTTTCTGCAAAACGCACCGGACCTGATGCGGAGATATGTGAACCGGCTCCATAGTGAGCCAGCCAAAATCTCCTGCTATGGTGAATTGGATGTGGGGATCCCGTATCCAATTTGCAATGGTGTGAACCCAGCCTTAGTCATTATTCAAGATAACAAAGTACATTGTAAAAAATACAATGTTTGTTTGGGGGGAAATAGACTTTCTTTTGGCAATGTTGTTTTCAGTGACGGCTGGTGCTCCAAATTTTTGGGGGGCGTGCAAACAAACAAACTCCTACTGAAAAAAAAAACATCAATAGCAGCCTCACTGTGCCATCAATTGCAGCCACTGAACCCGTCAAATGCAGCCACTGAGCCTGTCAAATGCAGCCTCACTGTGCCCATGAAATGCAGCCACTGTGCCCGTCAATTGTAGCCACTGTGCTATCTATTGCAGCCACTGTGCCCGTCAAATGCAGCCACTGTGCCCGTCAAATGCAGCCACTGTGCCCGTCAAATGCAGCCACTGTGCCCGTCAAATGCAGCCACTGTGCCCGTCAAATGCAGCCACTGTGTCCGTTAATGCAGCCACTGTGCCATCTAATGCAGCCACTGTGCCCATCAAATGCAGCCACTGTGACCCCAGCAACCCCCCCCTGCTCACTGTTTGACCGGCACTTACCCCAACTAGGTGGCGGGTCAGGCAGCGGGTGATGACGGTGGCGAGTTGTGGGACGGGCAGCGGGTCAGGCAGTGGCTCCTGTGTCCTCCATGCTTCCAATTGCAGCCTCACTGTGCCCCTCAAATGCAGCCACTGTGCCCATCAAATGCAGCCACTGTGCCCATCAAATGCAGCCACTGTGACCCCAGCAACCCCCACCCCCCCACCTGCTCGCTGTCTGACCGGTTCTTACTCCATCTTGGTGGTGGGTCAGGCAGCGGGTGACGCCGGCGAGCTGTGGGACGTGCAGTGGGTCAGGCGGCGGCTCCTGTGTCCTCCATGCTTTCTCCATGCTTTTCCTACTGCTAGGCATCCAATAGGAGCGCCTGTCCTTTCAGCCAATCAGATGACAGGTATCAGACCCCCGCTTCCTGATTGGCGGTTCAGTGTTAGAAAAGCGAATACTAATTTGCTTTTCTAACATATCTGGGTGGGCTTGTAGCGCAATGCTCTGCGCTCCAAGTCCACCCTATTTTGTAGCCTATTAGTGCCTATGGCTCCAATCAGGTGCTTCAAAAAAACACCCCCGGCGCTGTAATTGAGGCGCCCGGCGTCCTAAATAGGGCCAAATGCCTGAATAGGGGGTAGCCATGGCAGCCATGGATAGATTCATGCTACGCCTGCAGAAAAGAAAGTCTACTGGCCTCCAAGCTCAGTTAATCATCGCATGAACCAGGAAGTGCCGGTAAACAGCATTCCTCGGTTCACGCTGACAGGGATCTGTGCTGATAATCAGCACATTGATTATCAGCACAGTCCCCATGAGAGGTGCCCATCAGCTTCCAATCAGTGCCCATCAGCTGCCAATCAGTGCCCCATCAATAAGGGCTGTAAGTGCCAATGAAAGTGCCAATCAGTGCCCACCACAGTGCCAATCACTGCCCAGCAGTAACACCTTTCAGTACCTCATCATCAGTGCCACCTGTCAGTTTCCATCACAGCCGCCTGTCAGCGCCCATTACAGCCACCTGTCAGTGCCACCTATCAGTGCCCATTAGTGCTGCATATCGGTGCCGCCTATTGGTGCCCATCAATTCTACATATCAGTGCCTCCTCATCGGTGAAGGAGAACATTAATTTTTTCGGTTAATTTTATAACCGAAGTAAAGAAAAACTTTTTCCTTTTTAAATGTCTGTCTTTTTTAGTTTGTTTAGCAAAAAATAGAAACCCCAGAGGTGATCAAATACCACCAAAAGAAAGCTCTATTTGTGGGAAGAAAATGATAAAAATGTAGTCTGGGTACAGTGTTACATGACCGCGCAATTGTCATTCAAGCTGAAAATTGTCCTGGGCAGGAAGGGGCGAACGTGCCCAGTATTGAAGAGGTTAATCACTGCTGGGTTTTTTATTTTTTACAAAAAAAATAAAAAAAGACTATAAATTTTGAAAAAAACAAAGTTTTTCTTAGTTTCTGTCAGTAACTTTTGTAAATAAGTAATTTTTCTCCTTCACTGATGTGCGCTGATAAGGCTGCACTGTTGGGTACTGATCAGGCAGCACTGATGAGGAGCCACGAATATATCGGACTGATGGGTACTGATGAGGCAGCACTTATGGGCACTGATGAGGCAGCACTGATGAGGAGGCACAAATATACCGCACTGATGGGCACTGATAGGCGGCACTGATGAGCACTGATATGTGGCACTGGTGGGCACTAATAGGTGTCAGTGGTGGACACTGATAGGCAGGATGGATAGGCAGCACTGATGGTAGTCACTGATGGGCATTGATGGACAGCACTGATGAGCAGGCACTGAAAGGCATCACTTATTGGGCACTGCTAGGGCTTTCCTGTAAACGGGGCTCTACCTGCCCTGGTCTCTTCTGCGAGGGGATACCGTTGATCGGCACTCCTCACCACACACTCTGTCAATGTGGGGCGAGGAGAGCTGCTTAATGGCACTTCCCCATTTACATGTGACCCGCTGTGATTGGACACAGCCAGTCACATGGTTAAAGACCCGTGTCATCGACTCTTTACAGAGATCGGGGATTATGCCTCTGGTTTGTACTGAGCTGATTGAACATAAAAGTTTGGTTTGGCTTTAGGTCAGGGGTTAAAGTGAGCCTGTGGTGTGCCTAAAGAGAGCAGTTACATTTGTCAGAAGCTAACAGATTTATTCAGTCGTGTTGTAGAGATCGATCGCTAAACAGAAACCACACAAGAATAGTGTGTAATGCTACATCTGTCCATTTTGTTGTGTTCAGAAGAGACACAAAAAATCTGACCAGCACAATGGCTGTGTGTTGATGTGCATTGTGGTACACAGCAATGCATACAGTACAGTGCATCCGGAAAGTATTGACAGCACTTCACTTTTTCCACATTTTGTTATGTTACAGCCTTATTCCAAAATGGATTAAATTCATTATTTTCCTCAAAATTTAACAAACAATACCCCATAATGACAACATGAAAGAAGTTTGTTTGAAATCTTTGCAAATTTATTAAAAAAAGAAAAAAGTATTTACAGCCTTTGTCATGATACTCAAAATTGAGCTCAGATGCATCCTGATTCTACTGATCGTCCTCAAGATGTTTCTTGATTGGAGTCCACCTGTGGTAAATTCTTTTTTTTTTTTTTAAATTCATGTGGGCCCAGATACTCCCCAGACCTAAATCAAGCACCCAGACATGCACGGAGCAGAGGAGGAACGGAATAGGCGTAGTGCATACATGACAGGGTGAGAAGGGGAACCGGTCATGAAGGGGTTAACATATTTAAGTAACATGTAAGGATTGGCATTTACCTCATTGGCTCAGAGTAGGGTGGGGCCAATAACCAGTTGCCTGGAGGGGAAGGTCCCGGGAAACACTTGCTGTCGGATAATCTTCAAAAGAGCATCCCACCCACCCCTTCTTAGTATTAGTATTGAATGTGGTATTGTTTTATTACTTTGTTTGGCGGTTGGGGTCCTTGACGGAGGTCTATTCATGGTTTTTGGAAAAATGGTGGGCATCCATCTGGGGTATGGAGTCCTCGAGTGGGTACGGTACAACGCATATGAGTGTTAAGACCGGTGGGTGTCTGAGGTCAGCTGGTTTAGGCTCCGAGACGATATTTGCGGCTGGGGTCGCAGCCCAGCTATCTGGTGCCTCAGACACAAAATAAATTTGGCAAGGTGGCACCCTCAGGGACCTCCAATCTTGATAGCTGGATAAGTCAGTTATGATTAGGTTATGTTTATAAGAAAGTATATGTTTAATAAATAAGCCGTGTTCGGCCATTTTAACTCCACTTATGTCTTGCGTGGTCATTAACGTTAATTAATGGGGGAAGGTGGGTATTACGGAGGTGGTATAGTAGCAGGTGAGCTCGTACCCACCCTAGTCATGGCCCTCCTCAAAAAGTATGGAGGCCTGGCGTTCCCTGACAACTACAAATACCAAGCTGCAGCACGCCTTACATGACTAGTTGACTGGCACAAACACGGAGACCTGAAAGAGTGGGTCCCTCTGGAACAATCCACAACTAGCTTTCTTCTGAGCTGCCTACACTGGTGCTTCCCTCACATTCTTCCTCCCTCGCATCCTTGAAGGCCCATCCTCTACTCAGCCCCACAATCTCTTGTTCTGCCAGGGAACTCTACCCTGTTTCCCCGAAAATAAGACCTAGCGTGATTGACGGTGATGGCTGCAATATAAGCCCTACCCCCCCAAATAAGCCCTACCCTGTTTCCCTGAAAATAAGCCCTACCCTGAAAATAAGACCTACAAGGACTTTAACTAGGGATTATTTGGGGGGTAGGGCTTATATTGCAGCCATCACCGTCAATCACGCTAGGTCTTATTTTCGGGGAAACAGGATAGAAATACAAACTGATGCTGATATGATCACCTCAAATCCATTGTGACAAAGCATTCTATATTCAATGTTTCTTACACAGCATATTCTGGATTCCTGTCTAATAGTGCACTATGGTGCAATATACCATTCAACTTAAAGGGAGGGGAAGCGTTTCCGTTCTCATGCTCATGTTCAGGGTATAAGAAGGGATGATAGCTAACCGTGTCATTCAAGCCAATAGGGTAGGTGGCCTTCAACGTCACTATACAAATAGGAGAAAGGGTTTGGGACTTTAAATGAGGTGGGTGACAGACATCACAGTGGTGTAGTGGGTAGCACTTTCATCTAGCAGCAATAGAGTCGCTGGTTCAAATCCCGACCATGACTCCATATGCCTGGAGTTTGCATGTTCTCCCTGTGCCTGCGTGGGTTTCCTCCAGGTACTCTGGTTTCCTCCCCACACTCCAAAGACATGCTGGTAGGTAAATCAGATCCTGTCTATAAGATTGGCCCTAGTATGTGTATGTGTTTGTAAGCTCATCAAGATCCTACTGGGTAAATGGCCGCGCTATATCAAAATGCAGCTCAACTCAACAACTTAGTAAAATGACATATTGAAAAATGTTATGTTGTAAATAAACAAAATAGTATAACTCATTGCACTGAATACAAATATGGGTATTAAGTGGTACATACTAATACACAAGTAACCAACTGTAATTCATATACAGTATCTCACAAATGTGAGTACACCCTCACATTTTTGTAAATATTTTATTCTTTTCTTTTCTTTTAATCTTTTCATGTGACAACACTGAAGAAATTACACTTTACTAAAATGTAAAGTAGTGAGTGTACAGCTTGTATAACAGTGTAAATTTGCTGTCCCCTCCAAATATCTCAACACACAGCCTTTAATGTTTAAACCGCTGGCAACAAAAGTGAGTACACCCCTAAGTGAAAATGTCCAAAGTGTCAATATTTTGTGTGGCCACCATTATTTTCCAGCACTGCCTTAACCTTCTTGGGCATGGAGTTCACCAGAGCTTCACAGGTTGCCTCTGGAGTCCTCTTCCACTCCTCCATGATGACATCACAGAGCTGGTGGATGTTAGAGACCTTGCGCTCCTCCACCTTCCATTTGAGGATGGCCCACAAATGCCCAATAGGGTTTAGGTCTGGAGACATGCTTGGCCAGTCCATCACCTTTACCCTCAGCTTCTTTAGCAAGGCAGTGGTCATCTTGGAGGTGTGTTTGGGGTCATTATCATGTTGGAATACTGCCCTGCGGCCCAGTCTCTGAAGGGTGGGATCATGCTCGGCTTCAGTATGTCACAGTACAGGTTGGCATTCATGGTTCTCTCATTGAACTGTATCTCCCCAGTGCCGGCAGCACTTATGCAGCCCCAAACCATGACACTCCCACCACCATGCTTGTCTGTAGGCAAGACACACTTGTCTATGTACTCCTCACCTGGTTGCCGCCACACACACTTGACACCATCTGAACCAAATAAGTTTATCTTGGTCTCATCAGACCACAGGACATGGTTCCAGTAATCCATGTCCTTAGTCTGCTTGTCTTCAGCAAACTGTTTGCAGGCTTTCTTGTGCATCATCTTTAGAAGAGGCTTCCTTCTGGGACAACAGCCATGCAGTCCAATTTGATGCAGTTTGTGGTGTATGGTCTGAGCACTGACAGACTGACCTCCCCCACCCCTTGGCAGCACTCATACATCTATTTCCCAAAGACAAGCTCTGAAAATGACGCTGAGCATGTGCACTCAACTCCTTTGGTCGACCATGGCGAGGCCTGTTCTGAGTGGAACCTGTCCTGTTAAACCTCTGTATGGTCTTGGCCCTGCAGATCAGTTTCAGGGTCTTGGAAATCTTCTTATAGCCTAGGCCATCTTTATGTAGAGCAACAATTCTTTTTTTCAGACCCTCAGAGAGTTTTTTCCCATGAGGTCCCATGTTGAACTTCCAGTGACCAGTATGAGAGAGTGAGAGCGATAACACCAAATTTAACACACCTGCTCCCCATTCACACCTGAGACCTTGTAAAACTAACGAGTCACATGACACCGGGGAGGGAAAATGGCTAATTGGGCCCAATTTGGACATTTTCACTTAGGGGTGAACTCACTTTTGTTGCCAGTGGTTTAGACATTAATGGCTGTGTGTTGAGTTATTTTGAGGGGACAGCAAATTTACACTGTTATACAAGCTGTACACTCACTACTTTACATTGTAGCAAAGTGTCATTTCTTCAGTGTTGTCACATGAAAAGATAGAATAAAATATTTACAAAAATGTGAGGGGTGTATTCACTTTTGTGAGATACTGTGTGTGTATATATGTGTGTGTGTGTATATGTATATGTATATATATATATATATATATATATATATATATATATATATATATATATGTATACACATATATATACACACACACACACTACATCCTTTCCTTCACTGGAACTAAGGGGCCAAGCCCAACCCTGAAAGACAACCTCACACCATAACCTCCCTCCACCAAATGATTTGGACCCCACCAGGCCCCATGGTGCCTGGGTCAGCTGGGATCTCCTCCTCGATGCTGGACTCTGGTCTAACCTTCCTCCCTGACCTGGAGGGCTGTGTTATGGGCGGCTCGGTCAGCCAGGACTGGAAATGCTCTATCAGCTGCTGGTCTGGTACCCAGCCCCCTTTTCCCAATCATAGAGCTGATTACGAGTCTTGGCTCAGCTTGGTCATAACTGATGATCAGGGATACAGGTGGTGGAGATCACATCATTCCACCCTCCTGGGAGGGTCGGAGGGGTGGCGAAGTGCGGACTGTCATCAATATCTGGGCCACTGTCACCTAGCAACCATTGCTGCCTCTGCTCTCACAGCTCTTAACATGGCCCAGAGGACTGGATATGAGAAACACTGCTCTATACCCAGACAGGTCATGTTTTCAGGCTTTCCCTGAGATGAAACGGCAGTTTAACTGATTAAATCACCTGTGCAAAATAATGGAAATCCTGAAAACATGACCTGTTGGGGTATAAAGCCGTGTTTCTCGTCTTCAGTCTTTAATGGAAAACCTGTTAACGTTGCCTTGAGGACTGGAGATGAGAAACACATCTCTATACCCCAACAGGTCATGTTTTCAACATTTTGATTATTTTGCACAGGTGATTTAATCAGTTGAACTGCCATTTCATCTCAGGGAAATCCAGAAAACATGACCCGTTGGGGTATAGAGCCGTGTTCCTCATTTCTAGTCCTTAATGGAAATCCTGAAAACTTGACCTGTTGGGGTGTTTCTCATCTTCAGGCCAAGTTAACAGGCCATGTTTTCAGGCTTTCCCTGAGATGAAATGGCAGTTTAACTGATTAAATCACCTGTGCAAAATAATGGAAATCCTGAAAACATGACCTGTTGGGGTATAAAGCCGTGTTTCTCGTCTTCAGTCTTTAATGGAAAACCTGTTAACGTTGCCTTGAGGACTGGAGATGAGAAACACATCTCTATACCCCAACAGGTCATGTTTTCAACATTTTGATTATTTTGCACAGGTGATTTAATCAGTTGAACTGCCATTTCATCTCAGGGAAATCCAGAAAACATGACCCGTTGGGGTATAGAGCCGTGTTCCTCATTTCTAGTCCTTAATGGAAATCCTGAAAACTTGACCTGTTGGGGTGTTTCTCATCTTCAGGCCAAGTTAACAGGCCATGTTTTCAGGATTTCCCTGAGATGAAATGGCAGTTTAACTGATTAAATCACCTGTGCAAAATAATGGAAATTCTGAAAATGTGACCTGTTGGGGTATAGAGCCGTGTTTCTCATCCCAGTCCTCTATCTAGGCCATGTTAAGAGGTCATGTTTTCAGGATTTCCATTATTTTGCACAGCTGATTTGATGAGTTAAAATGCTGTCTCATCTCAGGGAAATCCAAAAAACATGACCTGTTGGGGTATAGAGCTGTGTTTCTCATCTCCAGTCCTTAATGGAAATCCTGAAAACATGGCTTGTTAACATGGCCTAGAGGAGTGGAGATGAAAAACACGGCTCTATACCCAGACAGGTCATGTTTTCTGGATTTCCCTGAGGTGAAACAGCAGTTTAACTGATTAAATCACCTGTGCAAAATAATGGAAATACTGAAAACATGACCTGTTGGGGTATAGAGTTGTGTTTCTTGTCTCCAGTCCTTAATGGAAATCCTAAACATGACCTGTTAACATCGCCTTGAGGACTGGAGATGAGAAACACGACTCTATACACCAACAGGTCATGTTTTCAAGATTTCCATTATTTTGCATAGGTGATTTAATCAGTTAAACTGCCGTTTCATCTCAGGGAAATCCTGAAAACATGACCTGTTGGGGTATAGAGCCGCGTTTCTCATCTTCAGGATTGATCGGTTAATAAAGGAGGGATTTCATCTATGTATAACACTGGCGACCCCTCCCCTGCCCCGTCCCAGCCTCTCCGGGTCCGTGACAAATCGGAGCGCTCGTTATTCTTCTAGTCCCCGCCCATCCCTTAAACCAGTCACCGCCCACCCCCATGTCTTTTGGTCCTTTCACTCCGGGATTGGTCGGTGAGAAGTTGGGACGCACGCTGTTGCCCCAGGTCCCGCCCACTCCAAGCTGCAGCCACCACCCACTTCCACCACCTCTAATCCTTCTCCTGGGAGGAGTCTGGCTCCTCCCAAGTCTCTCTGGGATTGGTTGGGGAGGGAAGGGAAGTCTTGGGAACAGAGAGGGTCCCTCCCACTACCCTTCTTGTGTCCGCCCCCTCCCATTAATTCTGGTTGTGTTGTTGTAGAAGGTGGCGGTGTGTCCCCGCCCCTCTCCTCTGATCACCAACTTCCTGTGTGACCCTCCACTGAGAGTCGGGTACCACCCACCTAAACATTGTTGGTGACCAAGTCCACCCCTTTATGGAAGCCCTATTCCCTGACGGCAGTGGCTTCTTTCAGCAGTATAATGTGCTCTGCCACACTGCAAGAATGGTTTGAGGAACACAACAACCAGTTTGTGGAGTTGACTTGGCCTCCAAATTCTCCAGATCTCAATCCAAATTAACTTACAGCAGGGGTCTCCAGTCCCTGGGCCGTATCGTCTCTTCAGCCAGGCCACGGCGGGCGGCATAACATTGCAAGGCAGGCGGGCGGGCAGGTGAGAGAAGCGTGCAGGCGAGCGGAGATGACATCATCTCTCTCCGCCCACCTATCATCACAAGAATGAGCACTGCACTGAGGCCTCTGTGCTCAGTGGACCTGTGCCACCAATGCAGTGACAATCCTCATCTGGTGACAAGGGACACATTTGGGGCTCCCACTGATTCTGCATTGTGGTAAGTTGAACTATTTCATTTCTATTACAATGTAATAATAGAAATATTGTGCTTCAATCATTCTGACACCATAACAACCATGGTGCCATGATGATTGAAGCACCAACAGCAGAACACCAGCTATTGCTCCATTAAATTGCCCCGATAAATCCCCCCCCCCCTCCCCCTGGGCCTTGGCACAATTTTCCTCCACGCAGCCGATGCCAAAAAAGGTTGGGGACCACTGACTTCCAGGATCTGCTAGTGACAGCTTGGTGGCAGATATCACAGCATACCTTCAGAGGACTCGTGGAGTCCATGATGAGACGGGTCAGGGCTGAGCGGACCCACTCCCTATTCATTGGGTGCTCATAATGTTATGGCTGATTGGAAAAGAAAGCATGGTCTCCGCACTGTGGGGGGTACGCTCTTGTCAGGACAATAAACTGTAGAGATTACTGTACAGTACATCCGAAAAGTATTCACAGAGCTTCACTTTTTCCACATTTTGTAATTACAACCTTATTCCAAAATGGATTAAATTCTTTATTTTCCTCAAAATTCTACAAACAATCCCCCATAATGACAACGTGAGAGAAGATTGAAATCTTTGTAAATATAAAATCCCATGTACGTAAATATTCACAGTCTTTGCTCAATACTTTGGTGAAGCTCCTTTGGCACCAATTACAGCCTCAAGTCTTTTGGAGTAAGTACATGGCCTGGAGCTGATTGATACTAGGAGGAGGATCCAGCATAACTGAGGTCTGCAGAAGAGGCGGAGTATTAGTGGGCATAGGCGTGCGCACAGGGTGTGCTGGGTGTGCCCAGGCACACCCTAATCACCCTGTGCAGCACAGATTCCCCCTACTGCCCTGGCTCCCCCCTCCTTCCCTCTGCAGCACTGCCGGCTTTCCTCCTCTTCTGCCAGCTGTTGCTGCAGGGATTTTTTAGGATGAGTAAGGGAAGGGGCCGGTAAATATGTATTTATCAGCCACTTCTCTTTCTGAATGAACATTGTGCGTGATCGGTAGTGTGTGTTTGAGCTTTGGGGTGCACACCCTAATGCAATAGGCTGTGCACACCTATGTTAGTGGGTGATTTTCATAGGCTGCAGTCTGTTTAGCAGATTGAAAAGTTCAAGGCAGAGGGTGTGTCCTGTAGTGGGTAGAGAGGAGGGGGGTGTTGGAAAAGTACAACAGAAAAGTTCCTTATAAACTGACTATATACTGCATATGCATTATGCCTGTCTAAGCAGCAGGTGGCGCTGTAGTATTATAGTGTATAGGTATGTTATCTATGATATAACAGGATGTTTGTCTATCCTCTCTCTATGTACTTGGATGCTCCTTGTTCCTATGTTCATGTTTCTCCACTCTGTAAAGACATGCATTGCATACTTGCCAACAGTCCCGATTTTTCTGGGACAATCCCGATTTTGGGACCCTTGTCCTGATCGGAGCTCGTCCCGATTAATTCACGGGATTTTGCCTTTGTTCCGGGAAAGTTGGGAATGTTTAAGAAAAAACAGCCGGCGGGCTACAAAAAGATGGCCGCTGCCATCACAAGGATTATTTCCCCTTGTGTTCAGTGGAGAGGGGAGGGGCAGCCAATCAGCTTCTCCCCTTTCCACTAAACACACACATGAGAAAGCCGGGAACTGTAGCTGCCGCGCTGCTGGGGGACAGATCGCTCTGTAAGGAGGCTCCGCTTCTGCTGCCAGGGACACTGAAGTAAGGAGAGCTCTGTTGCTGGGGGACACAGATCACTCTGTAAAGAGGGCTCAGCTGCTGGGGACACTGAAGTAAGGAGGGGTCTGTTGCTGGGGGACACAGATCTGTAAGGAGGGCTCCACTGCTGGGGGACATCAGATATAAAGGAGTGTTCCGCTGCTGGGAGACACCAGATGTAAAGGAGGGTTCCGCTGCTAGGGACACCAGATGTAAAGGAGGGCTCTGCTGCTGGGGGACACCAGATGTAAAGGAGGGCTTCGCTGCTGGGGGACACCAAAAGCAAAGTAGGGTTCTGCTGCCGGGGACACCAGATGTAAAGGAGAATCCGCTGCTGGTGACACCAGCTGTAAAGGAGGGCTCCACTGCCGGAGACACCAGATGTAAAGGAGTGCTCCACTGCCGGGGACACCAAATTAAAAAGGTGGTTCCGCTGCCAGGTACACCAGATATAAAGGAGGGCTCCACTGCTGTGGACACCAGATGTAAAGGAGGACTGCACTGCTGGGGACACCAGATGTAAAGGAGGGCTCCGCTGCCGTGGACACCAGATGTAAAGGAGGACTCCGCTGCTGGGGGACACCAGATGTAAAGGAGGGCTCCGCTGCTGGGGACATCAGTTGTAAGGAGGGGCTCTGCTGCCAGGGACACAGATCTGTAAGGAGGGCCTCTGCTTCTGGGGGCACCTGATGTAAGGACGGACTCTGTTGGGGGCACCTGATGTAAGGACAGACTCTGCTGGGGGCACCTGATGTAAGGACAGACTCTGCTGGGGGCAGCTGATGGCATCTGGTGGCAGGCGATGTGGCAGGTGACACGCTCAGGGCTCCCACTGATTCTGGATTATGGTGAGTTGAATGATTACAATGTAATAATAGTATTAATGCGCTTCAATCAACCTAACACCACAACAGCCATGGTGCCGGGATGATTGAAGCGCCAGCACCAGGTGTTTGGAGTGTCTTTATCTGATGATTTGTTAAACTCTGGAATACACATTTCTATTGTAGTGTAGGATCTGGGCCTGCTGTCCCTCCATCCCTCTTTCCTTCCTTCTTTCCTTCTTGCCTTCTTTCACTCTCCCTTCCTCCCTCCCTCTTTTCCCCTTTCTTTCTCCATTTCTCATTCATCTCAGACTCTAACCACACCCCCATTTGAACCATGCCCATAATTTCATGTACACCACGCCCATTTTTCGGCGTTGCACGCCGCGATTTTCTTTTTTTGCTATTTCACGCCGACAAAGGCATGCCCCACCCCCTAATTATAATAAGACTCCGCCTACAGCCAAAAAAGTGTCCCTATACATTTTTTTACAATGTTGGCAACTTTGTACTGTTGGACTGAATAGGAATACACCCACTGGTATGGGTGAGCAGAGTTTAATAAGGAACTCTTCAGACTAGTTCCCTATCGGGTCCATCTTGTCCGTGATTGACGTCAGATGTAAATGTGACGGGCGAAATGGCTGGAGAGAGAGGGAGCAGAGAGGGAGCATGGGCACTGAAGAAGGAGCACGGACAATTTGACCTCTGTGGCGGCATCATCAGATTCATGTACCTGTCAATTTTGGCACTGCCCCCCGGCGTGATTCTACGACAAGTGAAAGTGCTGCCCATCATTTGAGTTGATAGATGTGGGACTCTATGAGCCATTTCTCCTAATTGTTGGAATTTTTTATTTTTTTTTGCCTGGCTTGGTCTAGGCTGAACTTTAAGAGAAGGTTACATTGACTTTCATGTTGTCTGAGTGAGCGGAAAGGGGAAATTATCATTGCCGCTATCTTTCTGTTTTGAAACCCACAGACTCTGCTTTCTATATACAGATTCCAACCTCAGTATGATATGTGTAGCCTCACGCTGATGAGGGTTGACCTAAATCTTATACATGGCCCAGATTTTCTGCATGCGTTTGCACAGAAGCACGCGGCGTTCTGTATTCCGCGATGTTGCTGATTCTTATAATTTTGGGCAAAATGACAAATCGGCTACTGTTAATGGATTATAGAAGGCAGTGTGCAACCCTAATACAAATAAGTCAATTCACCTTTGAACTGAGGATCATATGATATATTAAAATGAATATCCAGCTCGGACTTTTTTTGTTTTTAGATATAATGGGGAAGGGTTAGAACCTTTGTCAGGTTTTACTGCACCCTGAGACTTCATTGGAGAGATTTCCCTTTACTTTCTGTTCAGCTGACGGTAGTTTCACCAGACAGGAAACAATGAAAATGTTTCAGCTGGATATAGAACTTTAAAGAGACCCTATCACCAGACCATTCATTTCAACAAAAAACTTCCCATATACTATATGAGCGTTTAATCGCTTCAAGACCACCCCATAGCAGATTTACTGATAAAGGGCGGCCGCGCTGTGCAGAATCACATATATATTTATGATTCTGCACCCCCGGGTTTTGGGCACAAGCGTGTCCATGGCAGCTCACTCTCTTAGCGGGGACTGATTAGTGGGTCCTGCGAACCCGATGTCCGCTGGGACCCGCCGACAATGGCAACCCTAGGGGGGGCCAGAGGGGGCCCTGACCCCCCCAACATTATGCTGTGCCCCACCATGTGCCCCCAACCCCCCCCCCCAAAAAAAAATTTTTTTTTTTACAAAAAATCAATGTCTAAGAGGGAGAGAGTCCCCAGTCAGCTCCTGCGGGTGATTCCTCCCCCCTCCCCTGCTCGCTGACACTGCATAATGCGAGCGTTCACACAACCACGGCCGCCCGATCTGCTCCTGCACCTGCATCCTCATTGGCATGGAGAAGAGCGAGTTGCAGGAAGGACTCCACCAGGACTCTCAGTTACTGAAAAAACAGACTGATTTCTCCCGTCCTTAGGACAGGAGGACCAGCCTGTAAATTCCAAGAGATGCCAGACCAGTGCTGTCAATAGCAGGGGCAGGACAGCAAGAGGAGGCTGGGGTACCCCACAGTGGCAGAACACCAGGGCCCGGAGGCAAGACAACCTTTGCAACCCTAATAGTTTTCCCACTGCTTTGGATCCTTATATTTTCTTGATATGCTGGTGACATATATCTCTTGTTTTCTGCCACCCTGGGGGACCCCAATACAGTGGGAAGGGAGCTCACTGCAGAACATGTGAAAGGGCCCGTTGTGGGGTCGTAGTAAAGGGCCCCAGGATATATATATATATATATATATATATATATATATATATATACATTTTATAGTTGCCCCCCTACTTTTGTCCCTGTCCCCCCATGTGCCCCCCCCTAAATTTGAAAGCTGGAGACGCCACTGCCCGCCGATCGTTCGTTACTCTGAATGACAACAAGGCAGACTGTCATTCTGTGAGTACAGAAAACATGGATCCTGTGTTTCTGTGATAGAGAAACACCATACCTCCCAACTTTTTGAGATGGGAATGAGGGACACCTGTCAGCAAAAGTATGCAGGCATAGGACACACCCCTTGCCATGCCCCTTAAAGGGGAATTGTACAAAAAAAAGAAGATTGGTTAATCCCACAATAGTTTTTTTTACCACTACTATTCCTTTATATTGGCTTTTGGGATTTACAAAAGCAGCAATTTAGAAATCAGATTACATTTAGTGCTGGAAAACCCTTTTTGATAGATAAAAAGTGCATTTTATATACATCTATATGGATCAGATTAAAATGAGGGACAAATGAGGAGGAAAGAGGGACAGAGGGACATTGCTCCAAATCAGGGACTGTGGGAAGCTATGAGAAACACTGATCCATGTCTTCCAGTACAGTAGTAAAAGCACCTCCCCCACAGTTAGTAAGCACTCCCTAGGCACACATTTAACCCTTTGATCGCCCCTGATGTTAAACCCTTTCCTGTCAGTGGCATTAGTACAGTGACAGTTCATATTTTTTAGCACTGATCACTATATTAGTGTAACTGGTCCCCAAAAAAGTATCAGTTAGGTGTCCGATTTGTCCGCAGTCCCACTATAAGTTGCTGATCGCCACCATTACTAAAAAATTATAATAATAATAAAAATATCCCATAGTTTGTAGACGCTATAACTTTTGCGCAAATCAATCAATGTGCGCTTATTGGGATTTTGTTTACCAAAAATATGTAGCAGAATACAGATTGGCCTAAATTATTGAAGAAATTCGATTTTTTACAGTTTTTTTTTTGGATGTGTTTTATAGCAGAAAGTAAAAGTAAAAAATATTGTTGTTTTTTTTTTTTTCAAAATTGTCTTTTTTTGTTTATAGCGCAAAAAAATAAACCCGCAGAGGTGATCAAATACCACCAAAAGAAAGCTTTATTTGTTGGAAAAAAGGACATAAATGTTATTTGGATACAGTGTTGCACAACCGCGCAATTGTCGATTAAAGCAACGCAATGCTGTATTGCAAAAAAATGGCCTGGTCAGGAAGGAGGGAAAATCTTCCAGAGCTGAAGTGGTTAAAGGGCAAGTCCAACTTTTCACAAAAAAATGAAAAATTGATTCCCATGATGGCGGCTCCCAGCAGCAGTCTTAGAGCTTTTGGATGTCTAATAAAAATGAAAAAGTGAACTAGGATTGGTCAAAACTCCCATCAATATTCAGACCCACACATTCATATTATGCAGTGGTAAAAGGGTTATCCTGGCCATACACCAGTGAAATTTCATTAAAAAAAATTGTTTTCTGAATGTTCATTTGATTATCTCATAGTTAATTGGGGTCAAATCAACAATTGTTTTCCACTGTAGTGACAAGGTAAACCAAAGGAGAAGGAATGAATTTATTTTTTTTAATGAAATTCTAACCGTTAATGTGGTTTTTGTTGACAAATTGCCATTGCAATGTTGCAAGATGTTTAATGGTTTTCATATAAAATTTCTTGGATCCATTATGATATCTAACAAACGTTTTGTCTAAGTTTCCATACCAGCATTCAAATAAAATTCTACTGGCACATTGGCAGTTCTACTCCTTCGGGGTAAATGCCACATACATTGGCAGTACCAGGACAAGGTCATTCAGCTCCCAGGACAAAGATTCCAAATGGCGACCCCCCCCCCCCCCCCAATTCGTGATGTGCAAACTTATGCCCCGTACACACGGTCGGATTTTCCGATGGAAAATGTCCGATCGGAGCGTGTTGTCGGAAATTCCGACCGTGTGTGGGCTCCATCGGACATTTTCCATCGGATTTTCCGACACACAAAGTTGGAGAGCAGGAGATCAAATTTTCCGACAACAAAATCCGCTGTCGGAAATTCCTATTGTGTGTACACAAATCCGACGGACAAAGTGCCACGCATGCTCAGAATAAATAAAGAGATGAAAGCTATTGGCCACTGCCCCGTTTCTAGTCCCGACGTACGTGTTTTACGTCACCGCGTTTAGAACAATCGGATTTTCCGACAACTTTGTGCGACCGTGTGTATGCAAGACAAGTTTGAGCCAACATCCGTCGGAAAAAATCCTAGGATTTTGTTGTCGGAATGTCCGAACAAAGTCCGACCGCGTGTACGCCCTATAAGAAGATCCTATGCCCAGCAATCATTCGCTTGTCAAAATCACTGCCACTATCACTACTCCTGTCAGCTTTGTAACTGAAAGAAGGCACCCCCATCCCTATAGTAAACCATTGCACCCAGGGCAGCCGTCCCTTCTGCCCACCCCTTGTCCTGTACCTTGAAGACAGGAAAGCCAATTGATTTTAAAAGTGGACACTGGAGACTGTTTTTAACTTTCCTTATTTTTTTAATTAATATACCAATCAGGAACATGTAACGCTTTATATAGTTGGGGGATATCAAAGTACAATATTTGATCTTAGTATTGCCTGCATTCTCTGGGGTATCTATTTCTATTTCTCATAGAATTGGTTCTGTCTGATTTCCAGCTGGATTTAACTTTTTGACTTGCCTTACTATTTGAAGTAAATGTTGCATTTATATTTTCCTCCAAACATAGAAACATGTTTAAATAATTATAGTGACCTGAGGATAGTCAGTTAAATTGATTGCAAGTGTATTCTTGTCTCCCTATCAAACTCCTGCCAAAAATATGCGGCTGCTGGCCAGCTGACTCTACAAGACTCATGCGGGATTCCACCCAACGTGTCTGCTGGACATGTTTATAACTATAATAAATTGCTGTACATTCCAAAATTACAATGTAGAATCTCGCTGATATAACTGGGGAATATTTAAAGAGACCCTGTAACCAAACTAAAAAATTGCAGATAAAAATCGTTAAATGCTCACTTGCAATGTGACTTTGAACTTGCTAGAAAATTTGACCAAGAGTCAATCCCCTAGCATGGTCCCCTCTCCTGCATGTCAAAGCCCTCACCTTCTTTGGAAATGCCTAATTACTTTCTGTGCTGCCAAGCTCCTCTGCACCTCCCTTTACTGCACCACCTTTTATGTAGTAGCTGTGGAAGTAGGGAAGGGGAATACTATAGAATAGCCTGTTTCAAGGTTTACTACCACAGTGGAACCCTTGAAATAAATTTCAGGTTTTAGGGAACTCATGGTAAAATTTATTTATGGGGTTTATTGGGAAGAATGTCAGATAAAGTGGTGATCAGTGGGAGAATTGTTTCTTACATTTGTGGTCAGTGGAGAAGATGTCCCTTACGTTGGTGGTCATAGAAGAATGTTCCTGATGTAGTACCCTCCTAGTGCAGAGTAGGCTGATTGGTAAATTTAGTTTGGCTCCCCTGTAATCAGTAGAGCAAGGGGTTGATTATTTAGGGTTGCTCAGTGATGTTGCTCTGTTACTTCCCCCTGTCTTCTGGAGGATTATAGCATCATAGTGAGAGGAAGGACAGGGCATGCTGCCTGAAAATTTATGGGAGGGGAAGGTTTGTCCAGTAGGTGGAGAGAAAGCCCAAAAATAGTCTAAGACCTGGGCAGCAGTGTGCAGGGTTCCTGAGTCCAGTCCTGCAGGTGTGGACCCCTGGTGCAGAATCCTAGAGGAAGCTTTCAGGAAGACCCCTAGGTCCCAGCTAGGCTTAGCTGGGTGTCCAATTTGCAAATGTGCAACCAGGGATCAAGTCGGGTCTGGAGAAGCTCTCTGGAGAGAGCCAGAAGGAAGTTGGTGGGAAAGCGTCCAGCTGTCCTATAATGGCCTGAGTCTGCATCTCCCTCACTAGGAAGAGCCTGGTGGATGTTTGGCAGGAGGCAACCGATGATCCTGTGGCTTTGTGAGATGACCCGAGTGCTAAAGAAAAGTGACTGTGTGAAGCTTTTAACTGGCAGGAATATAGGTCACCAACAGCACTTCCCGTCCAGTGACTTTCGGTGGTTGTACAAGGATGATGCCTACAGCTGCAGGCATCACCCCAGTATTGTTCTTTTAGAGCCGGAAGTCAGCTCTCTTGTAATAGCAATCAGAGCAGATCACAGCTGCTTGATTGCTATTACAGGCAATGGGAGGGGACGCACCTTCTGCAGCTCTATCAGGCTCTCCTGTCCCACCGGGAGACCCGAGCGACCATCCGGCGCGCAGTGGTGTATTTAGGTTTTGTGCTGCCCTAGGCCTGACTAAACTTGTGCGCCCCCTTGTTTAAATATGACCCACCCCTTTGTGTCAAGACCACACCCCTTCCTCTTTAAGACCCGCCCTGTCAGCAAATACATATTTTTATAGCATATATATATTTATACTACTGATCTTGACTAATACGTAAGATATTATTGGGACTTTGTTTTAGTTAAACTAGGACCTGCTCGCCTATATGTGCTATTACAATATGTCGCTGGATTAGTAAGATTACTCCTATCTTGTAAAATATTTGCTGCCACTGATTGTAATCATAAGATTATTTCACTTATTTGTATAATGAGTAGAAAGTCCCTAATCATTATACAAATAAGTGAAATAATCAGCTCCCCCGGCCCAGTCCGTCCCATAAGACTGGTGCTACACTATAAGTGTAGTGTAAGCTGGCTGGGCCTCTTTTCGTGTGGAAGCTAGGAGGAGGCTGTTTTTTTTTTGTGCAGGGGTGGCTTTTTTGCTGCCCCCTGCAAAGTGCCGCCCTAGGCCTGGGCCTTGTTGGCCTAGGCCAAGATACAGCGTTGCCGGCGCCTCTGCTGGCTGGTTGGACAGCAAAGCAAAGCCAAGATTGACTTTAATTGGCTGTTTGTAACAGTAAACCGGAAACGATGACATGACATCACTTCCGGTTTACTCGGAAACCATCGGCGCCAGTTTTAAAAAATCTACAGCATTAAAAAAACACAGATCTTGGTGTTTGTTTTGCAGAGGAGGGGTTTGGGGACTCCAGATCTGTCCATAAAGAGTACCTGTCACATGCCTATTGCTGTCACAAGGATGTTTACAACAAAAGTGATTTAAAAAAAAAATGAAAGCAACAGTGTAAGAAAAAAAAAAATTTTAATAATGAAAAAAAATGTGCTTGTGCGCAAAGGCGAACGCGTGTGTCGGCTTCGCACTCACGCATCAGCGATCGTCCCACACATGTGAGGTATCACCGCAAACATCAGATCATGGACAGTAATTCTAGCACCAGAACTCCTTTTGCGAATCCAAAGTGGTAACCTGTAAAGACTTTTAAAGCATCATCCATGGATAGTAAAATTAGTTTGTCACCGTTGCGCGGGTGTGTGCAATTTTAAAAAGGGACATGTTTGCTATCTATTTAGGGTAACATCACAACATTACAAAAACATTGGGTTATGTATTGTGTTTTTTTTTTTTGCATTAAAATTCAAAAACTATATTTTTCCCCCCAAAAATTATGATCTCAGACCCTGAGACAAGAATACCGCAGCTGGGGTGGGACAAATTTAGATGGGGGGGCGCCCAATTTTACTCTTGCCTAAGGCAGCACAAAACCAAAATACATCACCCTGTGTCACCTGCACCCCTGGCTGTGCCAACACGCACGGCTCAGGCATAATCTACTATTGTCACTATAGGGAACCCGGACCAGAGCATTAATGTGAAGCTGATATTGGAGTGACTGCATGTAGACAGTAAGAGGTCTATTTATTATTAAAACTGGCTGTGTGGATGTCTGAGCATTCGTACAGCTGTTACAAATAACAAATAAATAATTGTTTTATTATGTTTATTTCCTAAAAGCCATCTAGTGGCCATAATGCGTCATTGTCCTGATTGAGGTATTTTCAGTTGATCACAAAATGCAGAACAAGACGGTGGGGGAGATTTACTATAATTAGAGCACTTAGAACCTGGTGCAGTTGTGCATGATAGCCAATCAGCTTCTAACTTCAGCTTGTTCAATTAATTTTTGACGATAAAACCTGGAAGCTGATTGGTTTCTCTGCAGGGCTGCACCAGATTTTGCACTCTCCAGTCTTAGTAAATCTCTCCCAGTGTGTTTTGCATCGCTCAGTATTTTAATTGATGAAGGATCACTTGTACCTAGCTTGATTAGAAATAGCTATGTATGTTTAAAGACTGTTGTCACCAGAACAGGTGTCCCCAATTTGAAAATTTTAGCTTTAATGAGAACCTGTACAGATGAGAAATGTGGAGGCTGCAGTTGCTGACCTCTTTCTGAAAATGAAGGTTGTCTCCGTCCTTCACTGATTTCAGACACTGGACTGGAACAAGCATGCGGCCAGTGACGTCAGAACTCCTGATAAACATACTTTTTGCTGACCAATGACTGAGAGTATTTAAATCAAAAGATTGATATGATCATTCATCAGTCATCTAGAATTTGTAGAATGAGGTCAGCAAGGCTAACATTTATCTCAGCAGACATTTCCTATAAAGACAGTAGTAGATGGATGAGTCTGGAGGGTCATGCACATTGCTTTCTGTCTTCTTTCATATTTTGGCAGCCGGTGCAGATGCTTCAGTTGTCAGCCTCACCCTAAGATTAATGTCAGCAGGGATCACATGCAGTTACATTGTTTAAAATAGGTTAAAGTCCAATGAAAGCTTCTGTATTTGTTACTGTACGTAGTCCCTATTCACACCTGAGTCTTCTGTCACACAATTCCCAAAGGGCAAGAATGCTCCCATTATTCTCAATAGGCCGCTCATACCTATCGCTTGACACACAAAGGTCCAAAAAGTACAGAGTTTCTTCAATGGCAGAAATTTTTTTTTTGGGCCCCATATACTTTAATAGGAGTGCCAGAAAAATGTGCCCTTCTGGGCACTCCCATTAAAATAAGTCCATGGGGCACAAAACATGCGATGTTGCTGCTGTACTACAAGTTGCGCATACAAACTCGCAAAAAAAAAACTTACATTAAGTGTGTATGGGGATGCAGTCACGCTGCATACACTGTAAATTAATATATTTGTCTTTTTTTTCTTCTTTTTCCTTATTTTGTACTGCAACACGTTAGAGAGTCAGACCGCTGTTCATTGCTCTTACCCTGAGAAAACACGAATGCAACCATCACACCTAAAGACGTGTATGTTGCAATACACTAAAATGTGAGTGTATGTATGTGGGTGGGTGTTGTCTAAATGTCTCATAGAGGGGTACTTACTGCACTGCTATGAATAAAGGGGTGGTGTATGAATTATAGGGGGTGCTGCGCACTAGGGTGTATATACTCCTGACCCCTGCATTATGTACATTACATACTCATGGGCTCCACACTGATTTGGCTGTATGTAACTTTTACTCCTGACCTTGGAACTCTGTATGTTACACACTCCCGACCCCTAAACTCAGTACTCTACACGCTTCTGACCTCTGCACCCTGTGTGTTACACACCCCTGACAGCCATGTCTGTACATTACACACTGCTGACCAGTGGCGGCTGGTGCTCAATAATTTGGGAGGAGACGGACTTGAATGTGGCGGAACACTGGGAACACACACCCCTGCGCGCGGGAGACGGACAGCCTCCTTACCTTACTATCTCTCCTGCTCCTCCCTCCTCTGAGCCATCCCTGGAGTCATAGTGGCAGCTGGTGGGTGGGTCCGTCGGGCTTCCTCTGCTTCTCCTCCGGCCATGCGTCTCCTCCCTCCTCCTCCTTGGCCAATAAGATCGCTCGTCCTTTTGGCCAATCAGGAAACGGGTCTCACTACCCGCTTCCTGATTGGCTGAGAGGAGAATCAGTGTGACAATAGCAAATATTCATTCACTATTTTCACACAACTGGGTGGGCTCAGGGTGCAGTGTTCTGCTCCCCGAGCCCACCATTTTTTGAAGCCTATTAGAGCCTCCGGCTCTAATCACATGTAGATCAGGGGGCCGGACGCATGGATGGGGGGGGGGGCGCCTGTGCGCCCTTAATGGACGGGTGGCCACTGCTTCTGACCTCGGCAATCTGTATATTACATGCACCTGATCCCTGAATCCTGTATGTTACATACTCCCAACTGCTACACTATGTACAGTATAATAAAATATTTACAAAAATGTTAGAGGTGTACTCTCACTTTTGTGAGATACTGTACATAACACACTCACTACCCCTTCTCTTCTCTTGCTACATACTTCTGACTCCTGCTCTTTGTACATAGAACACTTCTTACCCCTGCACTCTGTACATAACACACTCCTGACCCCTGCACTCTGTACATAACACACTTCTGATGCCTGCATTCTGTCCATTACATACTCCTGGCCACTGCATTCTGCATACAATACTCTCCTGACCCCAGGGTTCCATACTTTACATACTCCTGACTAGGGATGAGCTAAACACCCCCCGGTTCGGTTCACAGCGGAACATGCGAACAGGGAAAAAATTATTTCAAACATGCGAACACTGTTAAAGTCTATGGACCACGAATGTGAAAAATCAAAGTGCTAATTTTAAAGGCTAATATGCAACTTGTTGCCATAAAAAATGTTTGGGGGAGTCCTGTCCCAGGGGACATGTATCAATGCAAAAATAAGTTTTAAAAATGGCCGTTTTTTTCGGGAGCAGTGACTTTAATAATGCTTAAAATGAAAATAATTGAAACAATAAAAATGAAATATTCCTTTAAATATTGTGCCTGGGGGAGTGTCCTTAGTATGCCTGTAAGGTAGCGTGTCTTTCCCATGTTTCTAATAGTGCCACAGCAAAATTACATTTCTAAAGGAAAAAATGCCATTTAAAACTGCTCGCGGCTGTAATGTATTGTCGTATCCTGGCAATATAGATAAAAATACCCAAAAAAAATGGCGTGGATGTCAACCCCAATATCTATACCAGGCCCTTCAGGTCTGGTATAGATATTAAGGGGAACCCCGCACCCAAATTTTTTTAAAAATGGCGTGGGGGTCCCCCAGGCCCCCAGGCACTATTTACTATGAACAGCTGTATATATACTAAATGGCCTGCCCTATATACTCTGCAGAAAATTGGGCCTTAGGTGTTGGTGGGACCAGAACACTTTTACTCTTGTTGGGCACAAGAACGGGCCCTGCTGTGAAATATTATATCAAGAATTGTAAATACATGCCCCTGTTAAACAGGGGCAGAAAAATTGGGCCTTGGGTGGTGGTGCCACAACACTGTAAGCCCTGACAGGTACTCTTGTTGGGCGCAAGAATGGACCCTGCTGTGAAATATTATATCAAAAATTGTAATAAAATGCCCCTGTTAAACAGGGGCAGAAAAATTGGGCCTTGGGTGGGGGTGGCGGTGCCACAACACTGTAAGCCCTCACAGATACTCTTGTTGGGCGCAGGAATGGGCCCTGCTGTGAAATATTATGTCAAAAATTTTAATTACATGCCCCTGTTAAACAGGGGCAGAGAAATTGGGCCTTGGGTGGTGGTGGTGGTGCCCTAAACCAAAAATATTGTTGGAAGTTAGCATCATCAAGATTGAGGAGGAATAGGATAGTCAGCATAGGCAGTCTTCAAGGGATCCCACATCCATAGCAAATTCAATCAGTTACATCAGCATCCAGTGCTTGATAGCTGCTGATCCAAGACTGATTCATTTGTATTAATGTGAGCCTATCAACGGAGTCTGTGGACAGGCGCACTCTTTGATCCATTACAAACCCTCCAGCAGCACTGAATGTGCATTCAGAAAGCATGCTAGATGCAGGACAGGCCAGTAGCTCAATTGCATATTGAGCAAGTTCTGGCCAGTATTCCATCCTCAAGACCCAGTAACACAGTGGTTGCTCTGTTGGAAAGGTCTCCAAGTCTGCCACCACTAGCATTTTGGAGGCATGGTGGCGGAACAAGCTCCAACAACACTGAACCCTGTCCTGCATCTTTCCCAGCTGCCAGCAGAGTTACCCAGTGCACCGTGAAGGAAAGGTAACGTCCCTGCCCATGCCTGCTGGACCATGAGTCAGCAGTAATATGAACCTTGTTGCTGACCGCCCTGTCCAACGAGGCCAAAACATTACCTTCCACATGCCGGTAGAGAGCCGCAATGGCCTTCCATGAAAAGAAATGGCATTTTGGAACCTGCCACTGAGTTACAGCACATTCTACAAATTCACGGAAGGGGGCAGAGTCTACCAGCTGAAAAGGCAGCAGTTGCAGTGCTAGCAAGCTTGCATTTAGACGCTGAGCATGTGAATTGCTGGGACCAAATTTCTTTTTACGGTTCAGCAACTGGAGTAGGGAAATTTGCCTGCTAAAATCAGATGGTGGTGTACTGCTAGCAGATTGGCTGCAAGTACTTGGGACACCTATTGCTATACCTTCATTCCTCTCACTGCAGGTTTTTGAGAGGACTGGAGGTATAGTAGGGTTGGAGATCCCAGATGAGGAGCAAGGAGAAGTCCACCTTTTTCTTTGATGTGGGTCTTTAAAGTGCTGTTACCAACGGACTGCATGGCAGGTCATCATATGTCTGGTCAGGCATGTGGTGCACAAGCGGCTGCTGTTCTGGCCACGCTTGATCCGCTTCAGACATAGGTTGCAAACAGCAATGGTGCGATCTGCTGCATGTGTCGAAAAAGGCCCACACCAAGGACCTTTTAAAAGTCAGCAGCGCCCTGCACCTGCGGAGCTCTGCGGTGTGATACAATACGGTGGCTGCCCTTAGGCTGCCCCCTAGAGGACATCTTGCCTCGTTGGAGTTGTGCCTCCTCCTCCTCCTCTCTTCTCTTTCAGGCACCCAAGTACAGTCAGTGACCTCATGATCCCCTCCCTCCTCGTCACTTTAGCAAACTTGGCAGTATGCTGCAGCTGGGGGAACATGACTGCCAGTTTCTTGTCCTTCTTGGGCACTCCCTCTCTCTAGGCTCACGTTACTCCCTTCCTCAACCCGGGAACCAACATCGGAGCCCTCAAATCGCTGCGCATCCTCCAGCAGCATGTACCCGACACTGTGGTTGAATAATTCTGGGGACTCCTTCGTGCATGATGTTGGGCTACAGAAGGAGTGACTGTGGACAAGGAGGAATAGTGGAATGTGGAATAGGCAGCTTTGGCAGCTGCTTTGGAAGGCAAACTACTCTGAGCCTGGGTGACAGAGGAGGATGAGGACGGCTTTGTTATCCACTCCACCAACTCTTCTGCATGTTCTGGCTCAATAACACGGCCAGCAGCAGAAGAAAAGGAAAGCGTGCCCCACGGCCACCTGCAGAGGATGCACCATGTCCACGACCAGCACTGTTGACTGAAAACACAGAGGCTGCTTGCCCTACCACTAGAAGTGTAGTAGAAACTGTACACACTGTATTAGATACTGTGTACATAGGCGTGCGCAGGGAGTGTGCCAGGTGTGCCTGGGCACACCCTAATCACCAAGGTTGCCAACCATTTAGTGTCTGTAAAAAGCCAGAAGCTACAGTTGCTCCACATCTCTGCTGCCTCCTTAGCCAATGGTAACTACACTGCCTAGCCCCCTTACCCAGCGTGCCTTATTTGACTTTACAACAGAAAGTGCCTGCAGCTGGAGCAGGCAGGAAAGGGAGGACTAAAAACAGCCTGCAGTTTGGGACAGGATTCAGCCTACCAGGAGAAGGTAAGCACAATGTACAATGTAGTCAGTACACATACATACATACATACACACGCATGCATGTGTGTTTAAGCTTTGGGGTGCACACCCTAATGCAATAGGCTGCGCACACCTATGACTGTGTACACCACCAGAAAAGTAGTAGAAACTGTACTACGACTGCATTGTATTGTGTACTGTATACACCACCAGAAGTGTAGTAGAAACTGTACACACTGTGGTAGATACTGTGTACACCGCCTGAAGTGTATTAGAAACAGTACACCACAAAATGCACTGTAGATATAGGCTACACTGGATGCAGAGTATTTATTATTATTATTATACTTTTTTTATATAGCGCCCACAGTTTGCTCAGCGCTTTACAACATGAGGGAAGACATTAGTTACATTACAATTTGGTACAAGAGGAATCAGAGGGCCCTGCTCGTTAGAGCTTACAATCCAAAATGAAAGGGTCAACTGATACAAAAGGTAATAGCTGTGGGAGGATGAGCTGATGGAGGAAGTAAAACAGTGTTAGTTAGAAGCAGGATAGGCTTCTTTAAAGAGAAGAGTTTTCAGGGATCGTCTAATGATGGATAGATTAGGGGACAGTCGGACAGGTTGGGGTAGGGAGTTCCAAAGGATGGGGGAAGCTCTGGAGAAAACTTGGAGGCGAGTATGGGAGGAGGTGACAAGGGAGCTAGAGAGCAGGAAGTCTTGGGAGGACCAAAGAGAGCGGCTTGGTTGGTATTTTGGGACTAGCATAGTGATGTAGCTGGGGGCAGAGTTGTGGATGGCTTTGTAAATTATTGTTAGTACTTTGAATTTTATTTGTTGGGTGAGTGGAAGCCAGTGGAGGGATTGGCAGAGAGGGGTGGAGGACACTGAATGGTTGGTAAGGTGGATGAGTTTTGCAACGTCATTCTTTATGGACTGAAGGGGGGATAGTCTATGTAAAGGTAATCCAATGAGGAGGGAGTTGCAGTAGTCGAGGTGAGAGATGACCAGGGAGTGAATTAGAAGCTTGGTGGTGTCATTAGTTAAAAAGGGGCGTATTCTGGAAATGTTGCAGAGGCTAAAGCAGCATGATTTGGACAGGGATTGGATGTGGGCCTGAAAGGACAGTTCAGAGTCTAAGGTTACCCCTAGCACCCTGGCATGTGGGGATGGACTGATAGATGTGCCATTAATCTTGACAGAGAAGTCAGGGGAAGGGGCACGTGGAGGAGGAAATATTAAGAGCTCAGTTTTAGATAGATTCAGTTTGAGGAAGTGGTTTGACATCCAGGCTGATATGTCTGTTAGTAAATCAGTGATGCATGAGGAGACTGATGGGGTGAGCTAAGGAGCAGAGAGATAGATTTGGGTGTCATCAGCATATAAATGGTAGTGGAAGCCATAGGAGGCTGACCCAGGGAGGACGTGTAGATTGAGAATAGTACAGGTCCAAGGACAGAACCTTGGGGGACCCCAACGGTAAGAGGAGTTGGTGAGGAGGAAGTGGAGTTGTAAGTGACACTGAAGGTGCGATGAGATAGGTAATATTCGAACTAACAGAGAGCACAGCCATGGAGACCAAGCAAATTGAGTTTTTTGAGGAGGAGGGGGTGGTCAACTGTATCAAAGGCAGCGGAAAGGTCCAAGAGTAAGAGTACGGAATAATGACCGTTGGTTTTGGCTATTAGTAAGTCGTTTGAGTTTTAGGAGGGAAGTTTCTGTGGAGTGCTGTGGGCGAAATCCAGACTGAAGGGGATCAAGAAGGTTATTCTCAATGAGGTGGTTGCTCAGTTGGTTGTAGACTAAACATTCAAGGAGTTTGGAGGCAAAAGGGAGTAAAGAGATGTGTCTTAGGTCGTTAAGATTGGTGGGGTCTAGTGAGGCCTTTTTTGGTATGTGAGTGAATAGCGCATGTTTTAGAGGGTTGGGGAAGATGCCAGTAGAGAGTTAAAGAGTGTAGGATAGAGCGAGATGGTGACCGTAGTATTTGAGAAGGAACAGGGTCCAGGGGGCAGGTTAGGTGGGCGTTAGAAAAAAGTTTAGTGACTTTCTCTATAGTAGCTGGGTTAAAATAGGGAAGTATTGATTGTGCAGAAGGACAAGGAGTGTAAAGTGAGGGAATTGTCTCAATCTTATTTTTTAAGTGATTAGCAATCTCCTGAGTGAGTTAGTGGGTGGAGGTAATAGAGGACGAAGTAGAGTGGTAAAGGTAGAAAAGAGTTGACAGGGACTGTGTGAGAGGGTGTTAATGAGAGTGATAAAGTAGGTCTGTTTGGCAGTGTGGAGGCAGGAATGGTATTTTTGGAGGGCAGATTTATATTGGCTGAAATCTTGCTGTGACTTAGTCTTACACTACAGACGCTCAAGAGCGCGGCTCTGTTTTTTGAGGCTTCTGGTATTGTCTGTCTGCCAGGGTTGTAGCGGACGGGGCCTGATTCTGTGTGTAGTGAGGGGGGCGAAGGTATTCAGGGTGGACGACAGTGAACTGTTGTAGACAGAAGTGGCCAAGTTGGGGCAGGACAAGGATGAGATTTTGGCATAGAGACAATTTGTAGCAGAAAAAAGAAGAGAAGGGTTAAGATGGCGAAGGTTTCTATGGGTAATAGTTTGGTAGCTGGAAGGCAAGTAGGAGGACGATAAGGAGAGAGTTACGTATATGGTGGTGTTCCGCGCTTAGGACGGGCTTGTGACTGAACTGCAGCCCCCCAAATAAAGAAAGCCCCAAAGGTGCGATCCAAATAATTGTAAAATCTGAATTAGGGGATTGGCGCTGTTCACTAATATGAAATAAATGAATCCACTAAAAACAAACTGCTACTACAAGGAAGGCCTTTTACCCCAACTAAAAATAAATGAATGAAAAGTGTAACACAAGTGCTAGGAATGGTCACAAAAATGTGCAGACTACCCAAGATAAAAGAATTATATATAATACATCAAAAATCTTAAATGTAAAAATGGAACTCCAAATAATGAGTGATCGATCAGGTGTGTATAGAAAGTGATTGTCAATGTCCACTGAAAAGGATGATGTGTATGTGAAAAATGCAATAAGAATTGTATATATCAGTGAGTGATACCTAAAATTGGGGACAAACGTGTTGTTGCCCACTATAGATAAGTGTGTGTACTAGTGTAGTTAAATATATATAGAAAAAATGTGTGCGAAAAATAAACAAAAAACAAAAATAGAAATATAAATATAGAAAAAGAAAAAGAAAACATATGAAAAAACAAACAACAAAGTCCAGGTAACCACAAAATAGTTGTCAACAAGCAGCACAAAAACACCAGGTGCCGTGAATATTAGTTCTGTCGTTCAGTAAAAAAGTTCTAGTGCAATCTTCAGAGGTTACAGGTAAGTCCGTCCCAATAGTTGTATACTGTCCAGTGTGGAGTCCCCTCTAGTGCCCCCACTCACCAGAGCGCCCAACCCCTGCAGGGGTAATGAGCATGTAGATCCAAATCTGATGATCCAATCGGTCGGTGTCCCCCTCACCACCTTTTATCACTTGTGTCACCAGATCGTTCTCAAAGGACATCCATCCGGACCAATTACCATGTGCAGGGAAAAGAGAAGAGCCTCATAGTGTAATTCCGAAAGTAAATTTATTAAGCTCAAGCTCACAACAGGAATAAATAAAATCCAAAGATTTAAAACAAATGGAAACAAATGGCACTCTGCCGGCTGGCTCCACGTGAGAAGCCGCAGACAGAGCAGTGTGAGCGGCATGCGTTCCACAGCCGTCTGCCGATGCCCAGGGCATCGGCAGACGGCTGTGGAACGCATGCCGCTCACACTGCTCTGTCTGCGGCTTCTCACGTGGAGCCAGCCGGCAGAGTGCCATTTGTTTCCATTTGTTTTAAATCTTTGGATTTTATTTATTCCTGTTGTGAGCTTGAGCTTAATAAATTTACTTTCGGAATTACACTATGAGGCTCTTCTCTTTTCCCTGCACATGGTAATTGGTCCGGATGGATGTCCTTTGAGAACGATCTGGTGACACAAGTGATAAAAGGTGGTGAGGGGGACACCGACCGATTGGATCATCAGATTTGGATCTACATGCTCATTACCCCTGCAGGGGTTGGGCGCTCTGGTGAGTGGGGGCACTAGAGGGGACTCCACACTGGACAGTATACAACTATTGGGACGGACTTACCTGTAACCTCTGAAGATTGCACTAGAACTTTTTTACTGAACGACAGAACTAATATTCACGGCACCTGGTGTTTTTGTGCTGCTTGTTGACAACTATTTTGTGGTTACCTGGACTTTGTTGTTTGTTTTTTCATATGTTTTCTTTTTCTTTTTCTATATTTATATTTCTATTTTTGTTTTTTGTTTATTTTTCGCACACATTTTTTCTATATATATTTAACTACACTAGTACACACACTTATCTATAGTGGGCAACAACACGTTTGTCCCCAATTTTAGGTATCACTCACTGATATATACAATTCTTATTGCATTTTTCACATACACATCATCCTTTTCAGTGGACATTGACAATCACTTTCTATACACACCTGATCGATCACTCATTATTTGGAGTTCCATTTTTACATTTAAGATTTTTGATGTATTATATATAATTCTTTTATCTTGGGTAGTCTGCACATTTTTGTGACCATTCCTAGCACTTGTGTTACACTTTTCATTCATTTATTTTTAGTTGGGGTAAAAGGCCTTCCTTGTAGTAGCAGTTTGTTTATAGTGGATTCATTTATTTCATATTAGTGAACAGCGCCAATCCCCTAATTCAGATTTTACAATGATAAGGAGAGAGTGAAACTAATAAGGTGGTGATCAGAGAGAGGAGAAGGAATATTGGAGAGGTTGTGCGGAGTGCATAGGTAGGAGAATATGAGGTCAAGGCAGTTGCCAACAGAGTGAGTAGAAGTGTGTATCCATTGTTTTAGGTCAAAAGAGGATGTTAGGTTCAGCAGCTTAGAAGTACCAGGAGTGTTAAGATTAACAAGGATGCTGAAGTCACCAAGAATGATTGTTGGAATTTCAGAACAGAGAAAGTAGGGTAGCTAGGCAGAGAAGTCGTCAAGGAAGCTTGATACCAGTCCAGGGGGGCGATAGATCACAGCAATTCTCAATTAAACTGGAGAAAATAGACGAATACAGTGAGCTTCAAATGAGGAGAGGGACAGAGAGGGCGGTGAAAAGTGCTTTGAGGGGATAGGAAGATTCCAACACCACTTCCTTCATAACACTCTTCCGACCCCTGCACTCTGTACATAACAAACAAGAACCCTGTATTCTGTACATTACTTACCCTTGACCCCTGCATTCCGTACACAATGCACTCCTGACCCTTGCGCTTGATACTTTACATACTCCTGACCCCTGAACTCTGTTCATAGCACACTCCTGACTCCTGCACTCTGTACACTACACACTCCTGACTCTTTCACTCTGTACACAATGCACTCCTGCGCTCCATACTTTACATACTTTGACCCCTGTTCTCTGTACATAACACACTCCTGACCCCTACACTCTGTACATAACATACTTCCGACCCCTACACTCTGTACATAACACACTCCTGACCCCTACACTCTGTACATAACACACTTCCGACCCCTGCATTCTGTCCATTACATACTCCTGGCCATTGCATTCTGTACACAATATATTCCTGACCCCAGTGCTCCATACTTTACATACTCCTGACCTGACCCTTGTGACATTTGTATTGTTAAACTTTTATATTTAAGTTTTCTTCAAACCATCCTTAGTTTTTAATAGGACATTGCTAATTTATGCCCTTACAAAAAAGCGTGCTGCACCCTGATGATCTTTGGTCTGTTCCATGTTATTCAGGTCGTTCTCCACCTCTAGAGCGTTGCCTACCACTGTTATAACTTGCCGCCTCTAGCAGGTAATCCACATAATCCGGTTATCAGAAGGACTGTACACCAGTTGCTGTTTATAGACAGCAATCATTAGAGATGTTTATTGAGCACTGCAAGTGGAAGAGACACAGAAAATATAAAACGGTAATTAAAATTTCTGCTGACTCCTTAGCTTTTAGAGAAAATTAATGTTTTATTTATAACGCCTTAAGATATTCAGCAGAGCCGTGCAAAAAGCAGATAAAACTGCCACTGTTTGAAAGAGCCTAACATCAAGCAAACTGAATGAGCGCCGGGTTCCCAGGAGCTTACAGTTTGTCAGGAAAGATCACTCCTTTAAATGTATTTTTAACTAGATACCGAAAAATGCCCTCTATCAAGTTGATGGTGTTTTATTTTTAGCCTCCACCCGAAGGTAGTGTATTCTGTGGGTGTTTAAATGTCCCCTAGCTAAATATTCCTAATAACTGTTATAAAAGACAAATGCCTTGTGTGTGCGCCTCTACTGCCCCATAGTGGTCGGTTTGTGGTGCAGCAACACAAACTTGCACGGTTTATAAAAGAATAAATATCTGCAATTTTTTGTTTAGGCAAACTTCTAAAATAATACACTATTGTTTGTTGTGGTTTCCCTGAGGTTTTTATTTTAACTGGGCTGTGACGTGATTTAAGAGAGGGTAAAATGAAGAAATAAAAGTGTAAATATACAAAATATATACAAAAAAAAAGATATAAACTTACGTTCACTTTTATTTTTTTATTTAAAGCAGAACTACGGACAAAAAATGAATATTCAAGTAACAGGAAAAAAAAGGTTTTGCTGCAATTTATCCATGTAAAAACAAAAGAAGGGGGCACACCAGTCTTGTGTATTAACCAAGACACCGTTTACAGTATCTCACAAAAGTGAGTACACCCCTCACATTTTTGTAAATCTTTAATTCTAATTTTTGATGCGACAACACTGAAGAAATGACACTTTGCTAAAAACAAAAAGTAGTGAGTGTACAGCTTGTATAACAGTGTAAATTTGCTGTCCCCTCAAAATAACAACACACAGCCATTAATGTCTAAATGGCTAGCAACAAAAGTGAGTACACCCCTAAGTGAAAATGTCTAAATTGGGCCCAATTAGCCATATTCCCTCCCCGGTGTCATGTGACTCGTTAGTGTTACAAGGTCTCAGGTGTGAATGGGGAGCAGGTGTGTTAAATTTGGTGTTATCGCTCTCACTCTCTCATACTGGTCACTAGAAGTTCAACATGGCACCTCATAGCAAAGAACTCTCTGAGGATCTGAAAAAAAGAATTGTTGCTCTACATAAAGATGGCCTAGGCCAGTGATGGCGAACCTTGGCACCCCAGATGTTTTGGAACTACATTTCTCATGATGCTCCATTACACTGCAGAGTGCATGAGCATCATGGGAAATGTAGTTCCAAAACATCTGGGGTGCCAAGGTTTGCCATCATTGGCCTAGGCTATAAGAAGATTGGCAAGACCCTGAAACTGAGCTGCAGCATGGTGGCCAAGACCATACAGCGGTTTAACAGGACAAGTTCCACTCAGAACAGGCCTCACCATGGTTGACCAAAGAAGTCGAGTGCGCATGCTCAGCCTCATATCCAGAGGTTGTCTTTGGAAAATACTGTAGACATATGAGTGCTGCCAGCATTGCTGCAGAGGCTGAAGTGGTGGGGGGTCAGCCTTCTCAGTGTTGTCAGTGTTCAGACTATATGACGCACACTGCATCAAATTAGTCTACATGACTGTCGTGCCAGAAGGAAGCCTCTTCTAAAGATATTGCACAAGAAAGCCCACAGTTTGCTGAAGACAAGCAAACTAAGGGCATGGATTACTGGAACCATGTCCTGTGGTCTGATGAGACCAATATAAATGTATTTGGTTCTGATGGTGTCAAGCGTCTGGGGCTGCATGAGTGCTGCTGGAACTAGGGAGCCACAGTTCATTGAGGGAACCATGAATGCCAACATGTACTGTGACATACTGAAGCAGATCATGATCCCCTCCCTGCGGAGACTGGGCCGCAGGACAGTATTCCAACATGATAACAACCCCAAACACACCTCCAAGATGACCACTGCCTTGCTAAAGAAGCTGAGGGCAAAGGTGATGGACTGGCCAAGCATGTCTCCAGACCTAAACCCTATTGAGCATCTGTGGGGCATCCTCAAATGGAAGGTGGAGGAGCACAAGGTCTCTAACATCTGCCAGCTCTATGATGTCATCATGGAGGAGTGGAAGAGGACTCCAATGGCAACCTGTGAAGCTCTGGCGAACTCCATGCCCAAGAGGGTTAAGGCAGTGCTGGAAAATAATGGGAGCCACACAAAATATTGACACTTTGGGCCCAATTTGCAAATTTTCATTTAGGGGTGTACTCACTTTTGTTGCCAGTGATTTAGACATTAATGGCTGTGTGTTGAGTTATTTTGAGAGGACAGCAAATTTACACTGTTATACAAGCTGTACACTCACTACTTTACATTGTAGCAAAGTGTAATTTCTTCAGTGTTGTCCCATGAAAAGATAGATTAAAATATTTACAAAAATGTGAGGGGTGTACTCACTTTTGTGAGATACTGTATATAAGAATAAAAAGTAATGCACTCACAAACAATGTAGAGCATCAAGCCCATCACAAAATTTCCAATAGACAAACCAGAACCAGTAGCACACCTCCAGATGGATGAAGAGGATGTCCCAGAGTTCTACAGATGCTAACACGTTTCACGGGTGACCCCTCTTCATCAGCTGATGAAGAGGAGCACTCTTGAAATGCGTTAGCATCTGAAGAACTTTGGCACATCCTCTTGGTCCATTCAGAGGTGTGCTACCAGTTCTGGTCAATGGACCAGTGCATTACTGAGTGCATTACTTTCTATTCTTAAATAATTGGTGTCTTGGCTAATGCACAATGCTGGTGCGCCCCCTTTTGTTTTTGCATGCATAGTGCTTAATGATTCTTCAAGGAGATGGGAAGCAAGGCCAAGTGGATTTTAGAAGCCCGTGACCTTGGTTAAGTGCTGGAGATGCCTGAAATCTAGAGGGAGCCTTCCCAAAAGGACTGGTGCCATACCTTAGCGCAGAAGTGATATTGTATCAACTTGATGTTTGCTGCAATCTATACCTTCAATCAGGAGCTGTGCCCTGCAGTACCTCTTTGCCATCAAACAATGTCCTCAGTCTTTTGGGATGAATAACAGATAGTATAATTCAACCCAATTTTTCTCACCCAGGCCATCATGGACCAGCAGGGCCATGGATAAGGGGGTACCACCAGTCCTCCTGTACGGGGCCAGGCCACCAGGGGGGCCCAAGCAGCTGGATGAATGGGATGTGGACAGGGAGAGTGATCAGTGCTGAGGGGAGGTGATTACTGAAACCGATCCCCTGTATGGCTCTCTCTGCAGCAGCTGAAAGCTGGCTTCTTCTCCTCTGCTTTCCACCGGCTTTCAACTGCTGCAGAGAGAGCCATTCAGGGGATCAGTTCCAGTAATCGCCTCCCCGCCGCACCAATCACTCTCCCTGTGCACCATACGTCTTCCCCTCTGCTCAGACTCTCCTGTGTGCCCACCCCCGCACTGCTGCCAGCTTCCCTCCTCTCCTTCCCACCGGCAGCTGCAAGGTCACAATAGGATCCTTCAGAATGGAGATTGGGGGAAGGTCTGGTAAATATGTTGCATATACCAGCCCAGCCAATTCCTTTTCTGAATGAATACAATGAGTGATCAGTACTCATTGTGGTCATTCATAACTGAAGCATAGTAAACTGTTTATTTGGGGGCCTGTCAAATTGGCCGTATGGGTACCCTAATTTCTAACAGCAGCCCTGTGGACCAGGCATGGAAACCTCTGTGTAGGCAGTAAAGCAGCACAGTGATAAGTTCATCTCTCTGTCACTCTGCTTTTCCCCTCTATCAGCATGCTCCACTATTTGGCTCCTTGTGCTACTTTCCCTTCCTCTCTCTAAACTTTGCTGTAAAGGGACTGCAGGAGTGTGATACCAGTGTTCAGCACTGCTTCAGATAGCAAACCTGATTTTGTAACATGTGTGCATGTTTGTATGTTTAGTGTGTGCATGCATGTATGCATACGCATATAGACACTATAGTGTGTCCATTATTTCTAAAAACATACCCACGTCACCAGCATTCATTTTTGTTAACTAATAGAGCTCAGAATTTTGGATGCTGATGAATGTATCCAGACTGTCTTGCTATCTGATTGTCATTTACCAGTGATGGCGAACCTTGGCACTCCAGATGTTTTGGAACTACATTTCCCATGATGCTCAACTACACTGCAGAGTGCATGAGCATCATGGGAAATGTAGTTCCAAAACATCTGGGGTAAAAAGTGTGTATATGTCCCTCGAGCTACCCAGAATAATAGGTGAATGTGTGAGTAATAAGTGAATGTAAAAGCACAGAAAATGCATAAAGTGAATAAATCAATCTGCAGCAAAACCTAATAGTGTTCACAGCACATAACAATAAGTATGATGTATAAAAGTGATCTTGCACAGACTGGAAAATATTCTTAAAAACACGTAAAGTGCAATGTGCAACCAATGGGAGTAGTGAAAACCTCAAATATAAAAAGCTATAAAAAAAACTAAAACAAAAGGTATATTGGCTCCAACAAGGGACATCAAAAATAGTGTAGGAAGGTGATAGCAAATGTCCAATTCATGTGCAAAAAAATTGGGAAAAGAAATAAATGTGCTAAAAAATGTATGTGCAAAAAAAAAATAGAAAAAAATATATAAACAATAAATAATATATAATATATTATATATATATATATAAATAAATAATAAATATGTATATATATATATGTATGTATGTATTATAATATATATGTGTATATATATATATATATATATATATATATATATATATATACCGTATATTAAAAATAGTTCACTACAAGAAACACAAAATCAATATTTTCTCATCTTCCACGGAGAATGGTGAATACAGGAGGAATGAATGTTCACAGAGTGGTGGACAGAGATGGTATGATAATGGAAATCCGAATCAATGTCCATATATGACTAAATTATTTCTCAAAGTCAGTCTCACAGAACTCTCACCTCGTATACTGTATTAAGATCGCATGATTGAATAGAATTTTATAGTGAACGATTTTTAATATATGTTTATTTATATATTTTTTTTTTCTATTATTTTTTTGCACATACATTTTTTGCACATTTATTTATTTTCCCAATTTTTTTTTGCACATGAATTGGACATTTGCTATCACCTTCCTACACTATTTTTGATGTCCCTTGTTGGAGCCCATATACCTTTTTTGTTTCAGTTTTTTATACCTTTTTATATTTGAGGTTTTCACTACTCCCATTGGTTGCACATTGCACTTTACGTGTTTTTAAGAATATTTTCCAGTCTGCGCGAGATCACTTTTATACATAAAACATCTGGGGTGCCAAGGTTCGCCATCACGGTCATATATGATTTCAGGGACGTACAGTATTAACAGTTGTAGCGGTACCCCCGTAGGGGCTGCTGAGAATTGTGGTTTGTCTGTCACCCTGCCCAGCCCTGCATTCACTCTCAGGCACTCCAAAACATAAAGCAGTCAGTCAACTTTGTTTTTTTTTTTGTTTGTTTTATTGAGTGGTATACCCTGTTTCCCTGAAAATAAGACCTAGCGTGATTGTCGGTGATGGCTGCAATATAAGCCCTACCCCCCAAATAAGCCCTACCTTGTTTCCCCGAAAATAAGCCCTACCCTGAAAATAAGACCTACAAGGACTTTAACTAGGGCTTATTTTGGGGGTAGGGCTTATATTGCAGCCATCACCGACAATCACGCTAGGTCTTATTTTCGGGGAAACAGGGTAATTTGGACAGGAATGGGAGATAGGGGTGAATAAATAGACATAGCAATTGGTTTTGGGACAACTATGTACACTCCCTGTACATACTCCTTCTGCTTCCTCCTGCACAAACTTTTTTGAAGCTCATAACTCCTCACTCCACCAGCTCATCACTTGCTGCAGACTGTTACTCCTTGTCACCTCCAGCACATCACTTGGTTCCCCAGGAACAGCTAGCACTACTTGTTGGTTAGGCCTGACACTGACTCAGCCGGGCCCCAATGATGCAGCAGAAAGCGTCCTTGTGCTAGCTGCCCTACTATGGCTACTGATCCCAGTAGCCAATGTAGGGTGCCGGAGAGCCGTGGAAATACTCAGGGACAGCTCGGCTGAACTCGGAAACCCTCGGAAAGGCTCAAGAAACCATCGGGAGCAGAGTATCTCCAAGTGTTTCCAAGTGATTCTGAGTATTTCCGATGGCTCCGAACCATTCCAAGTGTCACCGGCGCCCCCGCACCTCTGGCCAAATGCGGTATTGCATGCATTAGAAGTCAATGCGGAACTAATTATCTTCGTTTCCGTTGACTTCTATGGGGAAACTCGCTTTGATATGCGAGTGCTTTGGATTACAAGCATTCTCCTGGAACGGATTATGCTCGTAATCCAAGGTTCCACTGCACTCGCAAACTAAGTCAGGATTTTTTTTTAAAAGTTGCTCGTCTTTCAAAACGTAACCGCGTTATTTGTTAACCAAGGTTCCACTGTATAAATATATATGTATATGTATATATATAAATAATAAATATAAAAGTGAGTACACCCCTAACATTTTTGTAAATATTTTATTACATTGTTTCATGTGACAACACTGAAGAAATGACACTTTGCTACAATATAAAGTAGTGAGTGTACAGCTTGTATAACAGTGTAAATTTGCTGTCCCCTCAAAATAACTCAACACACAGACATTAATGTCTAAACCGCTGGCAACAAAAGTGAGTAATGTCCAAATTGGGCCCAAAGTGTCAATATTTTGTGTGGTCACCATTATTTTCCAGCATTGCCTTAATCCTCTTGGGCATGGAGGTCACCAGAGCTTCACAGGTTGTCACTGAAGTCCTCTTCCACTCCTCCATGACGACATCACGGAGCTGGTGGATGTTAGAGACCTTGTGCTCCTCCACCTTCCATTTCAGGATGTCCCACAGATGCTCATTAGGGTTTAGGTCTGGAGACATGCTTGGCCAGTCCATCACCTTTACCCTCAGCTTCTTTAGCAAGGCAGTGGTCATCTTGGAGGTGTGTTTGGGGTCATTATCATGTTGGAATACTGCCCTGCGGCCCAGTCTCCGAAGGGAGTGGATCATGCTCGGCTTCAGTATGTCACAGTACATGTTGGCATTCATGGTTCCCTCAATGAACTGTAGCCCCCCAGTGCCGGCAGCACTCATGCAGCCCCAGACCATGACACTCCCACCACCATGCTTGACTGTAGGCAAGACACACTTGTCTTTGTACTCCTCACCTGGTTGCCGCCACACACGCTTGACACCATCTGAACCAAATAAGTTTATCTTGGTCTCATCAGACCACAGGACATGGTTCCAGTAATCCATGTCCTTAGTCTTCTTGTCTTCAGCAAACTGTTTGCAGGTTTTCTTGTGCATCAGCTTTAGAAAAGGCTTCCTTCTGGGATGACAGCCACGCAAACCAATTTGATGCAGTGTGCGGCGTATGGTCTGAGCACTGACAGGCTGACCCCCCCACCCCTTCAACCTCTGCAGCAATACTCTCAGCACTCATATGTCTATTTCCCAAAGACAACCTCTGGATATGACGCTGAGCACGTGCACTCAACTTCTTTAGCCGACCATGGTGAGGCCTGTTCTGAGTGGAACCTGTCCTGTTAAGCCGCTGTATGGTCTTGGCCACCGTGCTGCAGCTCAGTTTCAGGATCTTGACAATCATCTTATAGCCTAGGCCATCTTTATGTAGAGCAACAATTCTTTTTTTCAGATCCTCAGAGAGTTCTTTGCCATGAGGTGCCATGTTGAACTTTCAGTGACCAGTATGAGAGAGTGAGAGCGATAACACCAAATTTAACACACCTGCTCCCCATTCACACCCGAGACCTTGTAAAACTAGCGAGTCGCTAGACACCGGGGAGGGAAAATGGCTAATTGGGGCCAATTTGGATATTTTCACTTAGGGGTGTACTCACTTTTGTTGCCAGCGGTTTAGACATTAATGGCTGTGAGTTGAGTTATTTTGAGGGGACAGCAAATGTACACTGTTATACAAGCTGTACACTCACTACTTTACATTGTAGCAAAGTGTCATTTCTTCAGTGTTGTCACATGAAAAGATATAATAAAATATTTACAAAAATGTGAGGGGTGTACTCAAAGTGAGGGTTCACATATACTTTAAAGTGGATGTAAATCAGAACAAAAAAATATATCTGCTTTCCTAATAACAACTGACCACTCTAGGCATAAGAGCACAGTGTGGTCAGTTCTCTAGCTGTACTGAAAACTCAGCCTGCTGTCCTCCAGTGATCAGATCTGTGGTGACATGCCCCAGCACAGCCATTCACTGGGAAGATCAGTGTGCTGAAGTTTCTCCTCCCCCAGCTCACTGAGCTCCTTCTGCAGCTGAGAGTGAATGTGCACACTTATAAAAAAAAGGAAAAGAATATATACAAAAATGTGAGGGGTGTACTCACTTTTGTGAGATACCGTGTATATATACATATAATAAATATATATATATATTTTATGCATGTATATTGTTGTTTTGGCGAGTTTTTTTTTTTTTTTCGATGGCCTTCACATTGCATTCTCACGGTGTGTTTGCGAAGGTTCCCAGGACTTTTACATAAACCGTAGCGCAGGCAGTAAATAAAGCGTATCCCGCTGTTCACACATGACACAATACAGATCCTGCCCTATAAATCCACGCACAAAGGACCTGTACATCAGTGAGCAGAGCGAGGCACGGAGCTCATAAAAACCTCACTGTATAAATAGACTCATCCAGGACAGGCACATCCTGCAGCGTTTAGAGAAGAAAAGGGACATCGAATTCTTTTATTTTTGAAACCTAAGAGAAAATCCCCCTGAAGCTGCGCTGGCCGGGGGAGCGTTTTTTTCTGATGCTCATTCCCATCAGTCAGCGCTGACTGCTCTTCAGGTATTGGGTGAGTGCACACCATCAATACACACATCCACCGAGGCATGGTCTCATCCCCGTCCGCCTATGTACAGATGTATGCCAAGCCGCTGCGGGGAAAACGCCGGCAAAAGAGCAGCTGTTACCTTTAGCGACTAATGAGGTTTCGTGCCCTCGGGAGAATGGGAAAGCACTCTGGTTGCTATGGGCAACTGTGCCAGTCTCCTGTGTTCCATAAATTAGACCCAAACTGCTCTGGAGAGAGAAAATGCAGAATGCCCGGTGCTAATGCCAAGAAAAGACTGTTTATTAAAAATACAGGAGGCTAGAAAATTAGAACCTACTACTTTCATGTTCCATAGAGCATAAACCTGATTGCTCCCTCTTTGTATTTAGTTCTTTCTGTTATGAGGTGTTAAAGAATATATAAACCCAACATTTCATATTCCTGGTATGTGTCTCAGTTCCTCTGATTTCCTATTAAAAACTGACCGCACTAAGCAGGAGAGCAGTTCTCTAGCCTGCTCTCCTCCAATGATCAAACCTGTGCTGCCACGCCTGACCCCCCCCCCACACACACACACACACACACACACACACACACACACACACACAGCCTTCCACTGGGCAGATCAGTGTGCTGCTGTTTCTCCCCCCACCTCTCTGAGCACCAGTGGCGTTGCTAGGGGGTGGCTTTTGGGGCTATAGCCCCGAATCTGGGGCCCATAGCCCCGAGTCTCTGCAGGGGTCCCCAAGGGGGGCTCTCTGGGGACCCTGATGTAAGTGGGGGGCTCTCTGGGGACCCTGATGTAAGTGGGGGGCTCTCTGGGGACCCTGATAGAAGGGGAGGCTCTCTGGGACTCTGATTTTAAGGGGGAGGTTCTCTGGGGACTCTAATGTAAGTGGGGGGCTCTCTGGGGACCCTGATGTAAGGGGGGGCTCTCTGGGGACCCGGATGTAAGGGGGGGCTCTCTGGGGACCCGGATGTAAGGGGGGGCTCTCTGGGGGTATATATACACACACACACACACACACGTATATTATATACATGTGTATGCCCACCCAAGCGTATGACTTTCTTTACTACTCTGCTATGGGCTCTAGCCCCAGGTCTTTTGTAGACCTAGCAACTCCCCTGCTGAGCTCACTTATAAAAAATGTGCTAACTTATAAAAAAGGTGTTCAGAATGTCTTTTTTTTTTTATATCTATACACAAATGCCTTGGCTTTCGTTTCTATTTTAAACGGAATGGGTTGTGAGGGTTCACATATACTTTAAAGTGGATGTAAATCAGAACAATGACAACTGACCACTCTAGGCATGAGAGCACAATGTGGTCAGTGCTCTACCTGTACTGAAAACTCAGCCTGTTGTCCTCCAGTGATCAGACCTGTGCTGACATGCCCCCGCACAGCCATTCACTAGGAAGATCAGTGTGCTGAAGTTTCTCCTCCCCCAGCTCTCTGAGCTCCTCCTGCAGCTGAGAGTGAATGTGCTCACTTATAAAAACAGGAAAAAAATATTGTTATAATCTATCTATATATCTATACGCAAATGTTTTGCCTTTCATTTCTATTTTGAACTGAATGGGTTGTACAACAGGAGGGTTCACATATACTTGGATGTAAATTCAAACAAAATATTGTATAACATTCTTTGCTTACTTTTTGGTCTATTAAATTTACTATCAGAAGCATTATGCTAAACTGTGTCTGCCTGATAAGTCCAAAAAATACCTGTTGATCCTGCCAGAGGCAAAAATCCAGAGAGTTTCTAACCCCTGTGCAGTCTGCTTGCACTGCAAGAAAATCCCAAACAGACCTGCCCTGTTCTCCTATTGGACTACAGAACACCTCCACTTATGGAGAGTGGGAGGTGTTCTATTAATTTGAGAAGTGTCACATACACTAAATTACCAAACATATTGGGACACCTGCCTTTACACGCACACAAACTTTAATGACACCCCAGTCTTAGTCCGTAGGGTTCAATATTGAGTAGGCCCACCCTTTGCAGCTATAAGAGCTTCATCTCTTCTGGGAAGGCTGTCCACAAGGTCTAGGAGTGTGTCTATGGGAATTTTGACTATTCTTCCAGAAGCACATTTGTGAAGTCACGCACTGATGTTGGACGAGAAGGCCTGGCTCGCAGTCTCTGCTCTAATTCATTCCAAAGGTGTTCTATCGGGTTGAGGTCAGGACTCTGTGCAGGCCAGTCAAGTCCTCCACCCCAAATTCGTTCATCCATGTCTTTATGGACCTTGCTTTGTGCACTGGTGCTCAGCCATGTTGGAACAGGAAGGGGCCATCCCCAAACTGTTCCCACAAAGTTGGGAGCATGAAATTGTCCAAAATGTCTTGGTATGCTGACGCCTTAAGAGTTCCCTTCACTGGAACTAAGGGGCCAAGCCCAACCCCTAAAAAACAACCCCACACCATAATTCCCCCCCTCCGCCAAATGATTTGGACCAGTGCACAATGCAAGGTCCCACCCCAATCCCTAGCAATATATAACTAGGCATCTCTTGGGAAAGGTGCGTTTGCAGATGGGGTTCTTTCTTAAAGTGGGGGTATTTCTATAAGTGGGAGCACTTCTGACTCTGCACTTCAGCAAATGCACAAAGCGGAGGAACACAAGAAAACACCTTGAAAAATACCACACAGACTACAGGTGACCATGTTTACACCTTCCGCTCTGACTCCCCCTTTTAAAATGCACTGTCTACCATTCCTTCTGACAGCTGTGTCCTCTATGCTTAACCGCTTCCGGACCAGCTGCCACAGTTATACTACGCTAGGTTGGCTCCCCTGCATGAGCCGTCATAGCTGTATGATGGCCCTTTAAGACTCCTCCGGCGGCGCGTGTGTGTCCGAAGCGTGTCCCCGGAGCCGATGCGCGTGCCCAGCGGGCGCGATGACCGCCGGGCACCTGTGATTGCTCGTTACAGAACGAGAACGGGGATGTGTGTGTGCGTGTAAACACACAAATCCCAGTTCTCTTAGGGGAGAGGAGACAGATCTTGTGTTCATTCTAAGTATGAACACCGATCTCTCTCTTCCCCTAGACAGTCCCATCCCCCCTACAGTTAGAACACATCTAGGGAACACAGTTAACCCCTTCATCGCCCCCTAGTGTTAACCCCTTCCCTGCAAGTGTCATTTATACAGTAATCAGTGCATTTTTATAGCACTGATCACTGTATAAATGTCACTGGTCCCAAAAATGTGTCAAAAGTGTCCGATTTGTCCGCCGCAATATCACAGTCCCGATAAAAATTGCTGATTGCCACCATTACTAGTAAAAAAAATAAATAATTATAAAAATGCCATAAATCTATTCCCTATCTTGTAGATGCCATAACTTTTGCGCAAACCAATCAATATACGCTTATTGCTATTTTTTTTACTAAAAATATGTAGAAGAATACATATCGGCCTAAACTGAGGAAAAAAATTGTTTTTAAAAAAAAATTGGGGGTATCTATTATAGCAAAAAGTAAAAGATATTGGGGGCTATTTACTAAAGGCAAATCCACTTTGCACTACAAGTGCAAACTACAAGTGCAAAGTGCACTTGAAATTGCACTGAAAGTGCACTTGGAAGTGCAGTCGCTGCAAGCAAAATAAAAAACAGCATTTTAGCTTGCACACGATTGGATAATAAAATCAGCAGAGCTTCCCCTCATTTCAGATCTACCCCTCAGATTTACAGCAACTGCACTTCCAAGTGCACTTTCAGTGCAATTTTAAGTGCACTTTGCACATGTAGTTTGCACTTGTAGTGCAAAGTGGATTTGCCTTTCGTAAATAACCCCCATTGTGTTTTTTTTTTTTTTTTCAAAATTGTCGCTCTTCTTTTGTTTATAGCGCAAAAAATAAAAACCACATAGGTGATCAAATACCACCAAAAAAAGCTTTATTTGTGGGAAAAAAAGGATGTCAATTTTGTTTCAGTACAGCGTCGCACGACCGCGCAACTGTCAGTTAAAATGACGCAGTGCTGTATCGCACAAAATGGCCTGGTCATTGAGCAGCCAAATCTTTTCCGAGGCTGAAGTGGTTAAAACAAACTCTCCTGCACACCTCTCCTCCACCCCACACCTTATATATATATATCAGTCTCACTTCTGTCCTCTCCTTATTACTGCACCAACTCCCGCTAATTTTAAATCCACATGCACAAAAAAACTACTGGACACTGGTCTGGTACTTCCCTCACCCTTCTGCTTCTCCTAACCTCTGGTGATGTATCCCCAAACCCTGGGCCTCCTTCACTGAACTGTACTCAACGCACCTATTACCCTACACCATCTGGCTGCATCCGCAATGCACACAATCTAGTTCCTATTTCTCTTCTTCCCAAGACCAGACTCCCTTTCTCTTGTGCCCTTTGGAATGCCCGCTCTGTCTGTAACAAACTCACCTCTCTCCATGATCTCTTTATCGCTAACTCATTTAATCTACTCGCCATTACCGAAACCTGGCTTCGTGAATCCGACACTGCATCTTCTGCTGCCCTATCCCATGGTGGTCTTCTTCGGACTCACTCCCCCAGACCCAGTAGACGCAAAGGAGGGGGTGTTGGAATCCTTTCAGCCCCACATAGCACCTTTCAGGTACTTCACCCACCTCCCTCTCTGTCACTCTCCTCATTTGAGGCACACTGCATTCGTCTCTTCTCCCCAGTTTCTCTTAGTATAGCTGTGATATACTGGCCCCCTGGACCAGTATCGACCTTTCTTGATGACTTCTCTGCCTGGCTACCCTACTTTCTCTCTTCTGATATCCCCACAATCATTCTCAGGGACTTCAACATCCCTACTAATACTAATACTCCTGCTACTTCCAAACTTCTCAGTCTAACTTCCTCCTTTGACCTGCAGCAATGGATACATGCTTCTACTCACTCTGAAGGTAATACCCTTAACCTGGTTTTCTCCAACCTATGTACTCCATGCAACCTCTGCAACTATCCTTACTCTCTCTCTGATCACTACCTTATTAGTTTCACTCTCTCCCTCTCCTCCACCTCCAATCACTTAACGGTTACCCATAGAAACCTATGCCATCTCAACCCTTCTCTTCTCTGCTACTGACCACCTCTATGACAAAATCGCACCCCTGTCCTGCACCAACCTAGTCACTTCTGTCTACAACACCTCACTTCTAGCCTCTCTGGCCACACTGGCCCCCCTCACTACACACAAAAGCAGGCCCCATCCCCTTCAACCTTGGCAAACAGATGACACTGAAAGTCTGAAAAAACATAGCCTTACTCTTACGCCTGTGGCGTAAGACGAAGTCCCAGAAAGATTTCAGCCAGTATAAATCTGCCTTCCAAAAATACAATTCCTGCCTCCTCACAGCCAAGCGGACCTACTTTATCTCTCTCATAAACACCTTATCATCCTGTCCCGTCAACTCTTCTCTACCTTTTAACTCTCTACTTTGTCCTCAACTGCCTCCACCCACCAACTCACTCACTGCCCAGGAGATCGCCAATCACTTTAAACAGAAGATTGATACAATTCCCGAGGAGATCTCTACTGTTCCGATACCCTCCATGCTTTACACTTCATGCCCACAGGTACAATCATTACTTCCCTGTTTCAACCCCAGCACTATAGACGAGGTTGCTAAACTACTTGCTAACGCCAATCTTACCACCTGCCCCCTGGATCCTGTTCCCTCGCAAATGCTACGTTCACCCTCTGGCTCTATTCTACACTCACTAACCCACATCTTCAATTTCTCCCTCTCTTCTGGCATCTTCCCCAACTCTCTAAAACATGCGCTTGTCAGCCCCACACTTAAAAAGCCCATCCAATCTTAAGAACCTACACCCCATCTCCTTGCTCCCCTTTTTATCCAAACTCCTCGAACGTCTGGTCTACAACCGACTGAGCAACCACCTTGCTGATAATAGCATTCTTGATCCCCTTCAGTCTGGATTTCGTCCTCAACACTCCACAGAAACTACTCTCCTAAAATTAACAAACGATTTTCTAACAGCCAAAACCACTGGACACTATTCTATACTCCTACTCCTGGACCTCTCTGCTGCCTTTGATACGGTTGACCACCCCCTCCTCCTCAAAAAACTCCACGCCTTTGGTCTCTGTGACTGTACTCTTCGCTGGTTCTCTTCCTACTTACTGTATCCAACTGCACCTTTAGCATTACTTACATATCTACTTCCTCCTCTCCTCTTCCTTTCTCTGTTGGGGTCCCCCAAGGTTCTGTTCTTGGACCTCTCCTATTTGCAATCTACACCTCCTCCCTGTGTCAGCTGATACCCTACCATTTCTACGCTGACGATACTCAAATCTATTTCTCTACCCCTCAGCTCACTCCTTCAGTCTCCTCACATATCACTAATTTACTATCCGATATATCAGTCTGGATGTCACACCACTTCCTCAATCTTAATCTATCCAAAACCATACCTATTATTTTTCCTCCCCCACATACCTCTTCCCCTGATATTTCTGTCAAAATCGATGGCACAACTATAAGCCCAACCCTGCATGCCAAGGTCCTAGGTGTAATCCTGGACACTGAACTCTCCTTTAAGCCCCACGTCCAATCACTGTCCAAATCTTGCCGCCTCAACCTCCGCAACATCTCCAAAATCTCCAAAATACGCCCCTTTCTAACCAATAACACAACAAAGCTCTTAATTCACTCCCTGGTCATCTCTTGCCTCGACTACTGCAACTCCCACCTCGTTGGCTTACCTCTACATAGTCTTTCCCCCCTTCAATCCATCATGAATGCTGCTGCCAGACTCATCCATATTACCAATCGCTCTGTGTCTGCTACTCCTCTCTGTCAATCCCTCCACTGGCTTCTGCTCACCCAACAAATTAAATTCAAAATACAAACAAGTACTTACAAAGCCATCCACAAGTCTGCCCCCAGCTACATCACTGACCTAGTCTCAAAATACCAACCTAATCATTCTCTTCATTCTTCTCAAGACCTTCTGCTCTCTAGCTCCCTCGTCACCTCCTCCCATGCTCGCCTCCAGGACTTTTCCAGAGCCTCTCCAATCCTATGGAACTCCTTACCCCAATCTGTCCGATTATCTCCTACTCTATTAGCTTTTAGACAATCCCTGAAAACCCTCATCTTCAGAGAAGCCTATCCTACCCACCCCTAACATCTTTATTTTCATTTTCTCCATCTGATCATCCCCCACAGCTGTTACCTTTTGTTCCACTTGACCCTCCCTTCTAGATTGTAAGCTCTAACGAGCAGGGCCCTCTGATCCCTCCTGTATTGAATTGTATTGTATTTGTACTGTTTGCCCTCATGTTGTAAAGCGCTGCGCAAACTGTTGGCACTATATAAACTCTGTATAATAATAATAATATAATATTAATAATAAAAAAGACATGGATGAGCATGTTTGGGGTGGAGGAATTTGACTGGCCTGCACAGAGTCCTGACCTAAACCCGATAGAACGCCTTTGGGATAAATTAGAGCGGAGACTGCATGCCAGGCCTTTTCGTTCAACATCAGTGTCTGACCTCACAAATGCGCTTCTGGAAGAATGGTCAGGCATTTCCATAGACACAATCTAAACCTTGTGGACAGCCTTCACAGAAGAGTTGAAGCTTTTATATCTTGAAAGGGTGGGTCAACTCAATATTGAACACTACGGACTAAGACTGGGATGCCCTTAAAGTTCATGTGCATGTAAAGGCAGGCGTCCCAATACTATTGGCAATATAGTGTATGTCAAACATGTTTCAGGATGCAGGGTCACTTCCTCACCGTGCCACATTACCTATAACTTAATTACAGGTTGGGTGGAGGGAGTGAACCAGCGAGAGTTCACTTTTTGAGTTAAATTTCCCTAAGTCCCTGCCTCCTCCACCCCCATCAATGTTGAACAACTTTTTTTTTTTTTTTTTTTTTATAGATCATTCTTTTTATTTTTTCGTTTTTTTTTATTTTAAATGTTATCTCCTGTGGCCTAGGCAAGAATGACATTTCCTACTTCTGCAGTTTCTTCATATATCCCAGGAGGCTGTGGGAGCCCATTTACCGAGTGGTGGTTGGGCATGTAAAAGGGGCTTTGTGACTGACTAAAATTGGCACCAAGAGCACAAGTCCCTGACCTGCTCCTGTCCTTTTGCTAGAACACTATCCCACCTGCTGAGGCCGAACCCTCCGCCATATTGCGCCCACTCCGTGCCAGAGGCCTCCACACTACATTCCCTGGCATTGACCTTAATACCTCAAGGATGGAATGTCTACACAAATTAGTACATTTCCTGCACTTTACTGATGGAATTTAGGGAATGCATAGCTCCCAACTGTCCCTGATTTCGAGGGACTGTCCCTGATTTGGAACAAAATCCCTCTGTCCCTCTTTCCTCCTCATTTGTCCCTCATTTTGGTCTGATATTTATAGTTGTATATAAAATGCACTTTTTATCTATCAAAAAGTGTTTCCAGTGCTAAACCTTTCATTCAGTTTCTAGATTGCTGCATTTGTGAATTCCAAAAGTCAATATAAAGGAATAGTAGTTGTAAAAAAGCACTTGTGGGTTTAACCAATCATTTTTTTTTGTACAATTCTCCTTTTAAGGGGGCGTGGCAGGGTGTGTGTCCTATGCCTACAAACTTTTTCTAATAGGTGTTCCTCATTCCCATCTCAGAAAGTTGGGAGGTATGGGAATGGCATAACAGGCCCTTCACATCGACATACATTCCAGAGTCACTTCAGTGGTGGAGGTGCCAGAACTGCGTCCCCCCACGTTCCCGCTGAAAAAAAAGCCCTGGGTAAATCTACTGGAGGTCAAGTGGTTAATCCTCAATTGGGTGCGTGCCTGCGCATGCGCTGAGGTTTCAAGTGATCTTGTGCATGCATAGATGTGCATTGGGTCTCTGTCAGGTCCTATAGACCTAGAAACGACCCGAGACAAGTCTGCACATGTGCATGATATTGGTGCAAGATGGTGGCACGGGAGCAAAGCTACAAAGAAGAACAGGCTGGAAGGAGGACAACGCTGGACTCTATAGACTGGCAAGTATGTATTTTTTTTATTCCATATACTGTGCCTTGAAAAAGTATTCACACCCCTTGAAATTTTCTACATTTTGTCATGTTACAACCAAAAATGTAAATGTATTTTATTGAGATTTTATGTGATAGACCAACACAAAGTGACAAATAATTGTGAAGTGGAAGGAAAATGATAAACGGTTTTCAAGATTTTTTACAAATAAATATCAGAAAAGTGTGGCGTGGATTTGTATACAGCGACCTTTAGTCTGATACCCCTAACTAAAGTCTAGTCGAACCAATTGCCTTAAGAAGTCACCTAATTAGTAAATAGAGTCCACCTGTGTGTAGTTTAATCTCAGTATAAATACAGATTTTTCTGTAAAGCCCTCAAAGCTTTGTTAGAGAACCAACAGCATCATGAAGGCCAAGGAACACACCAGACAGGTCAGGGATAAAGTTGTGGAGAAGTTTAAAGCAGGGTTAAGTTATAAAAAAAAAATATCCCAAGCTTTGAACATCTCACGGAGCACTGTTCAATCTATCATCTGAAAATGGAAAGAGTATGGCACAACTGCAAACCTACCAAGACATGGCCATCCACCTAAACTGACAGGCCGGGCAAGGAGAGCATTAATCAGAGAAGCAGCCAAGAGGCCCATGGTAACTCTGGAGGAGCTGCAGAGATCCACAGCTCAGGTGGGAGAATCTGTCCACAGGACAACCATTAGTCGTGCACTCCACAAATCTGGCCTTTATGGAAGAGTGGAAGAAGAAAGCCATTGTTGAAAGAAAGCCATGAAAAGTCCTGTTTGCAGTTTGCAAGAAGCACTGTGGTGGACACAGCAAACATGTGGAAGAAGGTGCTCTGGTCAGATGAGACCAAAATTTTACTTTTTGGCCTAAAAGTAAAACGCTATGTGTGGTGGAAAACTAACACTGCACTTCACCCTGAGCACACCATCCACACCGTGAAACATGGTGGTGGCAGCATCGTGTTGTGGGGATGCTTTTCTTCAGCAGGGACAGGGAAGCTGGTCAGAGTTGATGGGAAGATGGATGAAGCCAAATACAGGGCAGTCTTAGAAGAAAAAAAATAAAGACTTGAAATGCAGCGCTAATCACACAATCGGAATTTCCGTCAGAAAAAACTTTTATGGTTTTTCCGACGGAATTCCGCTCAAGCTTGCCTTGCATACACACGGTCACGCAAAAGTTCTCTGAACTTTCGACCGTCAAGAACGCGGTGACGTACAACACTATGACGAGCCGAGAAAATTAAGTTCAATGTTTCCGAGCATGCGTGATTTTTTGCACGTCCAAATTGCATACAGACGAACGCATTTTCGGATAGGAACTTTTCCCGATCGAAAAAGAGAGAATATGCTCTCAATCTTTTGCTGGCTGGAATTCCGCCAGCAAAAGACCGATGGAGCATACACACGGTCGCATTTTCCGACAAAAAGCTCTCATCGGAGTTTTGCTGGCGGCATTTCCGATCATGTGTACATGGCATAAGAGAATATAACAACCCCGGAGATCCCTCCGGGGTAGATATTCAAAAGTGAAATGATGAATGATTAAATGAATACACATTAAAAAAAAAGTGCTCAGTGCATAAATGAGAACGATTACGGTATATAAACTAATGTGGACATGAACTGTTATAGAGCAAAATACCATGAACAGAAGAAACATATATAGTCCATATGTTAGTTACACATAGAACGTTTTCTGACCAAAACTTTTCTACATAGCAATATAGTTATAGTAAACACTCATAAAGTCCATGAAGACATTCAATGTATACACTCATAAGTCCATGAAGACATGCAATGTATAATATTCCATCTCATGTGAGTAATATTTAGATGTCGTTATTCCTATGAAGAAATTGACAGAACTGTAGTATACAGAGCAATTTTCACACACGGCACCCAGGGATGTGTATCCAACACCAGGGAACGGGGATGGGTACTCTTACCCCAAATCGTGGACACACACGCCAGCTGCGGTGGGTCAACCAAGCAAGAAACGATCCTCCAGGACACACTCTCCAACTGGAACTCCTGTAGAAGCGATGATGTGTACCAACATCTACATCCATGGGGTCAGTGATGACACAAGGTATGAGCTGTGACAATGAAGATTCCGGCAAGGTGGTGTTATTTGTCTCCAAAAAAAGAGCATGAATCATAGGAAAAAACAAAAAGGCCTCCACATAGTGCAGATAAATCCGAGATGATATAAAAATGTATTCAAATAAAATAAGTAAAAAATCGTACAGACATCAGATGCGTACATAGCGTGATCACAAAAATCAATAAAAAGCGTGGTATGTAGAGCCAAGCAGGCTATGTACCCGACATGTTTCGTACAAGAGGTACTTCAACTGGGGCATAAACATGCTATTTCACACCATGCCAACATATAGTATTCATACAGTTCAGTTAAAAGTATCCTAAACTGCATCAGCTGGTGTCTGCACTCCCACTGGGATTATTCATCCAATCAAGAGTCTCAGACCTCTACACCACATCATTGACATCATTGCGCCACTCCCCCCAGGTCTTTCTAACCATTTATGAGCCTGGAAAATCCTCATTGCGTCATTGCGTTGCCGCCAGATTACATCATCACGAATCGCTGGTAACAACGCTTGCGATCCAAGCCTCGTATTTACTCCGCATCTCGTATGTCAGATGCAGGATGGTATGGCAACCAAATGCTCGGTGATGTAGTGACGCCCATACTGCTGGCACATACGTGGTATCACGTGACTGTATGAGACATCAGTGGCTGAGTCTACTACAGAGTATACTCCGTGCGGACATAGCCCTATCTGTGGATAGTGACAAGGCATGCAATGCATGTCACGTGATCAGGAAATGCAGAGTCCCGCTGTTTTCCGAAACTAGCCAACAGTGGTGAACGGCTGACAGTAAATAGGCATCTATAGATATGTTACAATACTTGACATATTAATACAAAAAGAACACAGTTATGATGATACATGTCCCGGGGGGTTATAAAATAAGGAGACATAGCCCCCTTGCCGCATGGAACCGGATTTGCTAGCAATGGAAAATAATAAAGCAAATGCTTTGAAGGGCAACCGCAATGATCACATTTCAGTAAATCAATGTAGGCCAATAAGATCTAATGTATACGGCGCCAAACATTGAATCAAATATAATAATGGCAAGGTACCCATCATCCTGTATCATCATAAACTGTCATGCAAGAAATAAATTACCAACAATAAAAAATATTAAAAAAAAAAAAAAATATATATATATATATATATATATATATATATATATATATATATATATATATAAAAAATAGGCAAGTCTACCTATAAGATGACCAAAGGCAAGTGTAAATTGTAAGTATGCGGGAAAACCACCTATAGCTCAAGCCTTATTAATAAAAGCATTGATATCCCAGTCAATGTTCAACCCATATGGAGAAAAACTTTTAAGCTGGTTCCTAGATTGTAAGCTCTAACGAGCAGGGCCCTCTGATTCCTCCTGTATTGAATTGTATTGTACTTGTACTGTCTGCCCTAATGTTGTAAAGCGCTGCGTAAACTGTCGGCGCTATATAAATCCTGTATAATAATAATAATAATAATATCCAGAATGTCTCTGAGAGACACCTCTTATGCGTGATTCTCCCCTCCAATGTGGGATAAATTTATCAATCAATTGGAATTTAGTACTTGAAGGGTTTTTATTGTGAAAATGCAAGTAATGAGAGAAGTGGGCATCTATTAATGCCCACAGCATGGGATTGTGGTGGTCAAAAAAAAAACAAAAAACTTTTTGTGTAACTGTCTCTTTAAATGCGGACCTGACAGGTCATGAGGATTGCAGGCGGGAACAACGTGAGGAAAAACACGTGTTTCTTGAAGAATTACACGTGAGTGGGGGCTATATAAGACCCCCGCATCTAGGCTCCTGTCACAGTTGACCCAGAGTGATTTGGCGAGCTCCACAGGCTATAATACAGAGCTATCATACGGGAGCTCGCTTGTCACGTGAGGTCATGAAGACGCTCGTCAGAAGGGTCCTCGAGAAGGCAGCATCAGAAGGTGGAGAAGAGTGGCTGCAGAGATGCCTAGCGGAATTTGAGGCAGGGACGGCACCGGATGCGGGAATGGAAGATCCGTCGGCACCTCCTTCAGGTATCAGAGTGGATAGCGAGCTGGTCTCATCTCTGCCTGGGCTACCCGCATCAAGTCAGCACTCTCAACCCCGCAGGCTACAACAAAGCTTACCCCCAGAGCGTCCTAGGTCCTCAATAGCCTTGCGTGAAGAAGAAGAGTCCCGCCCATGTGAAGAGGAGGCTGATGTTGTCACGGCGAATCTGCGCAGTGGCCAGCGCGTTTGGAAGAAGAGGAGGGCCTTCTCCCTGTCTCCCCGCTGCGTCAGCAAGGGGAAGAACACGACAATCCCCGCCTCCTGTCAGAGATGTTCCTCTTTCTTTTCAGGTAGTTCCAGGGCAAGCGTCATCAGTTTCCATGCCGACAGCGTCGCAAGTGTCCAGGCTATCACAGCTGGACACTGTGATGGCTCCTCAGCTGCCAGAATCTCCTGCAGGTGCAGCTGTTTCGGGTGCACACAAACAGAACAGTAGTCTACTCAATGATCAATCACCTGAATGGTTCCAATAGGCGATTGATCATTGAGTAGACTACTGTTCTGTTTGTGTGCACCCGAAACAGCTGCATCTGCAGGAAATTGGTGAGCTGGTGAGTCAGCACAACAACAGTTGTTTGCACAATTGCCTTATTCTTTATCAAGATTTACTGGTTTTTTAAGTAATCCACAGTTATCATTACCTGTTTCTTCTCCTGCTAATGTTTGGTCTACAGCTGCTAACAATACGATGCCTTTTGCTCCACTTGCTTCTGTTAATGCTGCTAATGTTAGCAATATACAGGAACCCAATGGTGTATCTCATGTGTTGTCTCATGTTCCTGAAATATGTTATAAGGAGGTATTGTGAGATATTTCACCTTTTGGGTTTTCATTTAGCATCAAATACAAAAGGTGAGTTTAATGAATTATTAACATTACTTCCTAGCACAAAGGATTTTTCTATAAAAAATGATAAGAGATCTGATGATGTGTTTGAAGACAGGCATCGTACAGTGCAAAGATCTTTTTATAACTGGTTACAAGCCTTCTGTATTTTTTCGGCAATAATGGGTGAGAAATTCCCTGAAAAATGTAGCGGTTTATTTCAACATCTTGAGCATACTCTTGAGGCTTATAAAAATTTTGGTGGTTTTGGCTGGTATAGTTATGATGAGTCATTCCATCAAAAAATGGCTGTTTATCCTAATCTTAAATGGGGGTTGAAGAATGTCGGTTTATGCTTAAACCTCCTCATCCTTCCCCAAAAACAATTTTTTACAAAACAACCGACTTTGAATCAAAATGTTTCTTCGGTATAAAAAAAGGGTGTGTGTTACGCCTTTAACCACTTTAGCCCCGGACCATTATGCTGCCTAAGGACCAGAGGACTTTTTCCAATTTGGCACTGCGTCGCTTTAACTGCTAATTGCGCGGTCATGCAATGCTGTACCCAAAGGAAATTTGCGTCCTTTTCTTCCCACAAATAGAGCTTTCTTTTGATAGTATTTGATCACCTCTGCGGTTTTTATTTTATGCGCTATAAACGGAAAAAGACCAAAAATTTTGAAAAAAAATGATATTTTCTACTTTTTGTTATAAAAAAAATCCAATAAACTCAATTTTAGTCATACACTTAAACCAAAATGTATTCGGACATATGTCTTTGGTAAAAAAAATGTCAATAAGCGTATTTATTGGTTTGCGCAAAAGTTATAGCGTCTACAAACTAGGGTACATTTTCTGGAATTTACACAGCTTTTAGTTTATGACTGCCTATGTCATTTCTTGAGGTGCTAAAATGGCAGGGCAGTACAAAACCTCCCCAAATGACCCCATTTTAGAAAGTAGACACCCCAAGGAAATTGCTGAGAGGCATGTTGAACCCATTGAATATTTATTTTTTTTGTCCCAAGTGATTGAATAATGACAAAAATAAATAAATAAATATTTACAAAAAGTTGTCACTAAATGATATATTGCTCACACAGGCCATGGGCCTATGTGGAATTGCACCCCAAAATACACTCAGCTGCTTCTCCTGAGTACGGGGATACCACATGTGTGGGACTTTTTGGGAGCCTAGCCGCGTACGGGGCCCCGAAAACCAATCACCGCCTTCAGGATTTCTAAGGGCGTAAATTTTTGATTTCACTCCTCACTACCTATCACAGTTTTGAAGGCCATAAAATGCCCAGATGGCACAAAACCCCCCCAAATGACACCATTTTGGAAAGTAGACACCCCAAGCTATTTGCTGAGAGGCATGTTGAGTCCATGGAATATTTTATATTTTGACACAGGTTGCAGGAAAGTGACACATTTTTTTTTTTTGCACAAAGTTGTCACTAAATGATATATTGCTCACACAGGCCATGGGCATATGTGGAATTGCACCCCAAAATACATTTAGCTGCTTCTCCTGAGTATGGGGATACCACATGTGTGGGACTTTTTGGGAGCCTAGCCGCGTACGGTGCCCCAAAAACCAATCACCACCTTCAGGATTTCTAAGGGTGTAAATTTTTGATTTCACTCTTCACTGCCTATCACAGTTTTGGAGGCCATGGAATGCCCAGGTGGCACAAACCCACCCCAAATGACCCCATTTTGGAAAGTAGACACCCCAAGCTATTTGCTGAGAGGCATGGTGAGTATTTTGCAGCTCTCATTTGTTTTTGAAAATGAAGAAAGACAAGAAAAAACATTTTTTTTTTCTTTTTTCAATTTTCAAAACTTTGTGACAAAAAGTGAGGTCTGCAAAATACTCACTATACCTCTCAGCAAATAGTTTGGGGTGTCTACTTTCCAAAATGGGGTCATTTGGGGGGGGGGGTTTGTGCCACCTGGGCATTCCATGGCCTCTGAAACTGTGATATGCAGTGAAGAGTGAAATCAAATATTTACGCCCTTAGAAAGCCTGAAGGCAGTGCTTGGTTTTCGGGGTCCCGTACGCGGCTAGGCTCCCAAAAAGTCTCACACGTGTGGTATCCCCATACTCATGAGAAGCAGCAGAATGTATTTTGGGGTGTAATTTCACATATTCCCATGACATGTTTGAGCAATATATCATTTAGTGACAACTTTGTGCAAAAAAAAAAAAAAAATTTGTCTCTTTCCTGCAACTTGTGTCACAATATAAAATATTCCATGGACTCGACATGACTCTCAGCAAATAGCTTGGGGTGTCTACTTTCCAAAATGGGGCCATTTGGGGGGGGGGTTGAACTGTCCTGGCATTTTATGCACAACATTTAGAAGCTTATGTCACACATCACCCACTCTTCTAACCACTTGAAAAAATTATTTTTTTTTGCAAGAAAATTACTTTGAACCCCCAAACATTATATATTTTTTTAAAGCAAATGCCCTACAGATTAAAATGGTGGATGTTTCATTTTTTTTTTTTCACACAGTATTTGCGCAGAGATTTTTCAAACGCATTTTTTGGGGAAAAAACACACTTTTTTAAATTTTAATGCACTAAAACACACTATATTGGCCAAATGTTTGATGAAATAAAAAAGATGATCTTAGGTCGAGTACATGGATACCAAACATGACATGCTTTACAATTGCGCACAAACGTGCAGTGGCAACAAAATAAATACATTTTTAAAAGCCTTTACAGGTTACCACTTTAGATTTACAGAGGAGGTCTACTGCGAAAATTACTGCCCTCGATCTGACCTTTGCGGTGATACCTCACATGCATGGTGCAATTGCTGTTTACGTTTGACGACAGACCGCCGCTTGCGTTCGCCTTAGCGCGAGAGCAGGGGGCGACAGGGGTGCTTTTTTATTTTTTTTTTCTTAATTATTTTTTTGCTTTTTTATCTTATTTTTAAACTGTTCCTTTTATTTTTTTTTTTTTTTATAATTTTTTATGTTTATCTTAGGGAATGTAAATATCCCCTATGATAGCAATAGGTAGTGACAGGTTCTCTTTTTTGAAAAAATTGGGGTCTATTAGACCCTAGATCTCTCCTCTGCCCTCAAAGCATCTGACCACACCAAGATCGGTGTGATAAAATGCTTTCCCAATTTCCCAATGGCGCTGTTTACATCCAGCGAAATCAAAGTCATGAAATGCTCGTAGCTTCCGGTTTCTTAGGCCATAGAGATGTGTGGAGCCACTCTGGTCTCTGATCAGCTCTATGGTCAGCTGGCTGAATCACCGGCTGCATTCTCAGGTTCCCTGTTGAGACAGGAGAGCCAGAGAAAAACATGGAAGACGGTGGGGGGGGGCATTCCCTCCCACAGCTTGTAAAAGCAGTCTAGAGGCTAATTAGTCGCTAGGATTGCTTTTACATGAAAGCCGACTGCTGGCTGAAAAGAATGATACCAAGATGATACCTAAACCTGCAGGCATCATTCTGGTATAACCACTCAAAGTCGTGAATTGCATACCTGAAGACAAAAAAATGGTTAACAATAAAACACAGTAAACAGTAAAGTATAAAAAATTGCATACCTGAAAAGCAAACATGATAAAACATAATAACAATAAAACATTGCAGAATAGAATACAGTAAAAAAGAGCAGAACTATAGAGAGAGAGAATAGAGAGAGAGAGAACAATAAAACGACAACTATTTTTTTTAATTTTATATATATTTTTTTTTTTACACTTTTTTTGTAACTAACTTTTATAACTGTAACCGGTTCCAGGTTCGGGTCTCTCAAAATGCGATGGCATCTCGGGAGACCCTGTGAAAGTGCGCCTAGTCTGTGCAATGCTGTGCCCTACGCTAATACTCAACTAGTGCATGGTAGCGTTCAAAACATTCACCAATGCAAAAACCAGGATTGTCAGGACAGGAGGGACAATAATAGCGGGTGTCACGCCTATATCCGCGCTTGCTGCAGACACAACATCTTTTTTGGGGGGGTTCGTTGGGTAGGGGTACTCGGGAGGACATAAAGAAAATGCCTCTCATGCAGCCGACTGCATTTGGTTGGGGATGTGAATGGGGGAAGTACGGGCGCTGCAGAAGTGGTGGGTTCCCAATTATTAGGATTGGCGAATGCAGCAGGAAGGGCCTTATGAGCACGACGGGCCTGTTTGTCTTCTTCTTGGTGGCAGCTGGACACTACTTGTGCTTGCCACCTCACCAGCTTGAACTGCACTTATGGGACTCGCCACGTCACCAAGTGTTACTGCAGTGCTGGTTTGACTATGACCGGGGTGTACTAGGCCGCTGGTTGATTAATATGGTAGAAGGGTATGGCGCTGTTCCTTTATCCAATTAGTGGTTTCCTACCTGTATGCTATGTACTTCTAAGATTTAAACAAGACGTACAGGTATCAAATGGTGATATCCTCAAAAGACATTTCACAAAGTTGAACAAAATATAAAAATATATAAAAAAATATATAAAAATATATAAACGTGTCAAACTCCATACATAGTGTTGCTGTGTAAACCATATATTTCAAAAGGCACTTAGTGAACGTGCATAAGGTTGATCAGGGGCAGGGGAAGGGAAAACAACAAATGGGGGGGGGGAGTGGAGGGAGGGAGGGAGGGGGAAAGGGGGGTGTGGAAGGTCAAGCGGTGATGGAATGAACTAATAAGTATCCAAAAAACACAGTCTTGGTAAAGTGCAAACGTGCTATCAAGTTCATAAAAAGTCCTTATTGTGCAATAAACGTGCTATCAAGTTCATAAAAAGTCCTTATTTGTGCAATACCTTGGCGCATATGGTGTTTGTGTTTATAATCCTTCTGCTGTTCAAGAATCCGTACTCTAAATGTGCAGCCACTCACCAGCTCACTTCACCCCTGCAGGGGTATCAGGCAGTTACAGTTTAAGCCACTGTACGGCAATCTCTGGCAGACTCAGGATCGTGGTGTGTCATGTAAAAAGAGAGAAGGGGTGCCCATAGTGTAAAATCGTTTTTTAAAAAGTTTATTAAAACAAGTGGAGAGGTACTCACAATTTAAAAGTATGTATCAGGTAAAATAGACAAAAGTCACGGTTAACCTTCAGCTGTTGCAAGCAAGTAGTGTTGGGAATCACAGATTAGGCCACGCCCTACGCTTTTCTCGTCAGGACGTCTACGGGAGCTTGCCAGTTCACCAAAACGCTACAAAAAAAACTGTTAGCGATCGCAGGGATCAGGCCTGACTCTGCAAACGCTGCAGTTATGCGTTTAGTGTTTTGTAAGTGACAGTGATCGATCGATACTGCACTTGGGTGGGCTGGGCTGGGCCGGGCGGAGGGGCAAAACGCAGGTGCTAGCAGGTATCTGGGCTGATCCCGCTAACACTGCGTTTTTGGGAACCCTAAACTGCTGGGGACGCTAGTATAGATCTGATCGGATCAGATATTGATCCGTTCAGATACTATACCCCTAAGGGAGGTGTACGGTGCGTGCGTGGGTGTTAGCGGTACTGGCGCTGACCTGACGCTGCCTGGGGCTGGTGCTTGCCAGTTCACCAAAATGCTACCCAAAAAACTGTTAGCGATCGCAGGGATCAGGCCTGACTCTGCGAACGCTGCAGTTATGTGTTTAGTGTTTTGTAAGTAACAGTGATCGATCGATACTGCACTTGGGTGGGCTGGGCCGGGCGGAGGGGCAAAACGCAGGTACTAGCAGGTATCTGGGTTGATCCCGCTAACACTGCGTTTTTGGGAACCCTAAACTGCTGGGGACGCTAGTATAGATCTGATCGGATCAGATATTGATCCGCTCAGATACTATACCACTAAGGGAGGCGTATGCTGTGTGCGTGGGTGTTAGCGGTACTGGCGCTAATCTGACGCTGCCTGGGGCGACGCATATCACCGCCGGGCGATCAGGGGGCTAAACCTTTATTCGGTAATAAACGGCGGGTGCCCTGACACTATAAAAAATAAACGAACTAACCAGCAACACCCGTAACAGTTATACGGTGATCAGTGGTGAAAGGGTTAACTAGGGGGCAATCAAGGGGTTAAAACATTTATTAGGTAGAATATGGGGGTCCCTGTCGCTATAAAACGCTGACGGCGAACCTAAATATTTACCACCCTAACTAGCGTCACCAGTGACACTAATACATCGATCAGAAAAATGATCGCTTAGCGACACTGGTGACAGGGGGTGATCAAGGGGTTAAAACTTTATTAGGGGGGGTTAGGGGGGTACCCTAGACCTAAAGGGGGCTAACCCTAACTGCCCTAACACAGTAACTGTCACAAACTGACACCATGCAGTAATCAGAAAAAAAAACTGCTTGGTGTCAGTGTGACAGGGGGGGGGATGGGTGATTGGGGGGTGATCGGGGGGTAAAGGGGGGTGTTTTGTGTGCCTGGCATGTTCTACTGTGTGTGTAGTGTTTGTGCACATACATTACAGTCTTCTCTCCTCGGCGCCGGAACGAAAAGTACCGAGCCGAGGAGAGATGACATCATTTCCTTTGCGGCTGTTTAGCATACAGCAGCAGAGGAATGATTCCATTGGCCGGCGGCGATCGCGAGGGGGGGGCCACGAACAAGTGGTCTCTCCCTCATCTCCGATCGCCGCTGTACAATAGCCGACCGCCTCGGGCACCGGGGGGGTCCGATCGGACCCCCCGCCTGCGGGAAGCAGATCACGTATATGTACGTGATTCTGCCTGCCCGTGCCACCTTGCCGACGTACATCGGCGTGAGGCGGTCGTTAAGTGGTTAATGAGTTCCAGTGCAAATGGTCCACCTCATGCCGTTATGAGCATGAGTGTTCTTTTTGTTTTGGGACTCACCCTTTATCTAAATGTTTTAAAAGGACCTATTCCCACACTCAGACCAGGGACAATTCAAAAAGCTTGCACGCCAGTGAAGTTGGAAAAAATGTATTCTTGGCAACTTCTCTATCCAGACAAAGCGGAAATTTTAATTGAAGGTTTTTCTATAGGTTTTAAGCTTCCAGTTTTTTCTGGTTCCGGTTGCAATATGGTAAATAATCTAAAATCAGTCCATATTCACAGTCAGGTAGTTAGGCAAAAGTTGATGAAAGAGATTTCAGCTGGTCGAGTGGCTGGTCCTTTTGTATCTCCTCCTTTCAAAAATTTTCGTGTATCCCCGTTAGGATTGGTACCAAAAAAGGAACCTAATTCTTATCAATTAATACCTGATCTTTCTTTTCCAAAAGGCAGTTCACTGAATGATGAAATTGATAATTAATTATCCTCTCTAACATATGCCACCTTTGATGATGCTATTAAACTTATCAGACATTTTGGTAAAGGCGCTCTATTAGCAAAATCTGACATTCAATCTGCTTTCAGGTTACTGCCTATTGCACCGGAATCTTTTAATTCATTGGGTTTTTGTTTTGAGGGTTCTCTTTTCTATGACATGTGTTTACCTATGGGTTGCTCCTTATCATGTCGGTATTTTGAGACCTTTGCAACTTTTCTACAGTGGGTTCTTTTGCATGAATCCGGCTGTGATGGAATAATCCATTATTTGGATGATTTCCTTTTTATCGGACCTCCAGATTCACCCATATGTGCCTTATTGTTACAATTATTCTTAGCTATTGCACAATTTTTTGGCATTCCTATTGCATTTGAAAAAAACTGTTCTTCCTGCTCCAGTTATCAAATTTTTAGGGATCAGCATTGATACCAATTTGTTTCAGTATCAACTTCCTTTATTAAAAATTTATTAAAAATTTCTCGGCTTCAGGCTTTGATTTGCCTTTATCTGCATCGGAAAAAGGTTTTATTAAAAGAACTCCAGTCTTTTTTGGGAATGTTAGCCTTTGCGTCTCGAATTATGCCTGTTGGCAGAATCTTTTCTAGGAGACTATCGATGTCAATGTCCGGTTTCAAATCCCCTTTTTCGCATATTCGCCTTACTTCAGATCTAAAAGATGATCTTTTAGTCTGGTCACAATTCCTTATGGATTATACTGGTCGGACCTTTTTTCAGGAAGAATTTGTTTTTTCTGCAGATATGGAATTGTACACAGACGCTGCAGATTTTCTTGGTTTTGCAGCGATTTGGCGTACGCACTGGTGCTGTGGCTCTTGGCCTCCTTTTTGGGTTTCCAGCAAATCTACAAAAAATATTGTTTTGTTGTAATTGTTCCCCATAGTAGTGGCCTTTGAGATCTGGGGTGAATTTTTCGCTAACAAAAGGATCTTAGTTCATTCAGACAACAAAGGAATGCTTTTCACATTAAACTGTCTTTCTTCCAAATTTTTGTGTGTAATAAAACTTCTGCGCTATTTTGTCTTATTATGCCTTAAATTAAATATTTGGGTTAAGTCAAAATATGTTCCTGGTAAGCATAATGTAATAGCTGATGCATTATCTCGTTTCCAGATGACCGGTTTCAGGCAGCTTTTTTCCCGAAGCGGACCTAGTCGGTTACTCTTGCCCAAGTCATCTGTGGGATTTGATCTAACCCCTGTTTTTTCGGCTATTCAGTATTCTATTGCTCCTAGAACATGGACCGAATATTCGGTTGCATAGAAAAGATGGCTCTTATTTATTGAAAAAATGGGTTTCTCTGGGTTTTCACCTACGGAAGAATCGGTTTTGGCTTTTCTTTGTTCACTCATGCAGAAGAAACTATCTTTTAACCATATTAATAAGAGTTTGGCAGGAATTTCTTTTTTCTTAAAATTTTATAAATTGCCAGTTTGTAATAGTTTTTTCTCAGTCTGCCAAGCGCTCAAAGGATATAGGAGACAAACTTTTACACCTGATATGCGTAGACCCATTTCTTTGGATCTCCTAACGAAAATTTGTTTAACAACTCCTTTTGTGTGCCGTTCAGAATATGAAGCATTGTTACTTCATTCAGCTTTTGCTCTGATCTTCTTTGCAGCGCTTCGTATTTCTGAAATGGTTCCACATAATAAAAAAGGTAATTCAGGTTTAAAATTTGAGGAGGTTTCAATTTCACAAGGTGATGTAAAGGTTTTTATCAGCAGATCAAAGACGGACATTGCTGGTAAAGGGCATTGGCTCACTTTACATGCCTGTGGCGACTCCATTATTTGCCCTCATGTGGTGGTTTCAAAATATCTTTCTTCATGTTCGGGTAATTTTTTGGTTCATTTAGACTATTCCTCCCTCACAAAATTTTAATTTTCAGCCTTATTTCAGCGCTGTTTGTCTCATTTAGGTCTTTCTCACCTTAAATTTTCTACCCAATCATTCCAAAAAAATGATAAAACAAATAATAAAATATATATAAAATAAATAAAATGTGTATGTTTTTGAATTATGTCTTTATATATTAATATTTAATAGTTTATTCTTTTGTACAGGCTACATTTCCATGAAAGAAGTGGGCATCTATTATTGCCCACACCATGGGATTGTGGCGGTCAAAAAAAAAATAAAAAATTTTTGTGTTACTGTCTCTTTAAATGCGGACCTGACAGGTCATGAGGATTCTAGGCAGGAACAACATGCTTTCAAGCGGGAAAAACACGTGTTTCTTGAAGAATTACAAATTAGTGGGGGCTATATAAGACCCCCACATCTAGGCTCCTGTCACTGTTGACCCAGAGTGATTTGGCGAGCTCTCCTTCCCTCCCACCCTGTCGCAGCACCTGTTATGTGGTTTGTCACCCTTGGATCAAGGGGGGACTTTTGCTGAATGTTTTTTATTTATGGTATTCGCTCGAGTTCTATGACTGAGCGAGATATTGATTGATATTTTGAAAGTTTTTAAAGTTTCTATTTATCGATGAATTTATTAAAGAAAAGATTTATAAATTTTATGTTTATATACCAATAAAGGTGCCGCTGCCATTTTTATCACCATTTAAAAAAAATAATAATAATAATAATAAAATATATATAAAATAAATTGTGTGTGTTTTTGAATTATTTCTTTATATATTAATATTTATTAGTCTATTCTTTTGTACAGCCTACATTCCCATGTCTGTGGTTTGTGCGGCCTTGTTTGATAAAAGCAATATGCCCGTTTACCCTAAAGGAGAACGTTCTAATAGTACGTCCTACATACTGCTTATTACATGGACACGTGATAAGATAGACTATAAAGCTAGTGGCATATGTAGTAAAATATTTCTTTTTGTAAATTGCAGACATGGTGGTAGATTCAAAACTTTTGGTTTTCCTTCGTCCGCACACATTGTGTATGCAGACATTACATTTCCGACACGGGTAGTATCCCTTAAGGTTATTGAAATAAGTTGGTCTAGTGGGGAGATTAATCACATTAGGGGTAATCTGATTCCTTAGGGACGGAGCTCCCCTATAAATGTCCCCAGCCTTGTCGGGAAGGACAGGGCCCAAAAGTGGGTCGTTTTTCAGTACTTTCCAGTGGCGATTCGAGATGCTTTTAATTTGTTTGTGCTGTACAGAAAATTGGGTAATAAAAGACCATTTCAATTTATCATCAGTTGTGCGTTTAGGTTGTTCAGTAATAAGCGTACGTCGATCTAACAAAGAGACTTTGTTAATTTCTTCATCAATGTTTTTTTTTTGAATGTGTATTCATTTAATCATTCATCATTTCACTTTTGAATATCTACCCCAGAGGGATCTCCGGGGTTGTTATATTCTCTTAGCGCTGCATTTTCCATTTTTTATTTTTATACACAATATGTCTTACTGTTGATGCTGGCTGCTGTTTTTTTTTATATTAGTAGCGCAATTTTTGTCTTACACATATTCTTAGAAGAAAGTCTGCAAAAGACTTGAGACTGGGGCAGAGGTTCACCTTCCAGCAGGGCAACAACCCTAAACATGCAGCCAGACTTATAATGGAATGTTTTAGATCAAAGCATATTCATATGTTAGAATAGCCCAGTCAAAGTCCAGACCTAAATCCAATTGAGAATCTGTGACAAGACTTGAAAATTGCTGTACACAGATGCTCTCCATCCAATCTGACAGAGCTTGAGCTATTTTGTAAAGAAGAATGGGCAAAAATGTCACTCTCTAGATGTGCAAAGCTGGTAGAGAAATCCCCAAAAAGACTTGCAGCTGTAATTGAAGTGAAAGGTGGTTCTACAAATTATTAACTCAGGGGGGCTGAATACAAATGCACCCCACACTTTTCACATATTTATTTGTAAAAAAATTGAAAAACATTTATCATTTTCCTTCCACTTCACAATTATGTGCCACTTTGTGTTGGTCTATCACATAAAATCCCAATAAAATACATTTACGTTTTTGGTTGTAACATGACTAAATGTGGAAAATTTCAAGGGTTATGAATACTTTTTCAAGGCACGATAGGAACAATTACCAGACACTACAAATAACATTTTAGTTAGGTAGGGGTGCCACTCATTTGACCCTCATTTTGGTCTGATCTATATAGAGTATATAAAATGCAAGATTTATCTTTCAAAAAGTGTTTACCAGTGCTAAACCTTTCATCCAATTTCTAAAATGCTGCATTTGTAAATTCCACATCCAATATAATGGGAATAGTAATGGTAAAAAAAGCACTTGTGGGTTTAACCAATCAATATCTTTTGTACAATTCTCCTTTAACCACTTAATATGGACCAGCCTCGTTTTGGATTTTCGGTGTTTACATGTTTAAAACAGGTTTTTTTGCTAGAAAATTACTTTTTTTTCCTAACACCCTAGAGAATAAAATGGCGGTCATTGCAATACTTTGCACCGTATTTGCGCAGCGGTCTTATAAGCGCACTTCTTTGGGAAAAAATTCACTCTTTTGAATAGAAAAATAAGACAACAGTAAAGTTAGCCCAATTTTTTTTTTTATATTGTGAAATATAATGTTACGCCGAGTAAATTGATACCCAACATGTCACGCTTCAAAATTGCGCCCGCTCGTGGAATGGCGTCAAACTTTTACCCTCAAAAATCTCCATAGGCGACAATTAAAAAATTCTACAGGTTGCATGTTTTGCGTTACAGAGGAGGTCTAGGGCTAGAATTATTGCTCTCGCTCTACCGGTTGCGGTGATACCTCACATGTGTGGTTTGACCACCGTTTTCATATGCGGGCGCTACTCACGTATGCATTCGCTTCTGCGCACGAGCTCCTCGGGACTAGGGTTTTTTGTTTTTTTTTTTTAATTTATTTTTATTATTTATTGTACATTATTTTATTTATTTTTACACCGTTTAAAAAAAAAAAATTGTGTCACTTTTATTCCTATTACAAGAGATGTTTACCTCCCTTGTAATAAAAAAAAAGCATGACAAGACCTCTTAAATATGAGATCTGGGGTCAAAAAGACCTCAGATCTCATATTTACACTAAAACGTCGCTTTCGCCCCGCAGTGTCATGGAGACGGGTGGGCGCCATCTTAGCCTCACTCTTCTCCAGGCACAGCACGGAGTAGGACGCGATCGCCTCCGCCACTACCGATGGCTCCGGTAAGCGGCGGAGGCCACCGGATCATGGCGGGAGGGGGGGCCCCTCTCCCGCCACCGATTAAAAGTTATCTCACGCGAATCCGCCGCAGGGACCACTTTTATCAGAAACGGGGTTACCGGGGTTATGGTAGCTAGCCACTGCTTTTAAAATTCAACATCTAAACAGTCCGTTGGATTTCTAAATCCTGTATTTGACCTTATAAGCTCTTTTTACTGTTAAAAATAAGTGCAAAACTCCGGTGGGTGTAATAAGATGTTCGCTTGCCCCCTTCTCAGTGTATCTTTACTATGGAGGAGTGCGGGGTGTAGCAAGATGGCAGCGACAGAACGTCACTTCCGATACCAATTCTGATGGGTCGCCTAATCTGACGGAACACCTGGATTACAATGTACACAACTGGCTTCTTTAAAAAGATAATACAAAGTGCAGCATTATGTTCAAAGGTCAAAGCCATAAGACAGTCTGTCAGATTTCATACATTTCCTCATTTGCTACAGTAAACAGAAATCGGATTGCTATGGATTACCATTGTCTGAGCTGTACCATGGCTGGGGAACCACAGGTAAAGACAACAAAAACTCCCTGAATTCTGGTTGGTCTCTTGGTTGTTGGCTTGGCACGGCTCCATGATGTCATTTGCCATCTGAAGCTTTCACATCTGTTTTACAAATTAGCCATACACTTAAAGCGTTATTAAAGTCCAAAACCAAAAATGTCATATACTGCAGCTTTCCAAACATTAGATGTGGTGGCTACATTAGTTTTCTTTTTTTTTCTTTTTTTGACTTTTTCCCTCTGTTTTTACCTGGTGATCTGTCCAGTAACACACCTCCTGTATTAGAGTCCTCCCACTCTGGATAAAGGAGCACAGGGGGTACCTTTGTTCAGCAGCATTGTCAGTCTGGGGGTGGGGATGTGTTAGATGTACTAGCAGATTTAAATACACTAACAAATTCAAACCAAACACCAGCAAAAACTTTATAAGAAGTAACAGCAAACCGTTTATTTTTCCTTTTGGGATAAAGGTTTTACATAAATAAATAAAAGCTGGACATTTTACCACTATGTCTGCCCCATAGCAGTTTTACTAATTATTTTAATAGAAAAAAAAAATCTATGTACCTTTTTCCTAATTAATATACCACTGTCATATGACCCAGATCTTTCCCAGCCTGTCTGCAGGGAAACATAAGCAGGAGGAGCTTCTAGTCCTTTGCTGCTGGTCACATGTTCAAAGTTTAAAAAAACAGCCTTTGGAATACAGAGTAAAAAGAAATAATTAATATCAATAAACAGTTTTTAATTGTCATACAAATATATATTTGAAATCGATTCTTTATTCATTTTTGGCAATAACATGAGGTGGACGGACTGTCAAGCCCCTCCAGCCTGTGTCTTAAGCAGTGGCGGCTGGTGGTATTTTTTTGGGGGGGGTCGGCAAACAATGCCCTCCCCCCCGGTCGGTTGGTTGCCAGCCCCACACTTACCCCATCTAGGTTGCAGGCAGCATTTCCTCCAGGCTTCCCCTGCGTCTCCTCCTCCTCGCATTCATGATGGCTTCCGCCGTGCGTCCCCTCCCTCCTCCTCCTAGGCAACCAATAGGATCTTTTCTCCTCTCAGACAATCAGGTGATGGGTCTCAGGACTCGCTTTCGCTTCCTGATTGGCCGGGAGGAGAATAAGGAAGACGATAGCGAATAGACAACAGCCTCAGGCTCAAATCATGTGCTTCCAAAAAAAAAAAAAAAAACATTGGAATCCATGCATCCGGAGCCCTGCATTTAGATTAGGGGCCAGGCACATGGAGTAGGGGAGCGGCGCCCCTGCGCCCCGTATGGACTGGTCACTGGTGTTAGAATAAGTAGGAGGTGAAACCTCCATTAATCTACATGTAATATCCCACCCCTATTGTATTTAGCTGGTTAGTGGGCATGGAGGAGGAGGAGGGAGGGAGTGGGCTGTCATTTACCACTGTGTATATGCCCACATGTGTGACTCTATAGTCACATGGGCTACTCCAATGTGATAGGGAGGAAATGCTCAGCATAGAAACTCACTGAAAACTGAGCATGTGCAGAGTTGCCAACACTGCTCTGCAAAATCCCTAGATGAATTGGGGACATGGACAGAAGGGGGAGATAGAGAGCAGCAGGATCAATCAGTATTACAGAATACAGAAAAGAAATCTCATAGTGACTGAGTGAGTATGAACAGCATGTAATACATCATTTATTGATAGTTTTTATGATGGGAGTTTAGTAACACGTTAACCCTTGCAGTGCGGGTACAGCCCCACTGCATGTGAGGATTTTCAAGTTTCTTGGAGTTTGGCTTTAAGGATTTTTGGTATCGTTATTCTCCATAAGGCACAATACAGCACATATGCCAATAACTACAATAAGCCCTTAAGGAGGTTAGGTCCTCTAAAAGAATAAGTGCACATAAATATTAGTTTAATCCCATGCTAGGATTATCCAGTGTCTTCAATATCAGGAGCTATTATATGACAATTTCTATACAGTAAAGCTTTCAGTCTACTATCAGTAAGCTTGTGTCAACAAACAGAGAAGCCACACAGAGGTGTCTCTGGTTCCCTTTGGCTGTACAAATCTAAATGACATTCATGCCAATTTGTGAACAAGATTTAAAAGATCTGGCTGAAACCATACATACTAAAAGGGTGCCAAGCAGTTTATCCAGCATAACTCTATACAGATCACTGCGTATGTTTGGAAGACAGGGAAATGGAAATTAGGGGGACCCTTGGTGAGGTGGAAAGGAGTCAAAGTTATATTTGCAAAGATGCTTCATTTGGTTGGAAGTAAAAAAAAAAAACAGCCAAAATGTTCAAAATCTGTAATTACCCTTTAAGACATTTTTTTAATGGCATACACATAATATCTATTGTGAAAAGTATTCATGCCCCTTGCAATTTTCCACATTTTGTCATGGTACAACCAAAAACGTAAAGGTATTTTATTGGGATTTTATGTGATGGAACAACACAAAGTGGCACATAATTGTGAAGTGGAAAGAAAATGATAAATGGTTTTCAAAATTATTTACAAATAAGTATGTGAAAAGCGTGGCGTACGTTTGTTTTGAGCCCCCCTGAGCAAATACTGTAGAACCCCCTTTCGCTGCAACTACAGCTGCAAGTCTTTTTGGGGATGTCTCTACCAGCTTTGTACATCTAGAGAGTGAAATTTGTGCCCATCCTTCTTTGCAAGATAGCTCAAGCTGTCAAATATGGATGGAGAACGTCTGTGAACAGCAATTTTCAAGTCTCGCCAGATGCTCAATTGGATTTAGGTCTGGACTTTGACTGGGCCATTCTAACACATGAATATGCTTTGATCTAAACCATTCCATTGTAGCTCTGGCTGTATGTTTAGGGTCATTGTCCTGCTGGAAGTTGAACCCCCACCCCTGTCTCAAGTCTTTTGCAGACTCTAATGCCCCGTACACACAATCGGATTTTCCGACGGAAAATGTGTGATAGGACCTTGTTGTCGGAAATTCCGACCGTGTGTAGGCTCCATCACACATTTTCCATCGGATTTTCCGACACACAAAGTTTGAGAGCAGGCTATAAAATTTTCCGACAACAAAATCCGTTGTCGGAAATTCCGATCGTGTGTACACAAATCCGACGGACAAAGTGCCACGCATGCCCAGAATAAATAGAGATGAAAGCTAATGGCCACTGCCCCATTTATAGTCCCGACGTACGTGTTTTACATCACCGCGTTTAGAACGATCGGATTTTCCGACAACTTTGTGTGACCGTGTGTATGCAAGACAAGTTTGAGCCAACATCCGTCTGAAAAAATCCTAGGATTTTGTTGTCGGAATGTCCGAACAAAGTCCGACCGTGTGTACGGGGCATAACATGTTTTCTTCTAAGATTGCCCAGTATTTGGCTCCATCCATCTTCCCATCAACTCTGACCAGCTTCCCTGTCCCTGCTGAAGAAAAGTATCCCCACAACATGATGCTGCCACCACCATGATTCACAATGGGGATGGTGTGTTCAGGATGATGTGCAGTGTTATTTTTCCGCCACACATAGGGTTTTTCTTTTAGGTCAAAAAGTTAAAGTTTGGTCTCATCTGACCAGAGCTCCTTCTTCTACATGTTTGCTGTGTCCTCCACATGGCTTCTCGCAAACTGCAAACAGGACTTCTTATGGCTTTCTTTCAACAATGGCTTTCTTTTTGCCACTCTTCCATAAAGGCCAGATTTGTGGAGGACACGACTAATAGTTGTCCTGTGGACAGATTCTCCCACCTGAGCTGTGGATCTCTGCAGCTCCTCCAGAGTTACCATGGGCCTCTTGGCTGCTTCTCTGATGAATGCTCTCCTTGTCTGTCAGTTTAGGTGGACGGCCATGTCTTGGTAGGTTTGCAGTTGTGCCATACTCTTTCCATTTTTGGATGATGGATTTCAGCTTTCGGCTTCAAACATGCTTGGGATAAACATAAATCTATAGTCAGACAACAAGGTTAATAGAAAGAAACACAATAAAAGCCACAAAAAAAAATGGACACGCTAGATGGACTATTCAGTCTTTTTCTGCTGTCACGTTTCTATGTTTCTATGATTGAACAGTGCTCTGTGAAAGCTTGGGATTTTTTTTTTTAAACATCTAGGGCAATCAAGGGATTAACTGTGTGCCTAACATGTGTTTTTGTATGTACTATGTGGTGCTTTCACTAAGGGATGTGCTGGTTTTCTCTGCTTTTTCAGGCAAACAAAACCGGCACATCCCTGCTGTCAAGACAGAGCTCTGCATTGTTTACATAGACAGAGCTCTGTCCTGTCTTCCTCCTTGCTGATCAGCAGGTGCTGGCGGTCATCCATTGGCTGGCACCCACTGATTGGCTTGTGCTGTGAGTCTAATCACGCGCCAGGAAGAGCAGAATCACATTTATATATGTGATTCCGCACAGCCGGCCCGCACTGTAGCAGTAAAGCTACAGTGCCCGGTTGGCCAGGGGGTAGAGCACATAAACCATAGACATCAGGTTCACATTACATTTTTTCTCTTAGAAGCTCATCTTTCAGCGATCAATTAGTAAAAAATGTTGGTGCAACCTACGTAAATGTGCTGCAGTGATGGTAATCTTCACTATTTAGTTCAATGTTATCCCACTAGAGAGGGCTCACAAGAAACCTGCGAGGGGCCAAAGGTTTCCACTGCCCAGAGTCCTATGCAGAGTTTATTCCAGCACTGTATACAGCAGTCTTTCTCATCCTTTTAACCCTGGAGGAACCCCAAAAATCATTGTCAGGTCTTGAGGAACCCTTACTAAAACCAATTTATCAGGGATCAATAGGAACAATGCCCCTTATACTGGTGGCCAATAGGAAGAATGTCCCCTTTAAAGTGGTGCCCAGAATGCCACCCTTAAAGACAGCTAAAAAGATATTTGGTGTCATGCTGCTGGCTTTGCTAAGTGATGCTGAACCTTGAACTCTGTAGGCACCATCAAAAAGGTGGTTCATCAGCCACAGCTCAAGGAACCTCTAGCAACCTCTGGAGGAACCCTGGTTGAGAATGGCTGGTATACAGGGTATCCATTGTAAAATATTTTTATTTTCTGGTTATCTGTTATGAAATATACTTTGTATTGATTATGGAATATTTGAATTGGTTATCTGCCATGGTGTAACATGGTATTCATTATGGAATATTTGAATTAGTTATCTGCCATGGTGTAACATGGTATTCATTATGGAATATTTGAATTGGTTATCTGCCATGGTGTAACATGGTATTCATTATGGAATATTTGAATTGGTTATCTGCCATGGTGTAACATGGTATTCATTATGGAATATTTGAATTGCCTCTGTCTATTTATTCTATAGGTTTGTTTCCATTTCATATATCTGTCAGTATAACCTCTGTAAATACCATGAGTATGAATTGCTATTTCCATAATGTGCATTGGATCAATAAAAGTCCCTCACACCATTGCACTGTATCCTGTTGTGCTGTGGATTTTGCCCTTTTTCTCCTATTTGTCAGTAGAATCACACACAGGTCATCTATTCTGTATGGGGGAAGTGTAGGACTTGTAATAGGTTAACAGGAACATAAAAGAGGCTGTAAAGTAAGTGCAATAAGAAAAAGGTCATAACAGCTTCAAATGCCACAGTATATTGTAAATACTTGTTTCCTCTCTATTCACACGTTGCATGGTTGACACATACTCAGCCAAATTCTCATGCTTTGCTGGGTTTCTGGGTTCTGTTCCAACCGGGGACAGAATAGCACAGCCATTCTCAACCAGGGTTCCTCGAAACCCTGAGATCCCTCCAGAGGTTGGGTCCGACGCCACTTGGCAGATTTAGAGACATGACACTAGTGATCTTTCTAGCTGCCTTTAAGGCTAGATTTAGACGTGCATCTACATTTCTCTTTCCTCTGAAGCATGATTGGCCTTCAGATCATGCTTCAGAGGCTACTGACAGGCGGTAAGGAAGGGATGTGACACCTCCTCGCCACCTGTTTTAACCTAATTTTTGCGGTTTTGTGGCTCTTTTCCATTTGCTTGAATGTTTCGGCAAGCCAGACGATCGCTACATGTCAGGTGAACTTTGCATAGCATACTAGCTCATTATGAAATACTCACCTTAGATCGAAGCCCCCGCAATGGTCCCGGCACACAGCTCTGCCTAACAACACGTCTCCCGGATTTACAGTATTTCCAGGTATCGCGGTCTCCAGGGCTGAGATTGGCCGAAAACCGCGATGACATCACTCCATGCGCGCGGGAGCCGCCGGCAATGGCACATCAGCTGCAGCAACGGCACAATGACGGCACGATGACGTCGGCACATGCTGATACAGGGGATATCTCCTAAACCGTACAGGTTTAGGAGATATCCATAGTAGCTACAGGCAAGCCTTATTATAGGCTTACCTGTAGTGAAAAGTGACCTGTAAGGGTTCACAACCACTTTAAGGCCTAGCCTGGGCTGTGAATCTGGGTCAGGGTTTAGTGACTCAGGGTCTGGATGACTCATCTGGCAGCTCTGTCTGGCGCTTCCCCCCTGGTGTGGAAGTTGGTAGAAACTTCCAGAGCTGGAAGGCGGGAGTAAGGAGGGGCTGCCATGCATATTTATGAGGTCCTCGGGCCAATCTCCAGCAAATGGGCCGGCAGGTGGCAGATTCACCTCCTAAATAGTCATACCAGCAAGGGCAGTCAGGTGGAAGATGGATATGGAGTGCTGAGGAGGCTGTTGGGGCTCGGGTGCTGGAAGGTCCCTTCTACTACACATGGGAGGAGGCTTTCTTGGAGGCACAGGAGCTAGGAGAGAGGACAGCAGGAGCAGGTCAGCACATCTAGGAGATCTCCTGAGAGTCAGCCGGGTGGGCTGGTGAGTGTCAATCTGGAGGACTGTGGGGAGAAGTTAGCCTGGAGGGCTAGTGAAAGGGGCAGCTGCAGCCAGGTGGGTTGGCAGTGCCTGAAGAGGTGGTGCTGGGAGTGATGTAAGCTGGGTACTGAAATTCTACTACACACCTAAGGGGCCTCGGGTTCCTGCCTATAATGGGACATTGCTTCATCTGAGTGACTGTCAGATATTCACAGTGATCCAGCTGGGTTCTGCAAGCACGTGTGTGCTGGAGGAAGAAGAGGAGCTGTATATAGAGACTGTATATAGGAAGTTGTCCCTGAAGTTGTTGTTGAAGTCCAATGGGCATTCTATAATCTCCCACCCTTATCCAAGCTATTATCCCTCAATAAACAACAAAAGCAAAGACACAGACTGTTCTCTGACTCTGGAGTACCTATGAAGATTCAGTGTGCCTGGCTGTGCAGGGTGGGGGACCCCAGTTTACTTGCGGCTCCTTAGGAGGTGCGCTACACCTTCATGCATTCTATCTCCCCCCCCCAAGCCCCCCTAATACTCACCTGAGCCCCCTCTCGATCCAGCGATGTGCACGGGAACCTTGGCTGTCCCCGGGTATCTCTCTTCTCATTGGCTGAGACAAAGTAGCGGAAGCCATTGGCTCTCGGTACTTTATATTTATGTGCCTATTGTTACATAGGTTGAAAGAAGACACTTCTCCAATACCAACCTTATTAATGTTTCTCTAGGCTAAACCTTTTTTTGTGATAGAATGTGGAAGGGTTAGACCCTCTGTCAAGTTTTTATTGCGATTTGTATTCCCTTTGGGGAGATTTACCCCTTTATTTTGCTGGTGACTATTGTTGAGAAAATAAGGGTAAATCCTAAATTTTAGAGTTGCCCCTAGAACAAAAAGTGAGGGAAAATCTCCCAAAAGGGAAATCTGTCTAAGAGGGGAATTCTTCTCACTTTGGAAGATTTCTTTTAACTTCCTAACAACTTATTGCATCTCTGGGACAGGAAGTGAAGGGAAATTTCCTTAATGGTACACAGACAGCAAAAAGATAACCTGACAGAGGTTTGAAATAATAGTGGTATTCTCCCGATACTCATTGATGGATACACTATATATTGTCAAAAGTATTGGGACGCCTGCCTTTACATGCACATGAACTTTAATGGCTTAGTCTGTAGGGTTCAATATTGAGTTGGCCCACCCTTTGCACCTATAACAGCTTCAACTCTTCTGGGAAGGCTGTCCACAAGGTTTAGGAGTGTGTCTATGGGAATGTTTGACCATTCTTCCAGAAGCACATTTGTGAGGTCAGGCACTGAAATTGGACGAGAAGGCCTGGCTTGCAGTCTCCACTCTAATTCATCACAAAGGTGTTCTAGCGGGTTAAGATCAGGACTCTGTGCAGGCCAATCAAGAAACCCAAACTCGCTCATCCCTGTCTTCATGGACCTTGCTTTGTGCACTGGTGCGCAGTCATGTTGGAACAGGAAGGTGCCATCCCCAAACTGTTCCCACAAAGTTAGGAGCATGAAATTGTCCAAAATGTCTTGGTATGCTGACACCTTAAGAGTTCCCTTCACTGGAACTAAGAGGCCAAGCCCAACCCCACACCATAATACCCCCTCCAGCAAATGATTTAGACCTGGAGAAATGTCTAGCCAACAGGAGGTGTACAAATATCTGGGGACACCGTGAGAAGGGGCCTAGAAACAGGATCCAAGAGACTGTTTGCTGGTAACCCCTTGTGTGACTGCATCGGTGTTGCCGAAGTGGGGCTTGCCCTCATGGGTGACCCAGAAGTGCTTGTGTTTCTAGTCTCTGCCAAGAGGGGGATGTCCCTGAAAAAAGTAGACAGAATAGAAAGTGTTCTCCAGATACTTTGTGCACTGAATTCGAAGTATCTAGAAGCTTCCCTGCACCCCAACCATGTTCAACCAGCAATAAAGAGACAACCACTGCCTGGTTATTGTGAAGTGAGACTGTCTAAGTGTCATGAGCCTGGCTGCCTGTACCCAAATAAGAAAAGAACATGGGCAAATTATCGGGACCTGTCAGGGGTTTGCGCTACATATTCAAACAGGAAGTACCTCACCCTCACCCAATTATATTGGAAAGGTAGATGTTGTTGTCTACGAAATGAATAGGGGGTGTGAAAATTGTAGAATCGCCCTGTTCTAGTTTCATAATCCCATCCTTGGTATCAGGAAGGCTAAATGTTAATCTTTCAAATGACATGGCTGAAGGTGAGAATTGTTGTCAAAATGCTGGGGTTGAGATGTTATAAGAGCATTATATGTGGAAAACAGATGGTGTTGAAGGTCCAATGCCCGTTCATTGATGGTTAATACAGTCTAAAGTAGATGGCCTCTCTCATGCCTCTTGTGAACCAGATTTCATACAAGAGGCCATTTTTATACATCAAGCTGAAATGACCATTGTTGAACAAGCATGGATGCTTTCAAAACCATCTATATTCCACATAAAAACTATTTTAACCCCTTGATGCCAGCCGCACGCATATTTGCAGCCGCTTGGCGGGTGGGCCTTAACGCTGAGTGGCCGCATATATGCCGCCCTGTTAAAGCAACTTACCGTGCTAAGAGCGCGCTTCCAGCATGGTAGCTGGCAGGCATAGGTGTGCGCAGCCTATTGCATTAGGGTGTGCACCCTAATGCATGTGTGTGTCTACATATATATAAAAACTGGTAAATTGATCTCTCTGCCGGCACAGTGAAAGAGAAGAGCATAGACACTTCTCTTATGGCAGAGCCAGTAAGAGGTAGATCTTTCACTTGTTCCTGCTGCTACACAGAGCGATAATACTAATGCGCATGGGGTGATTAGGGTGTGTCTGGGCACACCTGGCACACCCTGTGCGCACGCCTATGCTGGCAGGTACCAGAAAGCTCCCAATGCATACTCGCAATTGAGAGCTTTCCGATCATATGACCGCTGTGATAGCCAATCACAGCAGTCACATGATCCGAATGCCTGCCTCCACCTCCTGGATTTTAGAACTCCTAAAGGGCCCAGAGGCAGTCGGCGTGAAGAGTTCAACCTCTCTAGTCAATACATATGACATTTCAACATCTCTCTTCAATTCAAACCTTCAACCATGTAAATCAGAAGGTCAAACATGAAGCCCTCCTGACACCAAGGAAGGGATTATGCAACTAGACCAAGGCGGTTCCACTTTTTCCACACCTCCATCCTTTTCTGAGGCAACATCTGCCTTTCATGGCTGATTGGGTCAAGGTATTGGTGCTACTCATAAGGACATGATTGAGGTATTGTTCTGACACTTATTGAAACTGAAGAAGTGGCTTGGACAAGCTACGAAACATCTTCAAAATTACAGAACAAACCTGGTTGAATGCGACTATTACTAGCTATATCATGACCTGGATAAATGAGAACCTTCACAGACGTAATGGAAAGGTTTGTTTTAAGTTGATTGCTCCCAGCCAGAGCACGTGTTCTTATGTCATACCAATTTGACTAAACCGCATGGGGGGGGGGGGCACTTAGGCGCATGATAAAACACGCATTTATTAAATGCGTACATTTGAATATGTTTATGTTCTCTTTAAAACAGAATAATGTATTGTAATGTAATGCCAACAATATTTGTCAAGCTACACTTTTCTTTCAGAAACATAGTAGCGTGCTATAGAACAGCGAATCGGAATAGGAAGTGCTATACGTATACAAAAAATAAAGTGGCTGACACTTGTAATTCTAAGAATTAGACACTCTCCTTACTGCCTGTATCTTGCTTTGCTGTTTTTCATATAGCTAGCTGACCTACTTTAAACCTACAGGGACGGATGTGGTAGCACTGTGATACCTCATTGCTAGTGATCAGTCCACACTATGGTTTCCAGTTAAGTGGGTCAGATATGAAATAATCTTCTTTATATGCTATGTGTTCTTTTTATACACGTGCAGCATGAAAGTGGAAACATTAGACTGGATAAAGCTTATCTAGATGTGCCTTTTTTCGGAATGCGAAAATGCAGAAAAGAGGAATTGGACATGCAGTAACTCACTAATTCATTAATTAAAGGTGTATGAAAACTTAAGAACAAAAATGCATTACTGTATATTGCAGTTTTTAGTCATTAGATGTGGCAGCTGCATTCGTTTTATTTTTTTCAGGCTATTTTCCTTTATTTTGACCTGCCAGTAACACACTTCCTGTCCGAGAGTGACAACGCTCACTCACTGTACTGTATCTATGGAGGAGCAGAGATGAATTTCTGGCAGAATCAGCAGGTATTTTTGACAGCTATACAGATATAACAAAGCTATTTCAATTGTATATTTAAGAGAAAAAAGAGAGAGAATAACAGAAGTTCATTGTTAGGTTTATATACACTTTAAGTCTTGTTTTGCCAAATTTGTTAGGGTCTAGGTTAAAGTGGTTAAATTATTTCTGCCCCTCTGCAATAACCAGATGTACTACACAGCGTGTGTGTTTTTTTTGTTTTGTTTTTTAATTTGGCAGCTAAAATACCTTTTTTTTGTATTGCCAATGTGGGAGGGGCTGAGTTTCCCCTTTGACGTCAGCCGGGCGGTTAATCGGTGATGTGAACAGAGACATTTAGGTGCAGAAAAAAAAAAAAACCACACACTTTGTAGTGCCTCATGTTATTGCAGAGGGGTTGGAAGGAATTGGAATCATTAACTTTTTTCAGACTAAATAGTGGCTGGAGGGGTGGGGGGTGAAGGAGACGGCTCATTACACAGACTCCCAAGCTGACAGGGAGAGAGGGAGGGGGAGAGAAGAGAGCAGCTGGATGTTGGAGGCAAAAAAAACTGACCACGGTATCATGGATCAGCAGCCATCATTACTGTGGTCAGCACACTAAGGGGGGACACAGGAACAGGCAGGATCAACCAGGTATATTACAACATAGAAAGGGACAGTTTCTATTGTACTGGCTAATTTTGGCCGATATTTGGTCTGTATGTACCCAGCATTAGACTCTCTTGCTTTGCTCCTTTCTTCTCCAGAAGACAGTCAGTGATGTGGTCCCTCTGATCTAATTTATCCTTAAATTTGGATGATGTTAGATTCGGACCACTTTTCATGAATTCCGATGATCTGAGCCAAATCCCAAATTTGATGTTATTGTTGATAGTTCAGATTCCTAAAGGGTTTCTGGGAGAAAGGAACCAATGGATGCTCCAAAGGCTGCTGTTACCTTATGTCTGATTTTACTGTTGCCTGAGCACCCTTAACTTGACTGCCAGTGCCACCAAATGCAGCCTTTCTATCTCAGATTTTTGGTCCCATCAGGCCCGGCTGCCAGGAACTTTCAAAACCACAATTTTGCATCATTTGCGGCTCTGTAATATGCATTTTTGGAGCCTTTTTCAGATGATCTTTGACTTCAATGGGTCTTCAAGTTCAGAAATTCCGAATTTCAGAGGTTCAAAAATGTTTAAAAGTTCAACCAAACCAAAACTTAATAAAGTTTCCTTATCTTAAGTTGTAATCCTACACTCATTCATATGAATATTATCTATGTGTAGCTGGTACAATTTCTCTGTTTGTGTGGGTCACCCCCAAGTACTCAGGTCACACACTACAGGTTACCTGGCATCTGATCAAACTGGCCCTGAAGTGTGCATACGGTATTTGTGGTTACATGACAGCAGTAGGGAAATTTGTAAGATCAGAGTGGCCTAACCTGAACATTTGGCTGTGATAACCACACAATGCAGTTATTTTATCACCCTGGTTCTTTGTTAATACTTCCCACAGGCTTTTAGTTCTCCTCCATATCATTATACAGAAAACATTATCAAAGTGGACTTCTTGTTATGTGCAAATAACACATCTAAAAAAAAGTAGGCAACATAATCCTAGTGCCTTTTTTGTGCCCTTAAAGCGGGGTTCCACCCAAATTTTAAACAATATCTGTATGTATTCTCTTCCTTGCCTAGATGCTGACATGCTGTTTAAAAAAATTTAAATCGCCGTAATTACCTTTTATTTTTCTATTCTTCTTTGCACTTCCTGGTTCTCCTCCCGTGGGAGTAGGCATGTTTCTAGCCTCTTCCAGACTCCTGGGAGCTAGTCTCAGGCTTCCCAGGATGCCACTGAGCATGTGCGGGAACGAGCGGTGAATGCTGGGAGCACAGCATTCACCACATCCAGGAAATAAATGCTTGTGGGCTTCAAATGCCCACAATGAAGATGGAAACTGCCTGTAGTGAATAATATAAGTTATTCTTTCTGACGAAATCTGACACAGGCGGACATATTACACACAATATGTGAGTATGTAATGCTGAGAAGAAAAGTTTGTGAATGAACTAAAAAAAAAAAAAAAAACGATAGATAGGTGGACCCCCGCTTTAAGGAGCACATAGAGTCATGATCCGTCAACCAACCAGGAGAACTATATCCATATTGCATTCATTTATCTATTAATCCAACGTGGACAGCTTTGTTTTTAGCCAATGAGTTTCCTGCATTGCCTTACAGAATGCCAGGAAGGTGTGCCAGAGCAAAAAGTGTATCCACCATTTGAAGGCTCAGCAAGTAAAATAAGAAGAGGTACTGAGCATATTTAAAGAGAAACTCCAGTAAACAGCTAAATGCACGTTTGAAATACATATAATGCAGCTGTGTTACCTGTCAAAGGCTTTGTAATTCTTTCCAGCCAGTCTTGAGATTTACACAGCCCTGTCTAGCATCAGAGCTACATTGTGACCTGACCTTTCTTTGCTGCAGTGAAACAATGTAGCTTGGTCACCTCTCCTCCCTCAGCCACTGATTGGACAGTGAAAGAGCAGCACGCTGATGAGCTCACCCCTCTGCTTTTCCCTTATGTCAAAATGTTCCTTGTCAGCTCATTTACAACCAGCAAATGTGATTGGCTCCCAGTGCTCCCCCTCTCTTGCCCAATCTGAGCTCTACTGTATAGAGAATTATTCTCTGCTGCATAAACTGATTCTTTTTTGAATATCTGCCCAGAGTGCACCTTTGAAGATATGAATAGGCGGTCCGTTATGTTAGTTTTCAGGGCTGGTTTAAGTAACAGGTTCATGTCATGCACTTTAAAAAAAAAGAACAAAAGCTGTGACTATACAGGTTTTGCTAAAGAATTTATCAGTTTCTGAAAAGAACTGTTAAAACTTCCTTTGAAGACCATAAATTTAGCCTATTACCCTCTAGGCAGGTGATTTTTTTCCACCGCTTTGTAAGAAACAAAAATGTACCGCTAGGCATCACTGACCTGTGCCTACAGGCTGAAAAATAAAGGGGACTAGTTGCATCTACAACTCACGTGACGGAACCAGTACAAAGACCTTGTAAACCCAAAAATGCGCAGGGATGAGTATTTCTGAGTTTGGTCAATACAGAGAAGAGTAAATGGGTTGCTCACCATCCCCACCTTACCTGTAGAGATCACAGGCTCACAAAAGACCCAGATGAGAATTTGATCTAGGGGTGATGGTGTGGACATGCCACTTTCATGCTTGTAGGAACAATCAGGTAGTTTCATATAATTGCATTTGCGGCAGAGAAAGGGTTAAATTGAAACTCTAATTTTGTTGTGAAAAGTAATAATTTCCTTTATTGTAAGAATTTAGGGAGATTATTTGCAGATTCTTACTTGCTCCTTCCCTCTAGATATGAGATTGTCAATACCCTTAAACTCAAAGAAGTGGGTGTGCTAAGTTAGAGGGTCTGGTGGTCTCTACAAAAAACCTGAAAGCTGAACGTGCCACAGAGGTGCCCGTCGTTAGATTGTGAATCATGCCATGTGGAGGAATGACTATCCAGATTACGACGATGACCTTAATAATGGAGTAAAAACTAGTAAAAAATGTCCTAAGCGCAACCACTCAAGTGTGAATACACTGTTACCAATAAAGAAAAAAAAACACATACATGGGGAGGAGCAGCCTATGACATCACTGGAAGTCTACTGGCTGCCATTTTCTGTGAGCCAATTTGTATATACTTGCCTGTATCCTGTTATGTACCAGTGTAGTGCATTATAAAAGTTGAGTTTTCATTTTATTGGGTTAAATTTAATAAAAAATATTCTTATAGTTACAGGTGCAGCTCAAAAAATTTGAATATCATCAAAAAGGTCATTTATTTTAGTAATTCAATTCAAAAAGTGATGCGTCGCACACAGTGTGATATATTTCAAGCATTTCTTTCTTTTAATTTTGATGATTTTGGCTTGCAGCTAGTGAAAATCCAAAATGCAGTATCTCAGAAAATTAGAATATTACATAAGACCAATAAAAAAGGGATTTTTAATACAGTAATGTTGGCCTACTGAAAAGTATGTCCGTGTACAGTATAGTATGCACTAAATACTTTGTTTGGGGTCTTTTTGCATGAATTACAGCATTAATGCGGCGTGGTATGGAGACGATGGGCCTGTGGCACTGCTGATGTGGTATGGAAGCCCAGGTTGCTTTGATAGCGGCCTTCAGCTCATCATTGTTGGGTCTGGTGTCTCTCATCTTCCCTTTTGACAGTACCCCACCGATTCTCTGTGGGGATTAGGTCAGGCGAGTTTGCTGGCCAATCAAGCACAGTGATGCCATGATCATTAAACCAGGTATTGGTACTTTTGGCAGTGTGGGCAGGTGCCAAGTCCTGCTGGAAAATGAAATCAGGATCTCCATAAGGCTGGTCAGCAGAGGGAAGCATGAAGTGCTCTAGAATTTCCTGGTAGAGGGCTGCGCTCACTTTGGACTTGATAAAACACAGTGGAACAACACCAGCAGATGACATGGCTCCCCAAATCATCACTGACTGTGGAAACTTCACACTGGACCTCAGGCAACTTGGATTCTGTGCATCTCCACTCTTCCTCCAAACTCTGGGACCTTGATTTCCATGGGGAAAGGCAAAATCTACTTTCATCGGAAAAGAGGACTTTGGACTACTGAACAGTCCAGTCATTTTTCTCCTTAGCCCAGGTAAGATGCTTCAGACGTTGTCTCTGGTTCAGGAGTGGCTTGACACAAGGAATGCGACAGTTGTAGCCCATGTCCTGGATATGTCTGTGTGTGGTGGCTGTTGAAGCACTGACACCAGCCGTAGTCCACTCCTTGTGAATCTCCCCCAAAATCTTGAATGGCCTTTGCTTCACAATCCTCTCAAGGCAGCAGTTATCCCTGCTTGTTTACCTTTTTCTACCACAATTTTTTCTTCCACTCAACCTTCCATTAATATTCTTGGACACAGCACTCTGTGAACAGCCAGCTTCTTTAGCAATGACCTTTTGTGACTTACTTGTGGAGGGTGTTAATGACTGTCTTGTGCACTTTCAAGTCAGCAGTCTTCCCCATGATTGTATAACTTACTGAACGAGACTGAGAGACCGTTTAAAGGGAAGCTTTACAGGTGTTTTGAGTTAATTAGCTGATTGGAGTGTGACACCATGAGTCTATAATATTGAACTTTTTCACAATATTCTAAGTTTCTGAGATACTGAATTTTGGGTTTTCACTAACTGTAAGCCACAATCATCATCAAAATGAAAAGTAAGAAATGCTTGAAATATATCACTCTGTGTGTAATGAATTTATATAATGAATGAGTTTCACTTTCTGAATTGAATTACTGAAATAAATAAACTTTATTGATAGTATTAAAATTTTTTTAGATGTGCCTGTATCGGGAGAGCACTATTTGTGCTTGTATCTTTTTTTGAGTTTCCTGCACACTTTTATTGGGGGGGTTCTTGAGGATGGAGATGGATTGAGATTGCCTGTGGGAAGGAAGGAGAGCATCATCCATGGCACAGTAAACCTGGCTTAAAGGGAAAAAGCGCATCAGAACTAATAAATATTGGCTCTAACTATAAGGTTAGAGTTTTGGCATAATGGTGATGGGCACAGCACGATAAGATTAGGAGAAATGCACATATATGTTTAAAAGAAGATCACAAATTTTTTTCAGCACAAATGAATGGAAAATAAAATAATGGACACACATTTTTACGATTGAGAGACTTTTTATTTTTATTGTTTGGATGCACATGATTGTGGACTGTTAACACTGCTTAACATTCTTCGTGGTAATGTGGATATTCATTCCTCAACATGGTATGATCATAAAAACTAACAATGGCACCTCTGCGACATGTACAACTTTAAACACACATTTGGCAGCACACCATGGATCTTCAGATAGCATCCAAAAACTTTTATTTAAAATGATCACATCACAGCAGAAGAGTGCAATGTTTCGGGGCCACACTGGACCCCATCGTCAGGCATGTGATAGGTGCATACAGTAGTGCAAGGACATTTAAGGTACCATCTACCAATTAAATACAAGGCTGCCCTCTGCCATCTGACATCATGTGACTTCATAAATACCTTAAACAAAGAACCATAATGGTATCTTTACATGCCGATCATTAGTTAATGGAAAAGGTTAATAAATAAATGAAGAGGAGGTCTTATTATTGTTGTGGATCCCAGCCTCATATCTCAAATGTGTACAATAAAGCTCAATACCTGACTGGACACATTTGAAAGATGTGCCCGATTGAGGAGACACAATTAGCAGGGTCCAGTGTCATTGTTGCCATTTGGCTAAACCGTTACCCAATTCATGTGCACTGCTGTGGCAGCACCAGCACACTCGGGCCAGCTGTGCTATGGCAACAAAGATGCTAAAGTCTGGGCTGCAGATGCAATGGATATCCATGACATCAGGACTCCCATTCAACGTTCATCTTTCAGGTTTTTTGTACTGACCACCATCACTCTACCATTCTGACGTACCTTGGATTGGGCCCAAGCCCAGTTGAGAATTGACAGCGACTCTCCTACCCTTTCTATGGAATCAGCCATATTCTCCCCAAGGTCTACATCCAAGTTGCAGTCACCATTCTTATATGGCCACTTACAACCTCAACAATGTAAGTCCGACCACTGTCACTCTACCATTCTGATGTGCCTTGGATTTGGCCCCCTTGAGCATTGAAACTGACTCTCCTACCCTTTCTGTGGAATCAGCCATATTCTCCCCAAGGTCTACATACAGGTTGCAGTCACCATTCCTTTATGGCCACTTACAACCTCACCAATGTAAGTTCTACTCCTTTTTTTGTTTTGCTTTTTTGATTTGCTACGTTTCTCTTTTACACCCATGAGATACCTAACTACTAAACCATAAGGGCTCTCCCGCATTCACCTATTTACTCTTTTTTGTGGATGTTTCCATGCATTTGCATCACTAGGAACACCCTTTATACAACACAGAAGTTGGAGGTTCTGGCCGCTAAAATCACATCAGTCGCATTGTTCTAATAGGAGGAAAACTGCTAGAAACAGCAGTAAGCTGATTTCATAAGCAGTCACTGCCATTTCTGGGGGGTTCTGTACACAGTGTACACAATGCTCCCGGAGTTGGCAAGGAAGTAACATTTGAACATTTGAAAAAGCATAGCTGGCTGCATATTTTGAAAGGAAAGTTTGTATTTATTGAATTACATTACAAAATTACCTGCTTAGTAAATATTTTATGTTATATCAATTGCATTTGGTCAAACTGGAATTTTCCTTTTAGGGCTAATATATTCTGAAAATAAGGCTTAGTGCCTGTCCACTGGTCTTGGACTCAGGACACCAAGACAAGTCCAAAGAAGGTTTTCCCTTCAGCATAGTCTACAAGGTGCGGATGGCTTACATGGACATACAGCTTTTGTCCCACTTTTAGGTTGGCAAGTCCACCCTGGCTTAGGCTGGCTGACCAAGTTTCAAGGTCCGAGGGAGGGCTATTTACACTTTCTGACCCAATCAGCAGGGTGAGGTTTACATTGGTAGATTCATGCAGAGTGATGACCTCGCTGTGCAGTCTTATATCGGTATTCTTGCCGGTGAAGCCAACCTGACAATAGACGTAGTAGAGACCTTTGCGTTTGGTCACCAGAGTGGTGATTGGAGAATGTGTAACATTGCGAGTGAATGCCACTTCCGAATCGGAGCTCCATCCCATAGTATGCATCTGTGGTGGCCTATGGCCTGTGGAGGAAGACAATGATTTGGTAAGTGTGGTGTGAAATTCAAATCATTACATGAGGCTTCAGAGCTTGATTGTGTATATGACAGTTCCAATATAAAAGGAAACACACCAAGGGTAATACACATGCTGTCATTGCTTTTCACTCCTACAATGCCAGCTGCTTAACTGTCATGTTGATCCTAAGCTAAAAAAAAGATTTGGCTAAAAATACATAGTATGTTGGTGGAGCAATACTGGCAGGGCCACTGACAAGGAGATACTGCCACCCCTCCTGTATGGAAAATATTAATTAAAGTGGGATTCCGGCCAGAGAATTTTTTTTTATAAAGTCAGCAGCTACAAACATTGTAGCTGCTGACTTTAAATAAGTACACTTACCTGTCCTGGGTGCCCGCGATGTCGGCCGCCCGAGGCCGACCCGTCCCTCAGCTCTGGGGCCATCTTAACTAAGGGAAACAGGCAGTGGAGCCTTGGGGCTTCACTGCCAGTTTCCTACTGCGCACGTGCGAGCGGCGCGGCGCTCTGTGAATGGCCCCGTGGTTTTCAGGGAACACACACAGTTCTCAGAAGGCAACGGGGGCCACTCACCGAGGAACAGGACACGCCGCGGAATAGGAAGAGGCATATTAGGAAGACTGCCTAGCAACAAGGGTTCAGGTAAGTTAAAAAAGAAAAAAACATTTCAAATTTTTTTTTTTTTTTTTTTAAGATTTTTGGTGCAATTTTTTTTTTTCAGAGTGGCCCTCCACTTTAAGGAAGACCATCTGTAAGTCACCTACTGGAGTTCTAAACCAATCTCTGAGGAAGGAATTAAATATCCAAGTATATATATCATAGCTCCCAACTGTCCCTGATTTTGAGGGACTGTACCTGATTTGGAGCATTGTCCCTCTGTCCCTCATTCCTCCTCATTTGTCCCTCATTTTGGTCTAATCCATATAGTTGTATATAAAATGCACTTTTTATCTTTCAAAAAGTGTCTCCCAGTGCTAAACCTTTCATCCAAATTCTTAATAGCTGCATTTGTAAATTTTAAATTAAGGCAATTTAAATTTAGGAATAGTAGTGGTAAAAAAAGCCCTTGTAGATTTAATAAACCTTTTTTTTCAGTTAATTCTCCATTAATGGGACGTGACAGGGGGCGTGTCCTATGCCTACCTATGTTTGCTAGTAGGTGTCCCTCATTCCAATCTCAAAATGTTGGGAGGTATGTATATATTCCGAAACATGTTGGAATCTTTGGTGTCCATCGACTCTGTTTTGACCTCCAAATTGTGAGATCATCATATGGTCTAGAATTCAGTTGTGTTTGTTATAACTTTCATATGAATATCTTTTTTGTGTTTTAGAGCTATTATATGTGACATTTATGTCATTTTTTGTCTATATATATATATATATATATATATATATATATATATATAATGTTCTACTCAATACATTTCTACTTTACTATACTTTTTTCTACTCTGTATCTGGTATTTTTCTTTGCCCACAAAATCCCTAGGGACACCCTCCTCTTTTCTTCCCCTCCCGTATGGGACATGGGCCCTGGGCCCCATCAGTTCATCAGGGAGGCCCAGGCAGCTGACAAGCAAGGGCAAGGGGATAGTGGACAGGGTGGAAGATTGGTGCGGTGGGGGTTGGGGCAATTACTGGAACTGATCCCCCTGTGACTCCGCCTGCAGCAGCTGAAAGCCGACTTCTCCTCCTCTCCCTCCTGCCGGCTGCAGGGGAAGCCACAGCAGGGGGATCAGTTCCAGTAACTGCTGCCTCGCCACACCGATCACCCCCACTATCCACAATCACTTTACCCCTGCTGCCTAGGTATTGTTTTAGGATAGAGAGCGGGGGGGGGGGGGGCTGGTGGGGAGCGATACCAGTAAATATGTCAGATTTCTCCTTTCCTTTTCTGAATGAACACAATAAGTGATCCATTCTGATCACTCACTATGTTCATTCATACCTGGAGCATAATATACTGTGTTTACAATGCTTCAGTTTGTGGGTGAACAAGGAGCCTCTGTACAGAGCATTCAAGTTCATTCATTTGCAGTGCAGCTGAGGCTGCAGAGAATGGAATGGGGATCTTTGCCTTCAGTTCCTTTCTCTGTCTCAAAATTGAGACATCAGGGGTCTATATAGACCCCTAATATTTCACCGAAACCACTCCAACAGCGTTGTGAAAAAAAAAAATAATAAAAAAAAACACAGCCACAGGTCCTAGTTTGACAGGTGTGGGTAAATTGCCCTGAATACACGCTGCCTGTATTCATGGATATACACCTGCACACAAACGCCTGTCTAAGGCTTGCTTTACACCTATGCATGTTTTGTGCTTTTTGCGTTTTGAAGATTTGCACTACAGCCCATTTAACATGGTTTCCTACAGAACACGTTCTGTAGAGCAAATCTGCAAAATTCAAATTAACCAATACTCAGTATATGAGTGGTGCATTCCCCACACCAAATCATATACTGTAAAGTGGAACCTTGGATTATGAGCATAATCCGTTCCAGAAGAATGCTTGTAATCCAAAGCACTTGCATATCAAAGCAAGTTTCCCCATAGAAGTCAATGGAAATGAAGATAATTTGTTCCGCATTGACTTATATTAAATGCAATACCGAATGTGGCCAGAGGTGGGGGGGGCGCCGGAGAGCCTCGGAAATACTCGGGGGCAGCTCGGAAAGCCTTGGAAACACTCGGGAACGGAGTACTCCTGAGTGATTCCGAGTATTTCTGAACGGCTTCGAACCGTTCAGAGTGTCTCCGGCACCCGGTACTGCACCGCCCATTAGCTTGAATTCTGCTTGTTTTGCGAGGCAACACTCGCAAACCGAGTCAGAATTTAAAAAAAACCAGTTGCTCGTCTTTCAAAACGCTTGTTAACCGCGTTACTCGTAAACCAAGGTTCCACTGTACAAGCTTTGTGTGAGGTAGGGGATGTAATAGCCTTAATATTACCAACTTTGGCTGCAAGCACCTACTATTACATTTACTTACCAGGATTTCATTTTTAGATTGTCCGTTGACATATATTTTGACGTCTATTAACATACATTTTGCATTTTAGCGCAAGGCAAAGCAACGTTATGGTGTAAATAGGACACATTGGAAATGATTGTTTTTAAGATGTCCTTCCGTTGATCTGCGCTAAGATGCACTGGTGTGAATCGGCCCTAAATGACCAGAGAACATGCCATAGATTGCCCTCATCGTAACAAATATTTTAGGTTTCCCCTTGGAATCCATGGATTTCTATGTCTAGGACGGTAATGTAATCAGATTTCCTCATAGGATATTATATGAACCAATGTCCTCATCTAGATCTCGTGCTGTGTTGCTTGTTCTCCTAAAGAGCTCCTGGGATCTCCCACCTGAACAATAGGGATGTTTAGCAAATACAGGAGGTATTCACATTTTTTTAATGACACATTGGGGTAGATTTACTAAAACTGGTGCACCCAGAATCTGGTGCAGCTGTGCATAGTAGCCAATCAGCTTCTTATTTCAGCTTGTTCGATTAAGGTTTGGCAATAAAACCTGGGAGCTGATTGGTTTCTATGCAGAGCTGCACATGATTTTGCACTCTCAAAGTTTAGTAAATAATCCCCAATGTGACTTAAAAATGATACCATACATACACTTACCTCTGTACTTTCTCCTGGATAAGTGGACAGGCAGTTCCACAAAACATGTTGACGTGTATCCAGCATGATATAATTAGCAATGGGCTTGAGGCAGAGGTTTACATGTTGATTTCATGAGTATGGGGTCAGTATTAAAAAAAATGACACTGTATGAATGTTTTAAACATATGCACAGATACAACGAATGATTGTCTTATTGTTTGTAACATAATTATCGCTTTTGATCGTCAGCTCCATCTAGTGGCCATAATGCTGTATTTTCTTAAAATAACTCAGTCAAAAGAAATACCTCACAATAACCACTAGATGGAGCTGATGATTATAGGTGATATTCATATTAGAAACAATACGTCAGCCATTCATTGTGCCAGTGTGAATGCTTAATACATTCACACAGCAAATTGTTTATTATCTCTTAAAGTGTTACTAAGCCCACAACAGTAAAATCAGTCTGTATATACAGTAAAGCATGCTTGTTATACTTATCGTGGAACCTAAGGGGTTAATCCTCTGCATTGTGAAAAAAGGCTGCTTGATCCTCCTCTTCTTCCACTGACTCAAAAACATGTCCGGATAATACAGAACCTTTGGAGTCAGGCTGCGCATGCTCAATTTGGTTTGTATTGCTAGAGAGTTATTTTTTTTTCCTGGGAGAGTGCATGTGATCAGCACAGGGCCAATCAGCACTGTCCAGACAGAGGGTCAGGGGTCCTGGATCCTGATAGGACAGCCAATGCAGTGTGAAAACTCCTCCTACAAAATTTAAAGTGTAGTTCAGCCGAAAAAAAAAAAAATTAAAGTCAGCCACTACAAATACTGCAGCTGCTGACTTTTAAAATAAGGACACTTACTTGTCCAGGGCGCCTGCGATGTCCTCACCCGAAGCCGACCCGTCCCTCGGCTATGAGTGGAGGCGCCGGCATCTTCAGTAAGGGTATCAGGAAGTGAAGCCTTGCGGCTTCACAGCCTGTTTCCTACTGCACGTGCGCGAGTCGCGCTGTGCGTTCTGAGTGGTCCTCACTGTCTTCTGGGACTTGTGTGTCTCCCAGAAGACAGCAGGGGAGGACAGAGGAGGGGCCAGATCTTTCATCGGAGGTGGGAGAAAATATCTGTGTTAGACGGGTATCTGCTCCCCCCTGAAAGGTGCCAAATGTGACACCGGAGGGGGGGAGGAATCCGAAAAGCGGAAGTTCCATTTTTGGGTGGAACTCCGCTTTAACCAGGCACTGATAGAAGTCACAAGACTGCTATATACTGCTGATGAGAAAAGATATTTAGCAGTTTATATTTACTAAAATAATTGCATGTCCATGTTCTGTGTACTGTGGGAGACCAGATATAGTGAATGCAGGCTCCTGGGTTTAACGTTTCTACCTTAATGAAATTACAATTATTTTTACAGTATGTGAGTTGTTAGATCACTTGGTGTACCTTTAAAGTCCCATTTAGTCTCTTCTTTTCAGTTTTATGTTAAAGCCCAATTTACCCGTCACTGTTTATTACTGAGATGTAGTCAGGTTGCATATACGGTTCAAATATGTGGCTCTTTTACATTTTTTTTAACTGATAAATGCTGCAACAAGGGTTAAAATACGCTTCACTTACACATAGGACTTACACATGGAAAGTCAAACTGCGGCCGTCTCATACAAAGTGGTGGCCTGGTAATCTTGTGGTCCAACGTGGCCCTCCAAACACAGCTTCAATCAACAGCACTTCTGCTAGCTTAAAGCAGCCTTCAGTGGGCGTGTTGGACCACAGGAGAGCCGAGTCGCTGCTTGTGTGTGAGAGTTGCAGTCTACGCTTCTAGTGCTTACAGCATAGGAGGTTTTAACCCTTGCTGCAGCATTTAGTTGATAAAAAGTAAAAAAAAAAAAAAAAAAGGTAAAGACTGTACAGTATATAACTGTCTATGCAGCCTGACTGCATTATAGCAATAAATAAAGAGGACTTAATGGGCTTTACAGAAGAAGTTCATGTTAAGAAATAAAAAAAGACAACTCACCAATTAGATGCGCTGCAGGTTTCTTGGAGTTCATTGTTTGCCAGTTATTCTTCTTTGGACCTGCAAAAATAACAAAAAAAAAACAAGTTGATGGAGTTGTGTAAACCTGAACTGGTGTATATAGGTCATTGGACAATGGGAAACATTTACCGGGGGCCTGCAGACCTTATGGATGCTCTAGCTGCGCCCTCTCCTTATTTTAGTGACCCCGGGAAAAATACCCTTACATTTCTGTATTTGATATCACAGGCTCCTAGACAGTCACATATAATTACAGTGCCTTGCAAAAGTATTAACCCCCCTTGGCATTTTTTCGTGTTTTGTTGCCTCACAACCTGGAATTAGCATGGATTGTTTGAGGATTTGCATCATTTAGTTTACATAACATGCCCACAACTTTAAAGATGTTTTTTTTTTTATTGTGAAGCAAACAACAAATAGGACAAAATAACAGAAAAAGTCAATGTGCATAACTATTCACCCCCCTAAAGTCAATACTTTGTAGAGCCACCTTTTGCGGCTATCACAGCTCCAAGTTGCTTTGGATAAGTCTCTATGAGCTTGTCACATCTTACCACTGGGATTTTTGCCCATTCCTCCTTGCAAAACTGCTCCAGCTCCTTCAAGTTGGATGGTTTGCGCTTGTGAACAGCAATCTTTAAGTCTGACCACAGATTTTCTATTGGATTGAGGTCTGGGCTTTGACTAGGCCATTTCAACACATTTACATGTTTCCCCTTAAACCACTCAAGTGTTGCTTTAGCAGTGTGTTTGGGGTCATTGTCCTGCTGGAAGGTGAACCTCCGTCCTAGCCTCAAATCACACACAGAGTGGTACAGGTTTTGCTCAAGAATATCCCTGTATTTAGCACCATCCATCTTTCCCTCAACTCTGACCAGTTTCCCAGTCACGACTGCTGAAAAACATCCCCACACCATGATGCTGCCACCACCATGTATCACAGTGGGGATGGTGTTCTTTGGGTGATGTTATGTGTTGGGTTTGCTCCAGACATAGCGTTTTCTTTGATGGCCAAAAAGTTCATTCTTAGTCTCATCAGACCAGAGCACCTTCCTCCATACATTTTGGGAGTCTCCCACATGCCTTTTCGCAAACTCAAAACGTGCCATTTTGTTTTTTGCTGAAAGTAATGGCTTTCTTCTGGCCACTCTGCCATAAAGTCCAACTCTATGGAGCGTACGGCTTATTGTCGTCCTATGTACAGATACTCCAGCCTCTGCTGTGGAACTCTGCAGCTCCTCCAGGGTTATCTTAGGTCTCTGTGCTGCCTCTCTGATTAATGCCCTTCTTGACCAGTCCATGAGTTTTGGTGTGCGGCCGTCTCTTGGCAGGTTTGCTGTTGTGCCATGTTCTTTCCATTTGGTTATGATAGATTTGATGGCGCTCCTTGGGATCATCAAAGATTTGGATATTTTTTTTATAACCTAACCCTGACTTGTACTTCTCAACAACATTGTCCCTTACTTGTTTGGAGAGTTCCTTGGTCTTCATGGCAGTGTTTGGTTAGTGGTGCCTCTTGCTTAGGTGTTGCAGCCTCTGGGGCCTTTCAAAAAGGTGTGTATATGTAATGACAGATCATGTGGCACTTAGATTGCACACAGGTGGGCATCATTTCCAGTGGCGGCTGGTGCTCCAAATTTTTGGGGGGCGCAAACAAACAACAAAAAAACACTAATCGCAGCCACTGTCATCAAAACGCAGCCACTGTGTCATCAAAAACGCATCCACTGTGTCATCAAAAATGCATCCACTGTGTCATCAAAACGCATTAACTGTGTCCACTGATCCCAGACACCATGATTGTCTCCTTAATAGCAGCCAGCATCTCTTTAAACAAGGGGGGAAGGGGGGCAAGTTATCAAAGAAGGATACTCACAGGGATTTGGGGGGCTGGAAGAGGATGCTGTATGTGCTAGGGGCCACTTTGTGAGCAGAGAGGATTTGTGCCGGGGTCTAATTTTATATTCAACCCCCCTTCTAGCACAAATCCTCTTTGCTCCCAATGTGGCCCCTAGCACATCCAGCATCCTCTTCCAACCCCCCAAATCACTGTGAGTATCTTTCTTTGATAACCTGCCCCCCTTCCCCTGCAAGTGTCATATTCAGACCTCAGATCAGCACGTCCTGTTGATGTGTCCATTCTCCTCCCCCTCTATCTGTGTATAGGAAGGCACTCGGAGGTGTCTTCAGTCCATGTGTTAGTGTGACAGGAGAGGGGGGGATGGGGAAGAGAGGGACAGATGCAGCTGTGCTGTGCTGGAGCTCACCCTCCTTGCTGCCGCTACATAGACCAGACTGGAACCCGTCCCTCATGCTGCTCTCTTACCTTCCTCCTGCAGCTTCGCTCGGGCAGAAGAATGGAGCTGCCGACGTCACTTCCAGGTTTCGTCTGTTTCACGAAAGCCGGAAGTGACTTCGAGATTTGAAAAGCAATGCTCCTGCCCATAGAATTACACTGATTCTACGGGCGGAAGCTAAGCGGCGTTTTCGATTGCGCCGCAAGGCGGGTTAAAAGCCCGCAAATGAAGCGCCACGTCTGCAATCTCGTGATTGCAGTGACGTGGCGCTTCCCATAGTGCACTGCGTCCGGCGCCACAGTGCACTTTGTTAAAGGACTTTTTTTTTGTTCTTAAAGGGGCCGTTTAAAAAATTTTTTTTTTTACATTTTTTTGACTACAGGAGGGGGGGTGGGGGCGACGCCCAGGCGCCCCCTATGGACGGGCCGCCACTGATCATTTCACTAAGGCCCCTTTCACACTGGGGCGGGGGGCGGCGTCGGCGGTAAAGCGCCGCTATTGTAAGCGGCGCTTTACCACCGGTATTCGGCCGCTAGCGGGGGGGTTTTACCCCCCCGCTAGCGGCCGAGAAAGGGTTAAAAACCACTGCAAAGCGCCTCTGCAGAGGCGCTTTGCCGACGGTATAGCTGCGCTGTCCCATTGATTTCAATGGGCAGGAGCGGTGAAGGAGCGGTATACACTCCGCTCCTTCACCGCTCCGAAGATGCTGCTAGCGGGACTTTTTTTCCAGGGCTTTCACACTGGAGACAAAGCAGCGGCACTTTCGGGTCGGTTTGCAGGCGCTATTAATAGCGCCTGCAAACCACCCCAGTGTGAAAGGGCCCCTAATTATGTGACTTCTGAAGGTAGTTGGTTGCACCAGAACTTTTTATGGGCTTCATAACAAAGGGGGTGAATACATACGCACATGCCAATTATCAGTTTTTTATTTCTGAAAAATAGTTTTATGTATATATTTTTCTAATTTTACTTCACCAACTTAGACTATTGTGTTTTGATCCATCACATACATATAATTCAAATTTAAAAAAACATTAAACGAAAGGCTGTAATGTAACAAAATAGGTAAAAAGCCAATGAATACTTTTGCAAGGCACTGTAAAGTCAATATGTCACCAAATATACAGTAATTATTTCAAATGGGCAAAAAATGCATAAGCAGAGGTCACCTTTAATAAAAACATCTACCCACTGATCTGTGCATGTAGAAATATAATCAGTTATATGCAGAGCAACTCAGGAGGTAGGAGGGTTGATAGCCAAGCTGGATAATTACAGAAATTGTCAAGATTTGCACTTAAATTCAGTTGTCTATATATCTTGATCTTCTGTTTTTGGCACTCAGTTTTTTTCTGTAGGTAATGCATTATTTTCATATTGCATAGGGGTGGGGGTGAATGTGGAACAACTATAACCCTACATAGGTATCATCCCAAAAGAAGGATATAAAATCAAAAGTTAGAGTGAGGTAGGGTGGGACTTTATTTGTACCTTTGTTGGGTTTAAATAAAGATGTATGCCACACATTTAAAAGAGATATATTTAAACTTTATTTTTCATCTGTTGTTTAAAAACGTATTATAGTTATACAGTTAGTTATATAGTTATACAGATACAGTTACTGTTAAATGGGTCCAGGACGTGCTGATCCTGGTACAATGAATCAAAGAGTATGGCCTATGCGTTTCACGGGAAGCCCTGCTTCGTCAGGGCCTTAGAATAGCATGAATACAATAGAAATATTGCAGTAACCTAAGAATACAATATTGACCTAATTATAGATCGATGTTAGCAAATATTCGCGTTTTTTAATATAACAGACATATAACATTTCCAAAACAGTAACACTGAGAGATTATAAAGTATTCACAGTTGCCCAAATAATCTTACAGCCAAATTGACAAAACTTGACATACTGGTCCAGTGGAAAAGAGAGCCTGCGGGGATAACCTCCCTGTGCTCACTCCTAAATGTATATAATTATATCATGAGTATTTATGCTGATATTATGTCTGTAAGAATGAGTATACAGGCCAAGAGTTTTAATTTAAAAAAATCACACCTGATGGACCAGTATGTCAAGTTCTTAAAGTTTTACAATTTAAAGGTAAATAAATTAATAAGACAAACTAATTAAAAAATAAAGGTTTTATTTTATAGTTTGATAATCTGAAAAGACTCTGAGCCTCCCTGGCTTGCCCCTAGTCTATAAGATACCGCTGGATATCAAATAAGCTGTAGGTAATTCCATCTCGATTAAAAAATGAATTGTTATATCAATTTTGCTATAAGATTATTTGGGCAACTGTGGATACTTTATAAACTCTCAATGTTAATGTTTTGGAAATTGTATATGTCTTTTATATTAAAAAAACATTAATATTTGCTAACATCGATCTATAATTCTGTCAATATTGTATTCTTAGGTTCTGCAATATTTCTATTGTACTTGTGCTATTCTAAGGCCCTGAAGAAGCAGGGCTTCCCGAGAAACGCGTAGGCCATAAATACTCTTTGCTTCATTGTACCAGGATCAGCACGTCCTGGACCCAATTAACAGTAACTGTATCTGTATAACTGTAATACATTTTTAAACAGATGAAAAATAAAGTTTAAATTTATCTCTTTTAAATTTGTGGCATACATCTTTATTTAAACCCTACAAAGGTACATACAAAGTCCCACCGTACCTCACTCTAACTTTTGATTTTATAGCATTATTTTCATAATTTGCTCCAGGCGTCCAGGTTTGCGACCTTAAAGCCCCACTCCAGTCGGTAAAAAAAAAAAAATTGCCCTTGTCCTTGTCCATTCCCACCCCTACATTGAAAGGGTTAAATGCTCATTAAGTCCAGGGGTAGAAACATTTTGCTGCAATGCATACTTTAGTCCTTGCTCTGGCAGGCTTCCACCATGCTGTGCGACTGGTCCCCAAAACCTTTGCTCTTCTGCATTCTGGCTTGTGGTCGCTCTCCGATGTCATCATATTCAATGCAGGACCAACGGTCCTCCATTGTATGTGGGGACAGCGAGGGTCCACCTACAACCTGTAGCATCTGGGGGCCAATAATGAATAAGGTAAGTATTACAGCTTATTCCTCTACCCCTTGACTTAAAGAATATGTAAACCCAACATTTCATATTCCTGATATGTGGCTGCTGTATCATGTACTTGTATGAAAAGTATCCTGTTCTCTTTGTATTACTTACCTGCTAGTTCATCTGCTTTCCTATTAAAAAAAGCAGGAGAGCACAGCGTGGTCAGGTGTCGTTTTCAATTATTTTATTGAGAATTGCAGTGTATGTGTGTGTGTGTGTGTGTGTGTGGGGGGGGGTTCACTGTATTTTTTTTAAATCCCAGACTTAAAGCGGAGTTCCACCCAAAAATGGAAGCTCTGCTTATCTGACTCCTCCCCCCCTCCGGTGCCACATTTGGCACCTTTCGAGGGGAAGGGGGGAGCCAGTACCTGTTTTTAACAGGTACCCATCCCCACTTCCGAGAGATCTCGCCGTGGTGAAATTACCCCCCCTCCTCTTTCCCCCCATCCTGGGAGTGCAGCGTGCGCAGTAAGGAGTCAGCTGTGAAGCTGAAAGGCGTTGGCGATGGCAGCACCCGAGAGCCGATGGAAACGGTGCCAACATCAGTATGTGTAGCTGCTGACTTTTTTTTTTTTGTTCGGGGGGTGGGCGGAACTCCGCTTTAAGTCCTTGGGCAGTCCTAACATGACCCTTTGTAAATCAAATCTCCTTGTCCAAGTAAAAGGTAGAAGCATATGCCAGAATATTTATTTTTTAGGACATTAGATTGTAATTACTGAATGGATACAGTGTGTATTTAGTTTAAGTTGGTCAATGGATAAAAACAAAAAATGTTCTGGTGACAAAAAAAACTCATTTTTGAGAATCTCAAAATATCTTTGTAAATTCAGGACTGTGCCAGTTATGCGAGTTAAAGCATTTTTAATTGTCAGAGTAATACAGGCCACTCATTTCACAGTGACTTCTTATGAAATAATAATAATAATAATAATGAATATTACCTTTTGAGTAATTGGCCGACGCCTACAAGAAAAAAAAATATTTTAATGTAAAAAAATGTATTCCAGAGAATGCAAGGACTGACATGTTAAAAAAACAAAAAAACGTATGCTCAAGTTCAGCTACATTCAGACACAAGATTTAGGGAGTGGCTTCTTTTGTGATGGGGTGTTATATGGCGTTTGAAAGGAACAGAAGGTTTATTGTCTGCTATGGTCAGGACTAAAAAATATGTCTCTAGATTCCTAAATATCACATACCATTTGAAATCCAACAACACAGTATATCAGTATTTTGTATTCTTCATTTGAGCCAACAGGTGGCGCTTTAAACTCCCTTTTACATATTTTCCAGATAATCTTTGTAAACAACTTGTTTGTTTATGGAACTCAATAGCTCAATGTCAAGTTTACAAACATAAGTCAATGCGGCTGATTTACTTATCTAACTGAGTGTTCACTAAGCTTAGTAACTATAGTGAAGTTAACAAAACGAATAATGCTAAAGGCTGCTGCACATGGCTTACATTACACCAGATTAATTTATTAATGTTTTAAAATAAAGGGTTTCTATGTATAATTTGTAATTAATATTGTACATGGGGCAGCCATATTTGCCTATCATATACTCAGGCTTTTATTGCTGCTTTGTAGTGCTACACAATAGTAATTCTTTATTGCTCCTTCTCTATAGGGTCCATTTATGAAAACTTTGTTGGACATGCAGTATGTCAAAAGCATTCACCCAGCCATTATGAATTCTGACAGCATTTTGCTTAATATGCTAAAGGCATTATTTTATCCCTTTTTTTTGGCATTATTTATATATAAAAAAAATGTTGGCTGATTTATTAAAACAATGCATTCCCTATGTGGCTGACGCCTTATCTCAACAGAGAGCTCCCTCTAGTGGCTATTCTGCAAATCTCTATAGCTAATCTAATTTAAAAAAAAAATGGAGGAACAAGCTTGCACACATGTAAAAGACATATAAAAAAAATTACTAAATGCTGCAATAATTCATATTCTGTGCTTGCTGAACATACGTCATATTTTCCTTTAAGCTTCAAATAATACATTCCAATGCACCGTAACAGGGTTAAAAAGGAAAACAGGAAATCAACTATGAGCTTAAGAAGGTTTATTGAGCTATTTTCGGGGTGTCATTCTCAGTTCCTGATATATCCAAGCATGTGAGTGTTAGCATTTACCTCTCACTGACACCCACCTCCTCCAGCTTTGTCATGCTGTCATCATCACTGTCCCTTTGCCCCCCCCCCCCATACGCTGATGTACAAAACAAACACATAGGTTTATACAGAATGGTGAGGTGTATGTAAAATTGATTGACATATTTGGCTTATTCAGTAATATGGTAAAAAGCTGTGTTCTCAGCAATGGTATAGATAATATTTAAAGGCGATGTATGTTATGTATGTTTAGAGGTTCTTAAAGCCCAACTCTTGGCTTGGGATCATTAAGAGTTCCCTGTGGTGGCTTATCTACAAATCTTTCCATTTGGTATATTGTAAAAAAAAAAAAATTCGGAAGAACAAGCTTGTATAAATAGTGACATTAAATTGACTTTAAGGTCAACACTGCGATAATGGCTCAAAATATGCAGTCATTAAAAACAATACCTTTCCTTCCGTGGCTAGGTCCGACATATGTACATTGGCCATATTATAGATCCAGATGTTGGGAGAGCAGCACAACAGGTAGGTAGATTGGGCATCTGCGGTGGTGTATTTTGGTTTTGTGCTGCCCTAGGCAAGACTAAAATCGGGCCACCCGAGCTTCGGTATACCGTTCTTGTCTCAGGGCCTGATGAAGAAGATGCAGCCATTCACAGTGAACAGCTGTGGGTTCCTCATCAGACCCGGAGACATGATTGGTCCAAGTGCCACATATGTGGTCAATGAAGCAGAGGATGAGGTTAGCGGGACAAAGGACAGCGTCTGCAAGGCAGAGGATGAGGCACTGATGAAGCTGCACTGATATGCGGCTCTGATGGGCACTAATAGGCGGCACTGATGGGCACCGATAGGTGGCATTGATAGGCACTGATAGATGGCACTTATGGGCACTAATAGATGGCACTAATAGGTGGTACCGAAGGGCACTGATAGGCAGAGGCGGCTCTAGGCTTTGTGAGGCCTTAGGCAAAACTTACACATGAAGCCCCATGGGCTGGGACGCTCCGTGATGAGGCCGCTATTCCTCAGGCTGCGGGCAATATCTGATTTGTCCATCAGCTCCTAAGCCACAGAGTCCCAGTGGGGGTAGGCGGAGCCGCCGGCGTCAACTTCAGTGATTGAGAACAGGCAAATTAGGCGGCCGCGAGGCCCCTGTGAGTGCGAGGCCTTAGGCGACCGCCTAATTTGCCTAATTAGAGAGCCGCCTCTGCTGATAGGAGGCACTGATGGGCACTAATAGGCACCACTGATGGGCACTAATGGGTGGCACTGATGGACACTAATAGGTGGGATTGATGAGGAGGCACTGATTGGCAGTACTGATTGGCAGCACCGATGGGAACTGATAGGCAGTACTGATTGGCACTGATAGGCAGCACTGATGGGCACTAATTGGTACTGATTGAGAGCACTGATGGGCACTAATTGACAGCACTGATGGGCACTGATTGGCAGCACTGATGGGCACTGATTGGCAGCACTGATGGGCACTGATTGACAGCACTGATTGGCACTGATAGGCAGCACTGATGGGCACTTTTGGGGCTGCACTGATGATCAGGACAGTAATCATCAGTGCCCTGATTATCAGTGCAGATGTCCCCTTGTACATTTGCCGGTTTCTGGCTCTCCTCTCCTGTGATAACCGGCATGTGTGTTTAGATTGTGACAATTTGTGATTGGACACAGCTGATCACGTGGTAAGGAGCTGCTGTGATTGGCTCTTTACCCTGATCTGTGATTAGCTGTGTCTGAAGGACTCAGAGATCACAGATCACTCCAGGTGCTCGCTGCAGAGGGCGCAGTTCTGGGAGGGCGCTGTAGCCGTTTTATTTCGCCCCTTAAAAAAATGCCACCCGAGGCAAACGCTTTTTTGCTTTGCAGAAGATATGCCCCTGTGCGTATGTGTACATTGAATGTGATTAACTTTTTGCCAATCAAGTAATGCATGCATGCGACAGCAAGTGAGGGGAAATTTACTGCCCACACATTGCACATATGCATCCATAATCAGGAGGTCCGATTAGCCTGCAGTTTACTGACTAGGTATTTCTCACTTGCTTGCTGCAGAGGTTCTGCTAGACCTGTGATCCTATTTGCATGTGTTGTTTGGCTTCTGTGCTCACTTATGTGTCGCCTGGTATACTGTGGGTTTTTATTTCCCTCCCATCTATCACTTTCTGGCCTGCCTCCTAGTTTGCTGCCCTGTATAAGACATGCTCAGTGCAGCCTGTGTTGCCTGAGCAACTTCCTAGTTCTCTGAGCTCCTGTTTGCCTAAGGTTTTGTGTATTCAGCATCTGACTTCTCATGTACTGACCCTGGCTTCGCCTTTTGTTTGTGCTTGTCTGCCTCCCGCCCTGACCTCGAATAGTTTCTCAGATCCTCCATTGTCTCCTGCCATCTGGACTCTGCAGGGGTCTCCAATATTGTCAGCTGGGTATACCTGGGGCTGCCACCTGGTTCCAGCTTGCTGCAAGTCCATCCCCACCATCAGGGTCCCTGGTGAAGAAGCAGGCTGGGGTGGTATGTCACCCTGGAAATCTTAGGACTGACTACTGAATGTCTGTGCTTAGAGTTTTGTCACTAAAGTGGACTTATCTCTCTCAAAGTCTTTTTATTGCACTTATCACCCGTCGTTACCAAAAAGACAAACATTAAAAATGCATCTTACAATTATTCATTCCTTCATCATGCACAGGCATAGCACCCACTACCCCCTAAAGATAACTAAGGACACTCAATCGTCCAGAGGGCTCCTATTTCATCTCAGGGTTGAGTTCTTGACTTTTTGATAGATCGAAACAGCCGTGCAAAAAATTGTCGAACAGCATCTGCATCAAATCAGATTCAGCCGCTGTTTGGGTATTTTGACAGCTTGCAGCTTTCAAAATACCGTAGTCGCAGCAGGAAATTCGTTCATCCACACCAAGTAGCATGGATGGACAAATCCTTTGGATTCAGCCTGTAGGCTGAACTAAATCAATCGATAGCCTTGAAGGCGTCACATGATGTGACGAAACGCATCGGGGTGGGGCCTAGTGATATCATTCTGAAAAGGTCTGCACACCCTAAATGTGTGAAGCTTTGTTCCTATATGCACTAGTGGAAGTGCGCTGGAAAAGGTGAGCTTTTATTGTGTAGTTTTTATTAAAGATATGGTTTTTCAACACAATGTCCTTTTTTCCTTTTTTCATGAGTACTCCACTGTACGTATCAGATATTGGATTGAGTATATCTGGATAAAGATCCTGACACTGGATATATATATACCCCAGGGGAAGGTTCAAAGGGACCTGCTAAAGGTCCAACTCAGAGGTGAGGGCATGGTTTGGAAGGTGGAGGTCAGTGGCAGCTGGGAGGAGCCAGTGACGAGCAGTGCTGTGTGTACACTGTTTGTGTGTGAGGAGACCCCAGCTGTTAGCTGTATGCAGCTGACCTTATCATATGTGATTTATTCTGCTGAAAAGTGTGAGTGAATTTTTTACCCTTATTATATAGGGATTACATATCACACTGCCTGCACAATGGTCTTTCTTTCTTTGTTGTTTCATACTGTGAAAGTTCTTTGAAAGCCAGAAGCCAGTCCATGCTAATGAGCAGCTGAATATATGAGAAAGCCAGCTATCACTGGGGATTACTCATTGAAACCTGTCTAAATTCATCAAATCACCAAAGATGTTATATTTTTTCACAGCAGTATGCTGTCCTATTGAGATACCTGTGCACTGTGGTTCATCACAATAATATATCTTATCTTTATTTTTCTCTTTTTAATTGTGTTCAATAATGTATTATCACATTGATATTTAGTTATAGGATTTTGTTATGGTGAAGGATGTCATGTTATTTATAATAGGCTCCATTTGATTATTTTGCACATGATTCACTGATTAATCATTAAGAGATCACACCATGTTATATTGGGAGGTTAATATTAGCGCATTATACATTTTGAAGATATTGGATTGAGCATATCTGGATAAAGATCCTGACACTGGATATATATATATACCCCAGGGGAAGGTTCAAAGGGACCTGCTAAAGGTCCAACTCACAGGTGAGGGCATAGTTTGGAAGGTGGAGGGCAGTGGCAGCTGGTGCACAATATTTGGGGGGGGGCAAACAAACCCGCCCTCTCATTTACACCACCGACAGGGACGGGCAGGCGGGGATAGGACGGGAAGGTGGCGATCAGTCCGGTCTTATCTTAGGAGGCTGCTCCTCGCTCCAGGCTCCTGGCTGAACAGGCATTGCTTCTCCTCCCAGCCGAACAGGAAATGGGTCCTGAGACCCGATTGGCAGGGAGTCCTAAGACTCCCGGCCAATCGGGTCTCAGGACCTGCTTCCTGATTGGACAGGAGGAGAAGCAGAAAGACGTTAGTGAATATTAATTAGCTAATGTCATACAACTGGGTAGGCTCAGGGCGCAGTGCTCTGTGCCCTGAGCCCACCCTTTTTTGAAGCCAATTAGAGCCTCAGGCTCTAATCATGTGCTTAAAAAAAAAAATTGGAATCCATTCGTCCGGTGCCCTGTATGTAGACTAGGGGCAGGACGCTTGGATGGGGGGGGGTGCATGCGCGGCCGCCACTGGTGGAGGGGCACTCATGGCAATTTGTGCAGAGTTACAATGGATTCACAGAAGAGTGTGTTTATATTATGACTTTGTTCATGTCTATATATATATATATATATATATATATATATACACTCCTGTTTTCAGGCGTCTCGGTGGCAACCCTTCGCTATGGCTGTCCACCCCCGCTCCTGTTCATTCTCCCCCCACCAGTCCCCTTTCTTTCCCCCTCCCCCTGTATACATTAGTCCCATCACACGACAGGGACCTCATTGTCATCACACCCCCTTTTACACCAATTTTGCACTACATTTATTTGGCCTAAGCACCTCCTACTCTTATTGTCACATGTTCACCTTAGGTCAGGGGCATTTTCTGAAAGCAGTGGGCCTGTGTGTAGGACCATAAGTTGGGCCCCCGCAGCTAAGAAAAAGTCATTGGATGTGATTTTCATTGCACTGGATACTGGCTGTGTGCCAGGGCTGGGCTCAGCCCTTCCTTCTCGTTCAGCTGTCGGCTAATTGTCAGCTCCTATCTCTCCACAGTTACTCAGCTGTTGATGATATCCTGCTCATCAGTCCTGCCTACTTAAGCCGTCCAGTCCAGAGGTTCTCACAAAACTGCACCCAATCTCTTCCCCATCACTAAAGCTGACGATCGCAGCTACAGCAAAATTAGAGAACAAATGTTTCCCATCTTTTACAATGTGTGGGGGCACAGTGCCTCCCCCCAGTGCAGGTGCGGTGTGGGGAATTCTGAAATTGGAATGCATTAGTGTCTCACTGACACTTCCCTGCGCTGCTCTGCTGATGGGGAGAGAGTCGAGGGCAAAGGAGGCTTTGTGTGCCGGGGGTTGCCTACCCCTTGTATAGAGGCATTAGTTTATTGTTCACAATATGGGGGTAGCTCTCCACCATACATAACTTATACTCTTAGTTTATGTGGGAAGATATAGAGCAGCGGCAGACCCCATTTTCTTTTTTTATAAATCTATATATTCATCTTTAGTTTTCATTTTGTATTTGCATATAGCAGCGCCAGGGATCAGGCACTTGCACATATTGTAACAATTGATATGTGTATGCGCAGCTCATACTGTAGGTGTGTGCAGGCCATTGCATTAGGGTGTGCACCCCAAAGCTCAAATACTACATGCCTTTCTCTGCAGCCTCAGCTGCACAAGGCAATGAATGGGAAGTGCTCTGTGCTGAGCGGCTTCCTGGTCATTCACAAACTGAAGCATAGTAAACACAGTTTACTATGCTTAAGTTATGATTGAACACAGTGAGTGAGTGTGTTCACTGTGTTCATTTAGAAAAGTAAGGTTGCATTGATGTTTGCTGGTAGGCTGCATTTGATGGGCGCTGGTAGGCTGCATTGATGGGTGCTAGTAGGCTGCATTGATGGGTGCTGGTAGGCTGCATTTGATGGGCGCTGGTAGGCTGCATTGATGGGTACTGGTAGGCTGCATTGACGGATGCTGGTGAGGCTGCATTGATGGGCGCTGGTAGGCTGCACTGATGGGCGTTGGTAGGTTGCATTGATGGGCATTGGTAGGCTGCATTGATGGGCAATGGTAGGCTGCATTTGATGGGCGCTGGTAGGCTGCATTTATGGGTGCTGGTGAGGCTGCATTGATGGGCGCTGGTAGGCTGCATTGATGGGCGCTGGTAGCATTGATGGGCACTGGTAGGCTGCATTAAATGGGCGCTGGTAGGCTGCATTGATGGGCACTGGTGAGGCTGCATTGATGGGCACTGGTGAGGCTACATTGATGGGTGCTGGTAGGCTGCATTGATGGGCGCTGGTGAGGCTACATTGATGGGCGCTGGTGAGGCTGCATTGATGGGCGTTGGTAGGTTGCATTGATGGGCGTTGGTAGGCTGCATTGATGGGCAATGGTTGGCTGCATTTGATGGGCGCTGGTAGGCTGCATTGATGGGTGCTGGTAGGCTGTATTAATGGGTGCTGGTAGGCTGCATTGATGGGTGCTGGTGAGGCTGCATTGATTGGCGCTGGTAGGCTGCATTGATGGGCGCTGGTAGCATTGATGGGCACTGGTAAGCTGCATTTGATGGGCGCTGGTAGGCTGCATTGATGGGCACTGGCGAGGCTGCATTTAAAGGGCGCTTCATTAAAAAGGTGGGGTATACATGGGCAGGGGAAAGGGGGTGGAGTCAGGAGTGTCAAAAATCCTTGAACCAGCCCTGCGCAGGCACACCCTGCACACGCCGATGACCCAGCTTATCATTTCAAACATACATCCATGCATTGTGTGGAATCAGATTTGGCTGATTACAATGATTTTTAAATATTGACATTGCATTGCAAGTTAGGCCATGCTTTGTGGCCAGGCCCATCAATATAGATGTAAATAATGCTAAGCTAAATATGACTTTCAGATTACAGTTTGCACCCATGGGATCTGATTAATAGCACTTCATTGATGAGATGGGCTCTGATCAAGTCCTAGGTGGCATGTTATAGCCCCTGGCACCTGACCTGGTCAGTTGATCAGCCTTCAGGGTGTTGCTGGATTGGAAACGCACACATTGCAAACTCCAGTTTGCTTTCCGTTCAGCAACTTTGACCTACAGTGGGTCCCTGGAGAGCCCGGAGCAGTTATTTTGTCTGGATATGAATTGTTTTTACTGGGTTGTGAATGTAAACTCCACTACTCAGGCAACATACAGCAATATGAAATCCACTTAACGTAAAGGAAATGGAACACGGCGCAGCACTCAAAGGTACAAACTAACAAACGTTATTCTTACTTTAGTTGAGTAAAAGGTAAAAGCACGAAATGGCGAATAAAAAAAAAAAGTAATAAACCTTGCCTACAGCTATTTCTATTGTGTCTGTGCTTTTTCAAGGCGAGCAGGATGCTTTTTATATCCCGCTCTTTGTATTTTGTACTTTTGCAGAAATTAAAGAAAATTAAAGTTTTCCCATTTACGGCTTCATTTACTCAGCGGCACTAAGTGTTGTGTAGGAATCAGAAACCAACTTAAGCTGGCCATACACGGTTATATTTTAGTTTAAAAGTTTATAGGAAAAAAAAAGCATTTCTCAAAGCATTCTTTCTTGCCATCATAAGTCCTAAAAATTTCATCCTGCTATTTGAATGGAATCCCAAATGCGTTAAACGGGTTTCATTAAATATGTGCAAATTATCCAAAACGAAAACCACATTCTGTCTGTTCAAGAAAAAATTTACACCCTACTTGTTCCAATTTTTTTCATCACTACCATCCAAAAAAAACCGAATGTCAATTTAAACAATTATAAAATTGTACGAATTTTGGATACATATGACTAAAGTAAATGACAATTTGTATTGTTAATTAATAACTTTCAATAAAAATTTATTGTTAAAAAAAAAAAAAATTGTACAAATGTTCCAAAAGCAAAAAAATGTGAACAAAGTTCTATTGGTGTATGGGCAGCTTTCAAGTGTTAGTTCACCTTTACAGAAAAACTGTAATGCCCCGTACACACGGTCGGATTTTCTGCCGGAAAATGTGTGATAGGACCTTGTTGTCGGAAATTCCGACCGTGTGTGGGCTCCATCACACATTTTCCATCGGATTTTCCGACACACAAAGTTTGAGAGCAGGATATAAAATTTTCCGACAACAAAATCCGTTGTCGGAAATTCCGATCGTGTGTACACAAATCCGACGGACAAAGTGCCACGCATGCTCAGAATAAATAAAGAGATGAAAGCTATTGGCCACTGCCCCGTTTATAGTCCCGACGTACGTGTTTTACGTCACCGCATTTAGAACGATCGGATTTTCCGACAACTTTGTGTGACCGTGTGTATGCAAGACTAGTTTGAGCCAACATCCGTCGGAAAAAATCCTAGGATTTTGTTGTCGGAATGTCCGAACAAAGTCCGACCGTGTGTACGGGGCATTAGGCTCCATGCACACTGGACGTTAAAATAACGGTATAAAAATGGCAGTAGCTTTGCAGTGAGTCTTTCAAAGTTTTCTAGCGTTTTTGCAATAGCGTTTATTAGCGGTTATTTTTCGTGTTTTTCCGCGTTAGCGTCTTTTAGCATTCTTTTTTGACATTTTTTTTTTCAATGGATCAAAAACGTTAAAAAAAAACGCTGGTGAGCCACATTTTTGAGCGTTTATAAGCGTTTATGAGCATTTGGCGTTTTTTGTGGTCAGAAAAACGACTCCTGAATGCGATTTTATGGTGTTCAGAAAACAGCCCATAAACTCCACTGCTGATAAAAATTCCAAAAACGTCCATGTGAATGGACACATAGGATAACATAGAGTGGAGTTTATGGGCTGTTAAAAAAATGTCCAAATTCCCAAAAACTGCATTTTATGAGCTTTAGTGTGCATGGAGCCTAAAGGTGAACTAACGCCGTACACCCTCCCCACCCCCTTGGTCCCTGCTGTACTTACCTCCGGCGATCCTGAGCTGTCAGAGCTCCAGCAGCCAGTCCAGCGGTCTGGGGAAAACCCTGCTCTATTCCCTCGTCTTTGTGCAGTGCTTCCCTGGATGGAGCAGAGAGATTCTGATTGGCCACCACTGTCAAAGTGAATGTCTCTGGTCCATCCGGGAAGCACTGCAAAGAGAAGAGGGAGCAGAGTGGGGATTTCAAATCTCTGGACCTGAAAGAAATTCTATTGGTGTATGGCCAGCATTCAAGTGTTCACTTTTACAGGAAAAAATGTAAAGGTGAACTAACCCCGTACACCCTCTCCATCCCCTTGGTCCCCGCTGTACTTACCTCTGGCGATCCAGAGCTGTCAGGGTTCCCACAGCCGGTCCAGCGGTCTGGGAATTTTGAATCCCCGCTCTTTTCCCTTTTCTCTTTGCAGCAATTCCGGGACAGATCAGAGTGATTCTGATTGGCCACCACTGTGAAAAGTGAATGTCTCTGTTCCATCCTGGAAGCGCTACAAAGAGAATGAGGGAGAAGAGCGCCGATTTCAAATCTCTGGACCTGAACAAAATTCTTTTGGTGTATGTGAACGATTCTGATTGGCCACTGCTGTCAGTGAATTGTTCTGGTCTGTCTCAGAAGCTACTTTAGAAAAGCTACACTTGTCTGTATCTGGGGCCTGTCGTTACATTTACAAATTTGGCATGCAGGGGTTTGTATAACACTGCCCTTGCCCATTCTAGAAAACCCATTTCTGATTGGCTGATTTGAGAAGCCCCAGATTCGGGAAGCCCCAGAACCATTGCTCTCAGCAGTGTGGACTCCAGGAATAAAAAGACCCATATATAAAAGTGCTAAAAAAAATTGCAGATTTGGTTGCCCTTAAAAATCTGATTTTCATTACTGGTTTGTAGTTTCACATATCTACAATTTTTGGGTAAGATAAAAAGTTCCCATTGCATCTACAGTGCAAGATAATTATTGAATTAGCACTCTCTATGTTGACTGTCTTTACAATTGAGTCCAGTTTCGGGTGAAACGTATCAGCAGGAGAGGTCCGAGGAGGGACTTTGTGTTTCTTGTAAGGAATAATAAAGCTGTACTTGTGTTGGATTTTACAGTTCTTTCGTTTAGATCTTTTAAATTATACACTATATTGTCAAAGTATTGGGACATGAACTTTAATGGCATCCCAGTCTTAGTCTGTAGGGTTCAATATTAAGTTGGCCCACCCTTTGCAGCTATAACAGCTTCAACTCTTCTGGGAAGGCTGTGCACAAGGTTTAGGAGGGTGTCTATGGGAATGTTTGACCATTCTTCCAGAAGTGCGTTTGTGAGGTCAGACACTGATGTTGGACGAGAAAAAGGCCTGGCATCGCAGTTCCCCTGTTTACATCAGTGTGCTCAATCCCCCCTCAACTCACCCCCCCCCCCCATTATACATCACAGTCCCCCCTCCCCTAAGCCCCCTGCCTTCAAATCACACACCCCCTTCATATCACAGCCCCCATTTACATCACAGTCCCCCTTTCACATCACATTTCCTCCCTGCACCCTTACATCACAGTCCTCCCTTTACATCAGTATCCTAAAGGGATGTCCATCCCTATATGACTACAGTGTACCCAACTTCTGATGGCTCCTTCCAGCAGGATAATAGGGATGGGCGAACTGTTCAGCCCGAGCATAAGTTCGGGCCGAACCTTGGTTGTTCGGATGTTCTGCGAACACCGAACAATATGCAGTGTTCGGGGAAAATTCGAAACACCGTTAAAGTCTATGGGACATTAACATGAAAAATCAAAAGTGTTCATTTTAAAGGCTTATGTGTAAGTTATTGTCATAAAAAGTGTTTGGGGACCTGGGTCCTGCCCCAGGGGACATGTATCAATGAAAAGTTTTTTTTCGGGAGCAGTGATTTTAATAATGCTTAAAGTGAAACAATAAAAGTGAAATATTCCTTTAAATTTCGTACCAGGGGGTGTCTATAGTATGCCTGTAAAGTGGCGCATTTTTTCCCGTGTTTAGAACAGTCCCTGCACAAAATGACATTTCTAAAGGAAAACAAGTCATTTAAAAGTACTAATGGCTATAATGAATAGTCGGTCCCAGCAATACAGATAAAAGTCATTGAAAAAAACGGCATGGGATCCCCCACAGTCCATTACCAAGCCCTTTGGGTCTGGTATGAATATTAAGAGGAACCCTGAACCAAAATTCTTTTAAAAATTGCGTGGGGGTCCCCCCATATTCCATACTAGGCCCTTCAGGTCTGGTATGGATATTAAGGGGAACCCTGCGCCAATTTTTTTTAAAAAATGACGTAGGGGTCCCCCTCAAAATCAATACCAGACACTTCAGGTCTGGTATGGATTTAAAGGGGAACCCCGCGCCAAGATTATAAAAAAAATGGCTTGGGGGTCCCCCCAAAAATCCATACCAGACCCTTATCCGAGCACACAATCTGGCAGGCCGCAGGAAAAGAGGGGGGATGAGAGAGGGCCCCCCTCCTGAACCGTATCAGGCCACATGCCCTCAACATGGGGAGGGTGCTTTGGGGTAGCCCCCCAAAGCACCTTGTCCCCATGTTGATGGGGACAAGGGCCTTATGCCCACAACCCTTGCCCGGTGGTTGTGGGGGTCTGCGGGCGGGGGGCTTATCGGAATCTGGAAGCCCCTTTAACAAGGAGACCCTCAGATCCTGCCCCCCCTGTTTGAAATGGTAACGGGTACATTGTACCCATCCGTACCATTTCACAAAAAAAGTGTAAAAGTTTAAAAAAAACCACAAGACACACTTTGGGACAAGTCCTTTATTAAAAAATAAAAATGTCCCACGAAGTCCATTCATCTTCTTCTCTCGTTCCACCGAGGAACCGAAAAAAAAAACAAACAATAAAAAAAAAAAACGCAAGCCGCCACCGATCTGCCTCCATGGGAGGCACCCACCGTATGACGCGTCCTTGCAGGTGACAGTTCTTTTATAACTGAGGGCGGGGCCATGCGGTGATGTACCTGGGTGACCCCACCCCCCTCTGACACACGGGGACTTCCAAATGGCTTCCCCGTGGCGTCAGAGAGGCGGGGCCACCCATTTTTTTTTTTAAATATGGGGGAAAATGCGCCACTGTACAGGCATACTATAGACACCCCACAGGTATGAAATTTAAAGGAATATTTCACTTTTATTCTTTCACTTTAAGCATTATTAAAATCACTGCTCCCGAAAAAACTGCTGTTTTTAAAACTTTTTTTTGCATTGATACATGTCCCCTGGGGCAGTACCCGGGTCCCCAAACACTTCTTAAGACAATAACTTGCATATAAGGCTGTTATGCTATCATGTCAATATGGAGCAAAATCTCTGAGGAAGGTTTCCAACACCTTGTTGAACCTATGCAACGGACAATGAAGGCAGTTCTGAAGACAAAAGCCTTCCAACCCGGTACTAGCAAGGTGTACCTAATAAAGTGGCCGGTGAGTGTATTTAACTGACCAAAGGGAATAAATGATTGAAGTTGACATTACCCATTGTATCGTGGTAATGGTTGCAATCAGTGCTATCAATACATTTACTCTGACATCAGGTTTTGCAGGCCTATTTCACATAAAATGCTACCGTCACTTCACGCCATGGGGTGTATTATACCAATATTTCTCTCTCCTCCATCCTTTCTCAGCTAGCTAGGATATATCTGCCCTCCACAAGACCAGTATAAATATTGATTACTTGCTTCTGCTGGATCTTTATTTGTCTCAATAATCTTAATAACCTTCACTTCCATCTCTGCACATTTTTCAGCTTCTCTTCCCACTTGGCTTATCAGTTCAATGAAACTTTTATCAGTGTGACATTCTGTAAGTGATGCTAATGCACAGAGTAGTACATAAGCTCCTACATAATTGATGCACAGCAAGTACACTTGTAAAGGTTAACCCGTCCATTGCTGCATGTTTGAACAATCTGTAGGCAATCAGTCAATGCGGAACCTCAAGATGCTTACTATCTTGCAGGGCATGACATGGTTGGAACGCTAAAGACTGCTTACAGGATCAGTTCATACATTGGTAATAAATTGGTCCTCAAACAACAGATAATCAAAGCTTCCTTGTCGCTGTATCTCGAGCTCAGGGGTCTTCAAACTGTGGCCCACTGGCCCGTTGCAAGATTTTATCTGGCCCTTTGAGGACTCTTTGATGGGGACACTGATGGAAGGGGACCAGTGGCGTCTCCAGCTTTCATATTTAGGGGGGGGCACATGGGGGGACAGGGACAAATGTAGGGGAGCAACTATAAAATGCAATTATATATATATATATATATCCTGGGGCCCTTTACTACGATCCCACAGCGGCCCTTTCACATGTTCTGCAGTGAGCTCCCTTCCTACTGTATTGGGGCCTCCCCAGGGTGGCAGAAAACAAGAGATATATGTCACCACCATACCAAGAAAATATAAGGGTCCAAAGCAGTGGGAGAACTATCACGGTTGCAAAGGTTGTCTTGCCACTGGTCCCTGGTGTTCTGCCACTGTGGGGTTCCCCTCTTGCTGTCCTGCCCCTGCTATTGACAGCGCTGGTCTGGCATCTCTTGGAATTTACAGGCTGGTTCTCTTGTCCTAAGGACGGGAGAAATCAGTCTGTTTTTTCAGTAACTGAGAGTCCTGGTGGAGTCCTTCCTGCAACTCGCTCTTCTCCCTGCCAATGAGGATGCAGGTGAAGGAGCAGATCGGGCGGCCGTGGTTGTGTGAGCGCTTGCATTATGCAGTGTCAGCGAACAGAGGGAGGGGGGAGGAATCACCCGCAGGAGCTGACTGGGGACTCTCTCCCTCTTAGACATTGCCTTTTTGTAAAAAAAAAAAATTTTTTTTTTTGGGGGGGGGGGGCACATGGTGGGGCACAGCATAATGTTGGGGGGGTCAGGGCCCCCCCCTAGGGACGCCATTGAAGGGGACTCCAATGTAAGGTGGACTTTGATGGGGATTGTGATGTAAGGGGGAACTCTGATGCAAGGGGGACTCCAATGTAAAGTGGACTTTGATAGGGACCCTGATTTTTTTTTTCTGTTGTTTTAAAATATATCCTGCTGATTACAAAAAAAAACTCAAGTTGATTCATTCATTTATAAAAAAAGTTTTGTCTCATGAAAATTTGTAATATATACAATGTGGCCCTTGTACTAAAACATTTGGAGACCTTTGCTCTAGCTCAGGGGTCTCCAAACTTTATAAACCAAGGGCCAGTTTACTATCTTTCAAACCTTAGGGGGGCTGAACTGTCGTCAGCGGGAGAAGAAAATGTCCTGGCGTCAGTGGGATTAAACAATGCCCCATCATTGGTGTCAGTGGGAGAAATAGTGCCCCATCATTAGTATCAGTGGAAAGAATAGTGCCCCATTGGCAGTGTCAGTAGGAGGAATAATGTCCCATCATTGTTGTCAGTGGGTAGGAATAGTGCCCCATTCATTGGTATAAATGGAAGGAATGGTGCTGCATCATTGGTGTCAGTGGGAGGAATAGAGCCCCATCATTGGTATCAGTGGGAAAATAGTGATCCATCATCGGTGTCAGTGGGAGGAATAGTGTCCCATCATTGGTGTCAGTTGGAAGAACAGTGCATCATTATTGGTGTCCCATTGTTGGTGTCAGTGGCAGAAACTTTGTCCCACTGTTACTGATGGTGGAGTGAATAATGCCCCAAGGGCCCAGTAAAGGAAAGCAAAGGGGGGAATTCGTGCCCCATCATTGGTATCAGTGGGAAGAATAGTGCCTCATCATTGGTGTCAGTGGCAGAAACAGACACATTATTGGTGTTCCATTGCTGGTGTCAGTGGCAGAAACTTTGCCTGGGCCACAGTTTGGAGACCACTGCTCTAGCTGAACCCTGCAAGCTAACAGTAGTACTGGAGCACTGATATGGTGGAAGGTACAGCTACTGTCTAAGATTAGAAAGAGGGTTCTTTACAATAAGAGCTGCGAAAATGTCAAATAATCTTCCGGAGCTAGTTGTAGCCAGCACAGCAAACAGCTTCAAGGCTAAATGAGTTTATAAATGCACAAAATATAAGTGGCTATTAATATTTACAAGATATCCTACATTACTATTCCATACCAGAACCTGTCCTCTGGGCATTAGGGGATATATAAACCTGGAACATATAGTCAATGCAAACAAGTTGTTGACCTTTTCATTCCTTCAATTCTCGCTGCCCAATCATTATTTATTTAGATTTTTACAGCTGTAGCATTCCTATCAGGCAGAATTTGGTTCAAGTCAGATCACAGTGCAATCATCCCCTCTGGAGGTCACGATGCGAGACCCTGATATGCTTAAATCTATGTCTACTTTTTATGCAAGGCTGAAAACCTCGGGGACTGCAGCGTTAAGTGTGTTTGGTACGTCGACTGGAGCTGCATGCTGGAGATGCATATCAGAACAGGCCAACTACTTGCTAATCCTCTGGCTCTGCAACAAAATTGAGAATTTTTGGGGGGACGTAATAAATGTAATTTCCTCTCTATTATTCACACACTACTAGATATAACTGTCTGCCTGTTGGGATTGGTTTGGAACCATTGGCCCCAACCAGGGTAATTCAAACTTTGCTGAGGTATATGTATACATATATATATATATATATATATGAGGTGACCCATGAGAGCAGGGAATGGCTGAGTAAGATACCTATGTCAGTTTTTTTTTTTTATTCTACTGTTTTATGATCTTCCTTTATTTTTTGTTGATGGACGCATCAAAAAGGGAGGAGAAATCTCTCCTTTAAGGACACAGTGAAAAAAAGCCAGAATGTGTTCCAACTCCTCCGTGCGCAATGGCTATGTGCAATTTTTTTCATGGTTCTCTAGGAAATTATCAAATTTTAGCAACTAGCTATCAATTTCCTTCCAACTAGCTATAAAAAAGTTTTGGCTGAAGTTCCACCCAAGTACAGTATGTTCTTCAGTGTCAGTCATGTGACCAATGCCACTTTGGTGGATCACACTCAAAGCAGAGCTGCTGGCTGGCCTCTTTTAATTAGGCTTTTTTTTTTATTGTTTTGCAAAGGTAGTGATGAGTTTGGGAAAATCTCTGTGAAGTTGCAGGGTGTTGGGTGAAAATAAATTGTTTCTCCTCATTGATCAAATTATTTGGAGAATGGAATATGGAACAAATAAAAATCAAAGTTGGCCATACACATTGCAGTCAAATCTAGATATTCTTTTGGCAGCAACCCGAAAAAACAACCAACATGCATCCAATTAGATTGTACAATTAGATCACTTGGTCATTTCAAAGTGTCTGTAGATGCAAAACTTTTTATTTAATTTTTTGATATAGAAGGAAAGGGTTTAAATCCCTATCAGGTAATTTTTTTGCTGTCCGTGTCCTTCTGGGGAGATTTCTCCTCTCTCAATGTCTAATAAACGCAACAGGAAATGAGAGGAAATCTCTCCAAAGTGTAGCTCCATCCAAAAAGAAAAGTTCTGCTTTTCTGCACCCTCTACCTCCACTGCCACATTTGGCACTTTTGGGGGGGGGGGGGGGGGTACTCACTTCCAGCTCAGTTCACTGTGGGAATCTGAGCCAGAAATCCCCCCCCCCTCCTTCCCCCACGGTCTTTTGCCACACATCACAGGTCCCAGAAGACTATGGGACATTCACAAGGCACAGCACCACTCGCACATGTGCAGTAGGAAAACAGCTGTGAAGGCTTCACTTCCTGTGTCCCTTACTGTAGATCATGGCATCTGCACCCAAAGCCGATTGAAGAATCGGCTTGGGTAAGAACATCACTGGATCCCTCAACAGGTAAGTGTCCTTATATTAAAAGTCAGTAGCTACAGTATTTGTAACTGCTGACTTTACATTTTTTTGAGGGAGCCTGGAGCTTCTCTTGAAACAGTTGTCAAAGGAACACAGGAGGATTTTCCCTCACTTCTTGCTCTGGTGACTACTCAAAATGTTTGGATTTCGCCACACTTGTTTCTGTGACAATGGCCACCAGGTCAGAGGGCTAAATCTCTCTAGCAGAGACATACACCATATTACCAAAAGTATTGGGATGCTTGCATTTGCACGCACATGTACTTTAATGGCATCCTAGGCTTAGTCCATAGATCCGTGGACCTTGCTTTGTGCAATGATGTGGGGTTGTTTTTCAGGGGTTGGGCTTGGCCCCTTAGTTCTAGTGAAGGGTTCTCTTAAGGCATCAGCATACCAAGATATTTTGAACAATTTCATGCTCTCAACTTTGTGGGAACAGTTTGGGGATGGCCCCTTTCTGTTCTAACATGACTGCACACCAGTGCACAAAACAAGGTCCATACAGACATGAATAAGCGAGTTTGGGGTGGTGGAACTTGACCGGCCTGCACCTTGAGTCCTGACCTCAACCCGATAGAACACCTTTGGAATGAATTAGAGCGTAGACTGAGAGCCAGGCCTTCTCATCCAACATCAGTGCCTGACCTCACAATTGTGCTTCTGGAAGAATGGTCAAACATTCCCATAGAAACACTCCTAAACCTTGTGGACAACCTTCCCAGAAGAGTTAAAGCTGTTATAGCTGCAAAGGGTGGGCCAACTTAATATTGAACCCTACGGACTGAGACCGGGATCCCATTAAAGTTAATGTGCGTGTAAAGGCAGGAGTCCCAATACTGTTGGTAATATAGTGTAGATAGCAATTAAAACTTGACAAATGGTCTAACCCTTTTTTACGCTATCTAAAAGGGAAAAATGCCTTTACATACACTTTAAGAAAAGTAGATAAGCTAAAAAATTCTTTCCAAATGAATAATTAAAAAATGTGGCAAAAACTTGGCTTTACTGAGACTGCAAAATGGGAATCCATTCACTCGCCCACCCTCAAACCATTTTCTGCTTAAGCCCCCATCGTTATCACCCAACGTTACAACGAGGTAAAAGGATTCATCCTTTTCTTACAGGGAGTGGGAGATTTTACTGTATGTAATAATGAGCACGTTTATGACGCAGAGCTATAAGAATTTCATGATACATTTGGTCCATGGCAAAAACTAAAAATAGCAAAGAAAATTAGCAGAGGCACATTTTTTCAAACCAATGGCCATTCCTGGTAGTCAGTAACAGTTGGCAGCTCTGGCGTAATCTACAGTACAGCAGGCACCAGTGAACGTGTCCTCAGAGAAGGACTATATCAGCGCTGTACAAATACTAGTAATAAATATGATTTGGCCACATCCTGTTTTGCAAGCTAGCATGCCTTGCTGCACAGCGTAACCAGCTGAACGGGCAACAGACAGATAATATTTCCCATTATTGTTAGTGACGATACTGTGCCAGTGAGCCCTGTGGGTTAACCCGTGAATGCCTACTCACCTTCGGTTTGGCTCCAGTGCCAAGGTCACATACCGTCAAGACGGCTAAGAGAACAGATAGGAGTCGCAGCCAGCTTCCTGCCATTACTTGAGTTTTCTTCGCTTATTGGCATCTGTAAAAATATACTATGAAGCGGTCTTATAGAGAGAGGAAGAGGATGTCCCTACCACAGTTTCCTTTGTACTACCTGTTCAAAGGGGATGACGTGATGTGGAAAAGGGGGCCTCCCTTCAAGGTTGGGGAAATTACCATAAAAAGATTTGGGACATATCTTAAAAATTGCATGACCAAGTTACTCTTAAAAAAATAATCAAAACAAAACCACAATAAATGAATGATAAATACATAGCTGAGTAATGTATATGAACTTTAAGAAGGCTTTTTTTAAGAATGGGAGCTTGGGTTTTCCCTTTTGGGGCACCTTTTCCATGTATTACTATGAAGATGACAACAGTATAGTGTGCCTAGTGTAGGCTCCATAAAAAGCCATCTCTAGGGCCTAATTTTATGTATTCCTATAAAAATATACAAAAAAGTGTAGCAGTATAAACTCCAATCAATTAAATATATGGTGTTTAAACACGGTATAAAGTGTATAACAAACAGTTAGATGTTAGTATCGAGAACTATGATGTACTTTATATGCTACAAATACTGTGTACTGTGTACAAATACTGTGGCTGGGGAACTGGCAGACTTTATCTACCATCCCGATTTGTTTTAGAAAATGACAATCTGCAACCAGCTATCTTTAGTTTCTGGCATGCATGGGAAATCTGTAGACCCTGGTGCATAGGCTCAATTGCCATCTTTGTTTGGAAGCCATTGAGGATATCTGAGAAGACGTATCATCTTGACCAGTTGGTCACTAAGCCTTTTTGACTTGGATGACGTAAGTCCTCTCAAGTCAACAACCTCTGGTGAGCCTCTCGATGCCTTCGGTAACAGCTTTTGAACCACCAACAGCTCTCCTGCTCACTTTTGTTGCTTCCATACTTCCACTTGCCTGTTTGATCCAGTTGAACCCTTAGCCCTAATGTCTAGGTTGACACTGGTCCCTCCTAATTATTTGCCTTCGGTAAGCCCCCTAAGACCCTTGGTGGTGGCTTCTTCACTTTTATTTCATATCTTCTCAACAACATCGGTGGATTTTTCTTCATAAGAATTGGTGTCAACCCATTTGGACTCTCTGGACTTTACTTTATCTATATTATCATTTTCAAATCTTTATTATTTGTATTTCATATATGTACACAGTGTATCATATAGTTTACACTAATATTGCATTGTTTGTTCACTCTGTTTTTGATATGTACACAGTATTTGTACCATATAAAGTACATCATAGTTCTCGATACTAACATCTAACTGTTTGTTATACACTTTATACCGTGTTTAAACACCATATATTTAATTGTTTGGAGTTTATAGCGCTACACTTTTTTGTATATTTTCTAACACTTGGGACTATAGGTGTGTTGGCTGCTATTCAATTCCAACTTTTTACGCAGCGCTGTATTACTTATATTTTTTATTCCTATAAAGATGACAATCTTATAGTGCCCCCCAAGTAGAGACTCCATAAGAATATATTAGAATGTATTCCTCTCTGGGACACTCACCATGTTTTCCTATTGAGGTGCCAGCATTATGCTGCCCTTAGTGGAGTCTCCTTGGAAAAGAAGTAGAATTCCCTCTTCGATGGGACATTCATGTTTTCCTAGGGAGATGCCTGCCTTGTAGGGTCTTTCATTTTTCGGGCATATTCTATATGTATTCTTACAGGGATGCCAGCATTGTAGGACCTCCTAGCTGAGTCTCACTAGAAATATAATGGAGAATGCACTCCTCTGTGGGGCAAATTCTTCATGTATACCAGCATGATAGTGCCCCTAGTTAAATCTTCTATTGGAATATATGGAGAATGCACTCATCTCTGTGGCAAGCCCCATGCATTTCTTTGAAAATGCCATAGTTATAGTGCCCCCTACTGAAGCCTCCATGAGAATGAAGAAAAGTGAATAAAGCACTACTATCTGAGGCATATGCTTTTATTATAGTGCCCCCTACTGTAGTCTCCACAGAAATATATAACAAATGTACTCCGCTTTATGGCATGCCCCCATGCTTTACTAGAATGGAGATGCCAGCATTATAATGCCCCCTAGTGAATATTCTATATAAATATATGGAGAATGGACTGCTCTCCGAGGCATATTCTCCATGGTTGCCAGTATTATACTGTCCCCTAATGTAGCCTACATAGAATATATGAAGAATGCACTTTTTTCTGGGGCATATTCTCAATGTATGCCAGCAATGTAGTTCCCCCTAGTGAAGTCTTCTAGGAATATAAAGGAAATGTTTTGCTGCATGGGGGTATTTCCTGTATTCTTATAGAGATACCAGCATTGGAGTGTCCCTTAGTGTAGCCTCCATGGGAATATATGGAAATTGCACTCCTTTTTATCGCATATTCTCTGTCTATTCCTATGGAAATGCCAGTGTTAGAGTGGCCCCTAATGAAGTATTCATTAAAGTAGATGGAGAATGTAGTCCTCATTGGGTTATATTATCATTGTATTACGATAGAGATACCATCATCATTCTTCTGCCCCTTAGTGGAGCCTCTGCAGCGCTCACTAGGGTTGCCACATCATCCTTTTAATCCAGGACACATATTAATTACACAGGTTCTGAGGCTAATTTAATGCAGATAAGGCACCAAGTGAGTATAATTACCACCTTAATCAACCACAGAACCTGTGTAATTAATGTGTGTCCTGACATGATGTGGCAACCCTAGCGCTCACCCGCATAGGGGCCGCTGATTTGTCCTCCAGGTTCTTTTCCCAGTTTAGTGCAACAGCAGCCAGGCACACAGCAACAGTCACTCTTTCTGGCTAAATGACCAGTCTAGGAGTTATTCTTTTGATGCTGTATTGTAAACTTGAACTTGGATGGGATGTAGGGAACTGTGGGATACTGCAGCAACCCCATACAGTAACAAGAGAACACTCTCCATTTTATCAAAGTTTCTTAGTACAGTCCATCTAGTAGCAGCTAAGGGAATGAGCAGCACTGAGACATCAGAGGAAATGTCCCACAAGCAAGCCACTGATGCACAAAGGAGGGTAGCTGCAGACAGTCATTAGGATCCCACATTCAGGTCTGTACTCACGATGTCCCTGGATACTTGGATACCTGCTTTCAATATCAGACAGGCATTTTCCTGTGAACTCTCCAGACTCAGTGAAATCCCTTTATCGGGTGCATCTATTCTCAGAACAGTAGCCCCCTCTTCAGCTCTAGCCTAGCTGGGACCTCGATGAGCTCCTGTATGAATGTCAGCTGCACTTCCCAGAAAGGCAGTATCCATTCAGGCCTGGAACTTCTCCTCCTGGACAAAAACAGGACTGCCTCGGGCTCCAAACTATTTATGCACTCTCCAGCCACATTCTGGGCACCCCCCAGGGATTGGCTGAGACCACATACAGTAAATATTAAGGTTGTTGATTTGCCTTTCCATCCCACTACATTCTAGAATCCTCCATAAAGCAACGGGAAACAATCAAATCCTCAGCCAGTGGAGCCCAGAACAGCCCAAAGCAATCACAAGCTGCTCCACTGATTACAGGGGAGCCCAAAAGAACTAAATTTACCTAACCTTCCTATCTCCTATCTAGGAGGGTACTACACCTCTATAGGTATAATTGCACTCCTATCTGGAATATGTTTCTCATGTATTCCCAGGCATTATAGTGCCTCCTAGTGGAGCCTCCATAGTAATATATGGAGAATGTTTTTTCTCTGGGGTACTTTTTCCATGTATTCTTATAGGAAAGCCAGCATTTTAGTGCCCCCTAGTGGAGTCTTTCAAGGAATATATGGAGAATGGACTCTCTGGGGCCTATTCTATACATATTTTTAGGGAGATGCCAGCATTATTGTGCTCTAGTGGAGTATACATAGGAGTCTGCAGAGAATGCATTTCTCCACGGGATCCCTTCAGATTCATGTATAACAGTGCATATAACAATTTTTTGAGTCTTCCTTTTTACCAATAGAGATAATGTGGTGGTTTGCTATGGGTAACACTTTGTTATTAAGGTTTCAGTTCTAAAGTTCAATCTCCCTCAAATTAAACCAAAAAGTACATAGTCATCTAGCTGATGTAGTTAATTCTCTTTATTTGTAGCAAATCTGTCCTGGATCGAATTGCCAAGGGTCCTGTGAATCTTCTTAGAAATTTGGCAAACCCAAATAGGCAAATTACAGTCAAAAAAGCATGGGAAGCTGGGCCTTGCCATGAGAGATATATTAAAACATAAAAACGTTTTGTAAATGCTGTACAATGGGAAGATGGTCTTTTCATGCAGCTTCAAGGAAAACATTGGAAAATGAAAATCATTTAAATAAAATGCTTGGGGAATGCCTATAAGCCGTGTGTGGTATAAAACTGGCCACCAGCAGGACATTTTTAATGAATTGGTCAAAATGTGCTAGAGAAAAAGAGTACAGGCAAGTGTTTTACTTGTATTAAGTATTAATAGACTTCAGAGGCCACAGCAGTGAAAACATGTCAAGCATCAAGGAAATGTTAAATAGCAAGGCTGGGCCTAAATTTACTAGAGACAAATGGCACAGGCTGGGGCTTTAGTACCACAATGATGATAAAACCGCAGAGGAAACAGTAGTGTAAAATTGGTCAGTATCAGGACAGGCCCTTGGTTGTGTAGTAGAATGTCAGTGTCCAGTTTGCATTGCTCCTGTGGTTACTGATCCCAGCACCGCCTCTTCAGGCACAGCCAACCCACCTGGCTTCAGCTGCCCCTTTCACTAGCTCGCCAGTCCTCCAGACTGACACTCACCAGCCCACCCAGCTGACTGTCAGGAGATGCCCCAGACGTGTTGACCTGCACTTGCTGTCCTCTTTCCCTTGCCTCCAGGAAGAGTTTTCTCCATGTGTTTTGGCAGGATCCTTCCAGCATCAGAGCCCCAGCCTATGGTCACCCCCCTGCCCCCCGGGCTAGGGGGCTTCCTCAAGGGCTACCAACAACCAACTCAGAACTCCATCTCCAACTTCCACCCAGCAACAGTTAACAGGAGACTAGTGAGGAGGAGGATAGGCTACCTACCCACACCAGCCTTCCAGGGCCATCTTTAATATGGATTGGACCCTGGGCCCACCTGCATGCAATTTCGCTCTCCACCTGCTGTAAACCTACAATAAATAGCAGCTAAACTTAGTTTAGTGTAGCAGATCAGGCAGCAATTGTGATTGGTTGCTAGAGGTTACAGCATATCATTTCTGCTTTCTGATTGGTTGCTAGAGGTTACTGCACATCCCACCGCCCCTAGCCCCAAAAACCAATGGGTGTGCAGTGATGATCAGTGGCCGTGGGGGGGGGGTTGAATGGTAATAATGGCAGGGCTGGGGGGGGGGGAGGTGTGATCATTGGCAGTGCTGGGGGGGAGGGAGGTGTGATCATTGGCAGTGCTGGGGGGTTGGTGGAATCAGTGGCAGTCCTTGGGGATAAGAAAAGTGTCAGTGCTGGGGGTGGGATGAGTGAAGACAGCGCTGGTGTGGATGAGATCAGTGGCAGTGCTTGTAACGGGGGGGGAAATCAGTATCAGTGCTTGGGGGTGGGGGGAATCAGTAGCAGTGCTTGGGGTGGGTGTGATCAGTAGCAGTGCTGGGTGCAGATCAGTGACACTCACTTGTCCACTCAGTTCCCCCTGCCTGCATGTGAGAGAGAGATACCCAGTACCTTCCATAGGAGATTCATGCTGGCCAGCAGTGGGCATTGCCCATTCTCCTGGGTGAGGTGCTCTGCGCCTTCCATCAGAGTCCCGGACTGCATGCGCCTCCCACCGGTCCTCAGGAGCCCGTTTGATCCCCCAGCAGCCACTGATGCTCTGGTGAAGGTGCCCCAGAGGAGGTAGCTTAGCGGCAGGGAGTGCTCTGGCAGAGGTGCCCCAGCAGCAGGGAGTGCTCTGGCAGAGGTGCCCCAGCGGCAGGGAGTGCTCTGGCAGAGGTGCCCCAGCGGCAGGGAGTGCTCTGGCGGAGGTGCCTCCGCATTTGATCCCTCCATGTCCGTCAGTGCCTAATTACAGGCAGCAGCGCGCAGGCTTCACAGATTTGGACACGAGAGTACTCTGGCGAAGGTGCCGGAACGACGTTCCAGCGCGTTCCGGCAGGAAAAAAGCCCTGCTTTTGCTAATAGGCGTCCCTCGTTCCCATCTGAAAAAGCTGGGAGGTATGGAGAATTTTCGTGTTACCTGGAGTTGGGCTTTTAGGGTATTATATACTGATCCTGCATTCCCACATTGGCTTGCATAGAATCCTTCACTTCATCCTTGCACTGAACTGGTAGAGTGGTCGGCCGTGCCTTGAATATCCACAGCAAAGAAGTCAGGTATCTCCTCATCTGGAGAGTCACCTTGCTCAGCAGTGAAGGTGAATGAGGAAAGAACAAATGAGGCCATCCTACTCCCCTGCTGTCTTCATGTACATCTGTTGCGGATTTCACATTACAATGCACTCTGGATGTGGGATGCAAGTCACAGACCCTATTTGCATCTGCGATCGGAGTTGTGTAACAATGCAGGCAGCAGAGGGTGTGCCCAGATGGGACATTAGGGCCAATGATGTCCTCATTACCATCCCTAGAGAGGCGGCGCAGAGCCATCTGGCTGCAGCACCCATCCACTTCACCGCATGCAGCCTCTGCCAAGTCACCGTCCTTGCCACTCATGAGACGGCTCTGAAATCAGTAGGCAAAAGGTACACCTTATATACGACTTATATGTTTTAAGAGAACAGAAACTAAAGGGACCGTGTGAAAAAGACCACGTGCAACAGACTAGAAGGACCAACATCTTAAATAAAAAGGGTATAAAGCTAAAGACACAGATTGAAACCTATGAAACACTAAACATATTACTGCAACTATCTGCATTGCCATTCATTCATAGACAATGCAACAGGTTCACAATTACCCTGAACTCCAAGATAAGGCAATACACTATATTGTCAAAAGTATTGGGACACCTGCCTTTACACGCACATGAACTTTAATGGGATCCCAGTCTTAGTCCGTAGGGTTCAATATTGAGTTGGCCCACCCTTTGCAGCTATAACAGCTTCAACTCTTCTGGGAAGGCTGTCCACAAGGTTTAGAAGTGTGTCTATGGGAATATTTGACCATTCTTCCAGAAGTGCATTTGTGAGGTCAGGCACTGATGTTGGACAAGAATGCCTGTCTCGCATCGGGTTGAGGTCAGGACTCTGTACAGGCCAGTCAGGTTCCTCCACCCCAAACTCGCTCATCCATGTCTTTATGGACCTTGCTTTGTGCTCTGGTCCAAATCATTTGGTGGAGGGGCAATTATGGTGTGGGGTTGTTTTTCAGGGGTTGGACTTGGCCCCTTAGTTCCAGTGAAGGGAACTCTTAAGGCGTCAGCATACCAAGACATTTTGGACAATTTAATGCTCCCAAATTTGTGGGAACAGTTTGGGGATGGCCCCTTCCTGTTCCAACATGACTGCTCACCAGTGCACAAAGCAAGGTCCATAAAGACAGTTTGGGGTGGAGGAACTTGACTGGCCTGCACAGAGTCCTGACCTCAACCCGATAGAACACCTTTAGAATGAATTACAGCGAAGACCGCTAGCCAGGCCTTCTCATCCAACATCAGTGCCTGACCTCACAAATGCACTTCTGGAAGAATGGTCAAACATTCCCATAGACACACACCTAAACCTTGTGGACAGCCTTCCCAGAAGAGTTTAAACTGTTATAGATGCAAAGGGTGGGCCAACTCAATATTGAACCCTATGGACTAAGACTTGGATGCCATTAAAGTTCATGTGCGTGTAAAGGCAGGTGTCCCAATACTTTTGACAATATAGCGTATGTTCCTAATACAAGAGGTATGTGTATTCTTATTAAATCTTGGTGTGCTTTGTGTATTTCTTCCAGGTCTGTGCAGTAATCCGCTGCGAAACTTCGCCTTTGTGCAGGAGCTTCCTGTAATAAAGACTGGTCACTGCTGCTCTCTCTCCTTCTGCAGAGTGACTGGTCTTGTCGCCGCCCCCTCCTGTAGTTTTCTGCAGGCAGCCTGTAGTGGGTGTGGCCTGCTGAGTGCCTCCCACAGCTCTGCTCTCTGCACAGGCTATGTACAGCACAGTGATGGTGTCACTTCTTCTTTTACTATGTAACATCTAGGTTTGCAAAGATATTTTGGTGGACACAAAGTAGATTTATATGCTTTGTGCTTATTGAGTGGAATATTCCAATAAATGTTTTCGTTCCCTCAGTTCAGGTTTAAAGTGTTGCTAAACCCACAACAGTAAAATCAGTCTGTATATGCAGTAAAGCATGCTGGTCAGTGGCGGCCCGCCTATTAGAGGTGCAGGGGCGCCACCCCCCTAATCCATGCATCCGGCCCCTTATCTCCATGCAGGGCACCGGACGCATGGATTCCAATGGGTTTTTTTTTTTAAAAGCACGTGATCAGAGCTGGAGGCTCTAATTGGCTTCAAAAAGGGTGGTCTCGGGGCACAGAGCACTGCGCCCTGAGCCTACCCACTTGTGTGACATTAGCGAATTAATAATATCTAATATCTTCCTGCTTCTCCTCCCGGCCAATCAGGAAGCAGGACTCCTGACCAATCAGGTCTCAGGAACCACTTCCTGTTTGGCCTGGGAGGAGAAGCAACGGCCCCGACTCGGCTCTTTCCTCCGCAACCTTCTCCCTGCATAAAGTAAGGCCATTGATCGCCTCCTTCCCAATTGCGCGATTGAGCGCCGAGGGGGATAGTGTGAGGGCCAGGTTTGTTTTGCATCCCCCCCCCAAAAAAAAAAATGTTTTGAGCACCAGCCATCACTGATGCTTGTTATACTCACTGTGTAACCTAAGGGGTTAATCCTCTGGATTGTGTAAAAAGGCTGTTTGATCCTGTCTGCACAGATCCTCCCTCTGTCCCCAAACCATCTCTTGATAGAAAAGAGCCTTGGAGTCACTCTGCACGTGCTCAGGGTCAGGACAGAGGGTCAGGGGTCCTGCGGTCTTATAGGACAGTCAGAGTAGAATGCAAACTCCTCCTACGAGCTTTAACCAGACACTGATAGAAGTCACAAGACTGCTATGTACTGCTGATGAGAAAAGGTATTTAGCAGTTTATATTTACTAAAATAATTACATTTCCATGTTCTGTGTACTGTGGGAGACCAGATATAGTGAATGCAGAGTCCTGGGTTTAGTAACACTTTAAGGCTCAGTTCACATACTGTATATGTGAATTGGACGCGTTTTGAACCGTGACATGTAACATTGATTTCCATTGAAGCTGTTCACATATATGCGGTGCATCCGCAGTGTGAATTTAAAAAGAGTCCTGTGCGTTTTCTGAGCACTGCGGTGCAGTTCAGGTGCGAGTTCTATTGGAACGCTTCTGATTTGCACGTGTTCAGGATTCAATATAGGATTATAGCACAGATTGCTCACTTACTACAGGAGTTGACACCTATCCATAACTCCCAACTGTCCCTGATTTCGAGGGACTGTCCCTGATTTGGAGCAATGTCCCTCTGTCCCTCATTCCTCCTCATTTGTCCCTCATTTTGATCTGATCTATATAGTTGTATAAAAAATGTACTTTTTATCTTTCAAAAACTGTTTTCCAGTGCTAAACCTTTCATCTGATTTCTAAATTGCTGCATTTGTAAATTCCAAAAGCCAATATAAAGGAATAGTGGTGGAAAAAAGCACTTGTGGGTTTAATCAATCTTGTTTTTTTTGTACAATTCTCCTTTAGGGGGGCGTGGCAAGGGGCGTGTCCTATGCCTACATACTTTGGCTGATAGGTGTCACTCATTCCCATCTCAAAAAGCTGGGAGGTGTTCTTTATAGAAGAGGACCACAGAGCAGTGACTGTGCAGGGGACATGCTGGAGAGGAAGTGAGTATTGCAGCCTAAACTGATTTATTATGCTAACAGCATCACATTTATTTTTTAAATGAAAGCAGTGCAAGTGCCTGAATGTGACCTGGTATCAGCCTCTTGCAGTCCCCTGTACAGCAGAGCTAGAGTGTGAGAGGGAGAAGCAACACAAAAAGCCAGTCAGTTCATGCGCTGACCCAAAGCATGCTCATAGGAGGAGAGAGTAGGGTGGCTAGAAAATAAGCTCGTTACTGTGCTGCTTCTCTTCTCATTGTCCAGTCACAGGCCAGGATGACCTGGGCTCAAAGGAAGTGGGAAGAATGGTGCTGGCCATCAGACTGAGGACACCTGGTGGCAGAAAAAAGTACTGCGGGGAGGCGAAAATTTTTTTTTTTTAAAGTCAGCAGCTGCAAATACTGCAGCTGCTGACTTTTAAAATAAGGTCACTCACCTGTCCTGGGGTCCAGCGATGTCGGCACCCGAGACCGAACCGTCCCTCGGTTCTCGGGTGCTGCCGCCGCCATTCTCAGTGAGGGAATCAAGAAGTGAAGCCTTGCGGCTTTACTTCCCGGTTCCCTACTGCGCATGCGCGAGTCGTGCTGCGCGTTCTCAATGGTCCCCGCTATCTTCTGGGACCTGTGTGTTTCCCAGGAGACAGCGGGGGAGTGCGGGAGGGGGCGTGACTCCCGCGGGAGTCCATTCCCGGAAGTGGGTGCAGATACCTGTATTATACAGGTATCTGCACCCCCCTCCCCCCTGAAAGGTGCCAATTGTGGCACCGGAGGGGGGGAGGAATCAGATGAGCGGAAGTTCCACTTTTGGGTGGAACCCCGCTTTAATCCAGAGATTCCCCCCCCCCGCAGTACTTTTTTCTGCCACCGGGTGTCCTCAGCTGGATATTACAGCAAAAGATGGTTTTGTTGGTTTATTTTTGAAAGGCAAATGATTTTTATTTTGTTATTTGTGGCTAAAGATTCTGAAAGTCTGTCCAATTGATATGATTATCCACATACAACTGCTTTCTGCACTGCTACCATGCAATTAAAACGTTCCACCAGAGGGCAGTGCTTGAGTGATGGTTTAGGGCTTCTTCACACTGATGTATCTCCAGGGTTCATAATGCAAAGTGCAAGGTGCATTTCGGTGACAACAGTGCATGGGGTCTTACATACAGTGCCTTGAAAAAGTATTCATACCCCTTGAAATGTTTCACATTTTGTCATGTTACAACCAAAAACGTAAATGTATTTTATTGGGATTTTATGTGATAGACCAACACAAAGTGGCACATAATTGTGAAGTGGAAGGAAAATTATAAATGATTTTCAAATTTTTTTACAAATAAATATGTGAAAAGTGTGGTGTGCATTTGTATTCATCCCCCCTGAGTCAATACTTTGTAGAACCCCCTTTCACTGCAATTACAGCTGTAAGTCTTTTTGGAGATGTCTCTACCAGCTTTGCACATCTAGAGAGGGACATTTTTGCCCATTCTACTTTGTAAAATAGCTCAAGCTCTGTCAGATTGGATGGAGAGCGTCTGTGAACAGCAATTTTCAAGTCTTGTCACAGATTCTCAATTGGATTTAGGTCTGGACTTTGGCTGGGCCATTCTAACACATGAATATGCTTTGATCTAAACCATTCCATTGTAGCTCTGGCTGTATGTTTAGGGCCGTTGTCCTGCTGGAAGGTGAACCTCCGCCCCAATCTAATGTCTTTTGCATACTCTTATGTCGTGTACACACGACCGGACTTTTCGACCGAACTGGTCCGACGAAACAAATCCGTCGGACAATTCGACCGTGTGTGGGCTTCATCGGACCTTCAGCGTACATCTGTCGAAAATGTGACAGACTTTAGATTTAGAACATGTTTCAAATCTTTCCGATGGACTCGAGTCCGGTCAAAAAATCCGCTCGTCTGTGTGCTAGTCCGACGGACAAACAACGACGCTAGGGCAGCTATTGGCTACTGGCTATCAACTTCCTTATTCTAGTCTGGTCGTACGTCATCACGGTTGAACCTGTCGGACTTTGTTGTGATCGTGTGTAGACAAGTCCGATTCAACGGAACTCCGTCGAAAGTCCATTGGAAAGACTGTCGGACCTTTGATGCCGAAAATTCTGGTTGTGTGTACACGGAATTACAGGTTTTCTTCTAAGATTTCCCTGTACTTGGCTCCATCCATCTTCCCATCAACTCTGACCAGCTTCCCTGTCCCTGCTGAAAAAAAAGCATCCCCACAACATGATGCTACCACCACCATGTTTCACAGTGGGGATTGAGTGTTAAGGGTGATGTGCAGTGTTAGTTTTCCACCACACAGTGTAGTAGAGTTTTTCTTTTAGGCCAAAAAGTTCAGTTTTGGTCTCACCTGACCAGAGCACCTTCTTCCACATGTTTGCTGTGTCCCCCACATGGCTTCTCACAAACTGCAAACAGGACTTCTTATGGCTTTCTTTCAACAATGGCTTTCTTCTTGTCACTCTTCCATAAAGGCCAGATTTGTGGAGAGCACGACTAATAGTTGTCCTGTGGACAGATTCTCCCACCTGAGCTGTGGATCTCTGCAGCTCCTCCAGAGTTACCTCTTGGC